>JAANYP010001891.1:0-26060 GCA_020465985.1 Centrapalus pauciflorus | reverse complement strand
GCAAGGACTAGGGTGTGGGATGTGAAGGATGGGACTAAGCAGGCGGCGGCTAGGTAAACGACCGACACATGCCAGCCCAAACTGATAATTGACTAGCAGTAAACGCTGATGCACACAAGCATGGTCTCTTGGGCGCTCGAAAAGAGTGTCGGTTTCGTGCCTTCAGCAACTCCATTTTGTTGAGGAGTCTTACAGCTGAAAAGTTTTTGAGGTGATTCCTTTCTCTTCACAGAAGTCTTCAAGAGTACTGTTTTCTGAACCAGTACCATGATCACTTCTCTAAGCTGCTTTACTTGGGCAGAAGGTCCAGCATTTTCCATCTTTTTGAACAAATCCAATAATCTCTCTAGCGGCCTCTCCTTGTTCCTTTGAAGATCACCCATTGTACCTGGAGGAGAAACTCATCAACCCATTACAAGAGTTTAATCTTCTTCCTCCTCGACTTGGGACATAAACAAGGTCCAAAACAAGTCCATATGGAGTTAAGAAGAGGAGTCTCAATAGAGAATCTGTTTGGATTTAAAAGTGTTTTCTCTGCCTATGCCTTTCTCACAAGCTGTGCATAATCTATCCTCGCAACAAGTCATAGAGGCAAACCTGTCACCAACTCTTTTTTCTTAACCAGAGTTTGTTGATTGTTCGCAAGTTCAGATTGTGACAGTCTTTCTGCCATAGCCAGTTTAGATCAGTCATTTGTTCTTGGTGAGAAAAACAGTTTCGTTGTGTGGGTCAGCAGAATGCGTATCCCATAACATTAACACCTTTCTTTCGTGAGCATTAGCACAACTTTGCCTTGGGAATCCAATATGTAACCCAGGTGCTCATCAAAGTTAACCTGTAGCCAGACATCACACAGTTGGCTTTATGCTAACAAGGTTTGTGTTTTTAAAAGCCCAACCACATAGGCTATCTTTTGAACACTGCTGCACCCAGCTTTAAGAGTTCCATATCCCTCAGTGGAATCCCTGTACATTGTCACCAAAGGTGACTTTTGGCCCTTTTTCAGGCTGAGTTCACTCAGCAATCTTTACAACCTGTCATGTTGCCCCTGAGCAGCCACTATCCAAGTACCAACCTGGGAAGGTTGTTGTTTCCTGCAGAGGTAATATAAGAGAAGTATTAGTCATTTGGGGGGAACTCATCACAGAGATGAGTTTCTCCTACTTACATCAACTTTGTTGATGGAACTTGAAATATCCACAGTAATATTCCCTATTTGAATGGTATCAGCTTGAATACCATTTTCGTGACTGTGACATTCCAACACATGCTTGTAACAGCTTGTGGTGGGAGAGGAAACCAGCAGCAGTAATAGGACCTCATGTATGCCTCAGTTCAGGACAATCCTTGGCCAGATGTGTCTTCTTCCCACATTTGTAACATTTTCTCTTTTTGAGGGTTTTTGAGAGAAGAAGATCTTTTCAGAAACACATCTTGAGTTATTTTTGTTGATTCGTTCAGCTTTACGTTTTTAGCAGTTTTATTACTTGTTGTTGAATCAAAAGCTCTGAGTGGATAGTTCAATAGTCACGCTGTGATGCCCGCCTCTTCATTTCCTCTTTTTAGGAGGAGACAGATTGTTCAAAGAACAGGGAGCTTGATTGGCTTTTGAGCTTCCACAGGTTTGGGGAATAACTTATTCCCAATATATCATCAGTGAGCAATTGCAGTGGCTTTTTGCCCTCCCTACATGAATTGTGACTTTATGCTGCCTATCAGCATATTCACTGTGTCTGGTTTTGAAAAGCTTATTCTTATTTTAAGACCAGTTACCCTACGATGATTTGGAAACTTATTGAAATCACAGGCAGTTTTATTTTCAACATGAGACTTTACCCTTGTTGTAAACAGGGCTGCTAACTTTTGAAAAACTTGTTTTCAAAGTGTTTAGCATCAAAAGGATTAACATGCTTTTTTACCATCAGCTTTTTGGACTCAGAAAGCTGTTTTGTTGCAACATCCACAACTGCAGTTTGAAACATGTTTTCCTTTCTTTTGCTGTGTGGAACCAGCAGAGCACTTAGCAGGCGAGCCTTGATGGAGAACAAATTCCAAATATCAGCTTTAGAGCTAAATTCACACAAGCTGTCAGTGTTTTGAGCGCTGACAAACCTATTGTTGAGATTAGTTTACCATTCACATTTTGAAATGAATGTGTTTGGAAGTTTCCAATAGTGGATAAATCTTCTTTCAGATTATTGGATCTTAAACAAGGAATGGAGCGATGCTGTGTCAAGATCCCCTCCAAGATAGGCTTGGATTTGTGCAGGAATCTATTGACTTATACAATGGCTGACTTTTTTGTGCAGATTGGCACCAAGAGTCAACTATCTTTTGAAGCTTAGCATGCTTTATATCTGTTTCTCTCTTCTTCTTCCGTAAAAATAGAGTTGATGTGTTTTAATTCATCAAGCTCAGTTATCCAACTTATGGAAACTGTCCAGTTTACTAGATTTAGTTTTATTAAGATCAGTATTTGAGCTTAGAGATTTCAGATAGTGCAAACTCATGCTTCTCAACAAGCAGCTTTTTAAGATCAACAAGCATATATTCAAACATTTAACTTTTTCTTCAGAACTGTAAGCGCAAAAATTTTACCTTATACATGCATAGTAGGGATTCCAGGTCTCTAAGCTGCTGAGCTTAGCTTCAGCCATGCTCACTGTTTGATAAACTGCTTGGTTGATGGGACATTCAGTGTGGGCACTTAAGACACATTGATTGTCGTCTTCACAGACGATGAATCAGATTCCTCCCAATCATAAGTCTCTGCCAATAGTCCCTTTTGGCGGTGGTGGGAACCCACTGAGTTTCCAACTTCCTCAGCTTAGCCAGGGCCATAGGTATTCTAACCCTATAACCATCATCCTTGTTTGTCTTGTATGGTTTGGATATCTGCCCAACAGCTTTGACACACAGTCAGCAGCTATATGACCAGTTGCCACATTTGAAAACACTCAGCCTTGGATTATCAAATGCCTCTTTTGGCAGCAGCACCTGAATCTGCATGCATGGTTTCTTCCAACCTTCTTGTTGGAACCTTTTGAGAAGCATAGTATATTTGCTGCATCATCTTGGTTCGCACGATCGTGCAGTATCATTCACTGACACTTCTCCTTGTCATTCATACCTGTTGAATCAGGTTGAGTGAACACATCACTCAACCTGATTTACAGGCTGTCTCACATAGCCACAAAGGTGCCACCTCTTTTGGACATTTCCAAGGCATTTCTCTTTTGTTGCCTGATTGTTCATCATTCAGTAAGGATCCATACAGATTGACTAGATCCATACTTCTGAGTTAGTACCTGAGTTCCTTAGAATTGTTGAGAAGATAGTTCCACTCTTCAGGTAGAATGTAGAATGTCCAGAAATTTATTCACCAGGGTGAGACTGTCCTTAGTGATCCCAAACAACTCTTTGAGATCATTTCACTAAAGCAGTAGTAACTGGTGTAGGTTTTCAGTGAGAGTCTCCTTTGGTTTAAGCAAAGAAAGTTTCTACTGGCTAGCCAAGATTGTTGATCCTGTTGTCCAGTGTGATTGTGGGGCTCCTCCTAGACAGTACCAAAGTATCCCACTTCTTTGCTGTCTTCATTTTTCAACCTGGTTTGAAACACTCATCAGGAGAGGAAATGACCAGATTGTTTTCTGGCCTTTGCATCCAGAGCCACAGTCTCTTGTCTTCATCAGACCATTGAGTTTAGCTTTCTCAAAGGTCCTGATTTCAGGAGCAGCTCCTTCAACCGCGTGAGTTATGGTAGTAACGAGGTTGGCACATGGGGAGCCCTCCATCAACTATCTCTGGCAGTTGTCCTAGCCAGATTCTCTAAATAGAGCATCATTCTGCACTTCAACCAGCGAGTGAAGTTTGTGATGTTAAATTTTGGAGGTTTGCCCCATAGAGCCATGTCATAGTAAGAAGAATATTTAGCACTGTGGTCCATGGAAACTTGGGGAATGAGAGATCTAACAGAACCACAACTCTTAACTGGCTCTGATACCAGTTGTAGGCCGAGGGAGGTTCCCAAAGTTATAGCTTTAAGCGTAGAGGGGGGGTGAATACAGATATTAAAAAAACTACACACTATTTGTCTCATAGTTGGTTGTAGTATTATCAACAAATGTTGATTAATTTACAACAAGCTTGAATGCGAAGATAGTTACACAATGCGTAATGACAGATACAACAGTATGTTCACTAGTCTAAGACAAAACATCAAACTAGTATACAATGAATACACTCACTAAGAAGCCCTCACTGTGTTTACAGACTTAAGGAACAGCTTATGTAAAAACAGCTTTTAGACACACAGATACGGATTTACACAGAAGCTTGCATGCATGAAAATCACACTTGCACGTTCACTTCTTGGTTTCAGCACTTAGCTTCTTCACCCTTCTTTCTGTCCTTAGAGCTTCCTTGTATACTCACTCAGAGGATCTAGAGAAGACATCTTCATGGGACTGAATGAATAAAGGAGAAGTCTTGTTGAAAGACAAACATCAACCTTTCTGCACTTTCTGAAAACGCAGATTGTCTTCACATGTGCAGAGAACTTTTGTTCTTTTACTTTGTCTACTATTGCATTGCCTTTAACTAATTTATGGAATGTCAACTTTGCGTCTTTCTTCCTTGTAAAGGCCTATTTTGATATAAGAAAAGGTCTGTCACCCTTTTTCAAATAACCTTTTGTCTTCATGTTACAGAACAGCGTGGGCAGGCTGAGCAATTCTGTTTTCCACTTTGTCTTCGACTTTGTAAACTGATCTTGTAGTCAAAAACAATACATGATGACTTGGAAACATATTCCAAAAAGTGTTTAGCCTGTTCACAAAGAACAGGTTCTGTTCACAAAGAACAGAACACTTTAAAATTGCCCAAGCTGCTCAACAGTGTAGAGCAGCGTAGACAGTTTATGTCCAGCCTGTTCAGCAGACAGAGCAGCTTGGACAAACTGTCTTAGTTGCAACACATGCAACATATAGAACAGCTTTAGACTGATATTGCAAATCATTTTCAGGTTTCAATAAGACATATAACAGGCCTTAAATTCAACCTTCAAATGCATCAACAGGTTTGATTATAAATCTCCCCCTCAGATGTAGAACAGGTTTGACTGAGGCCTTTTTGTGCCTAACAACTCATTTAGACAATATAGTAACTTTCATTTGTAATTACAAACTAGCAACTTATTTAGAAACATAATACCTTGGGAGGGGAGGGGGTTTATGGCTGATCTGTACAATACCAGTAAGACGTTACGGTTACACAAGAAGGTGCAGGGTGGTCGGTGATACCTGGCTGGTCGGTAACACTCTTGGAAAGAAATGGAGAATAGAAGAGGAATTCAGCAAACAACACACTTAATTTTATTTCTCAAAAGAGTGATGATCAGAGAGGGATCTCCTTACAATAGCTTAGTTCACTCAACAAGGTACGATTACAAATGAAAGACTCAACTTCCTTTTATAGACCAAGGAAGCTTATCTAGGAAGATTACATTGGATAAAGGAGATCTAAAACAACCAATCAAAACCACACATTACAAACGGATAAGATAAGATAGAATCTGCCACGTAGGCAGAGCAATTATTCAACCTTATGACGTAAGCGCTTACGTCATCTCCACCGAGAATCTGGATGTGATGGATCGTCTTCATATGGATCATAGTGGGGTCCATCTGGATTATCTTCTTCTTGAAGATTCCATAGAGCGTAATGCACAGTGAAATTTAACTCTCCATAGTCTGAATCTGAATCTGACCTTTGCTCATCATTTTTATTTATCCAATGCTCAAATGCTTCAATCCATTTTGATGATACAGGATGGTCTAAAGACCAACAGTTTCCTGCAACCATTATGTCCAGCGGTATCGATCCCGGGCATACTCCATTTATCTGCGCCATATATTCTCTCATGAACATGTAAAGTTGACTATCGACGTAGACAGGATTTATATCATGGCCGTCATGGATGACAACTTTTAGAGAATGGGATACCAGCGCTTGACCCTGCTGTGCTGTAGTTGGTGACGTAAATTTAGCAGGTGTTTTGAAGACAATGGTAGCATACGTTTTTGAGCATTCAGACAGTTGTTCTACCCACTCTTCCGGTGTTTGGAACCATAGCAGCATAGAGAATAAATTCTTTGCACTCTCGGGAGCCTGTCCTTTCTGGCAATGAAAGATGTAGGCCATCAGCTTGAGCATGTGAAAAGATAATCCTATGGCATATGTTTCGAATAGGTACCAAAAGAAACAGAGGGCTTCTTTGGGTAGGCTGTATAGGTCATGGATGTAGAAAATGCTAAGGAATGGGTAGTCTGGATGAAACATCAATCCTTTTATAACTGCTCCTTGATTTTTTAGTAAAACAGTTAGAAAGGTTTCATAATTCAGGGTAGCCCTTTCCTTGAACGTGAGCTCAGCAATGATTTCAGTAATTTACTCTGGGAGATCAGATATTTGAAGCTTATCTAGTTGTGCGGTGATGGACGATGATCCTTCTTCTTGTGGCATGTCACGGGGTTGTTCCGCCATTGGATGGATACTGAAAACTGGTATGATACTTTGGGATATCTTGCCAATTTCGTTCTGTCCATTGCTGTATTTATTCTCTTTCGGGGGTCTGGATAGGAAGTCTGCGAGGACGTTGTCTTTTCCTTTGATGTGCTTAGCAGTAAACATCCACTGTGAGTTCCAATTAGACCACCTTCAAAGTTGTGCCTGTGGAATCATCTTTCTTTTGAACTGGAGCATCCGCAGAAATGATGACATATCCATCTCTACTTGGAATTCGTGCCCTATCAAGTGGAACTGGAACTTTTTTATTCCTTTGTTGACAGCGAGAATCTCTTTGAACATAGAGTAGTAATGCTTCTCAGAATATTTGAACATGCCACTTTTGTAACCACACACTTCTCTGGCATTATTCTCGTTGAGGACGATTAAGACAACTGCCCAATTTTCGTCGCTTGCGTCTGTCTGAAGCATTCTCTTTTCTGACGAAGTGGGAATCTTCAGAGGGGGCATCTTGTCAGCTAGCTGCTATATAGCCTTGACAGCTAGAGTCTGTTCCGAAGACCACTGTGAGGGATTCTTTTTCAACATGGGGAATAGGTGTTTTGTATGATCAGATAATTTTGGTAAAAAATCTGCCATATAATTCACTAATCCAAGAAATTGTTGAATCTGCTTTTGGCTCGTTAGTGTGTCTGGGAACTTATGAAGTTCTTGCGAAACATGTGGCTGAGGTTGATACTTGCCATCTGATATCTTCATTCCAATGAAATCAATTGTGGTAACATCAATTTTCATTTTCTTTTCTGATAGCATAATACCATACTTGGTTACCAAAGCATGAAACTTTGATGGCAGCTCCACATGTGAGTCGTTGTATTTTGAAAACAACAGAATATCATCAATGTAAACCAGAACGTTAGTTAAAATTGGCTCAAAAATCTTTACCATAGCTTTCTGAAAAGCAGACGGTGCGTTTTTCAAACCAAACAACATAACTTTCCACTGGTAATGATGATCAGGGATATAGAAGGCTGTCTTTGGCCTATCTTCAGGACGAATACCTAACTGCCAAAATCCGGACTTAAGATCAAACTTGGACAGGACTTTAGCATTTGCCAACGACTGAAACAGTGCCTTCTTCTGTGGAAGAGGAAACTTGTCATCTGTCAAAAAGTGATTGAGCGGTTGCTAGTTGATGACTAGTCTTAGCTTTCCTATGACTTGCTCACTACGCTTGTTTACGTAGAATGCTTCACACGCCCATGGGGAGTTTGTAGGCTCAATAATTCCTTGGTCAACGAGTTGACCGCATTCTTCAATTGCGAGATGATAATGATCTGGATTCATACCTGGGTGGCTTGCCTTTGTGGGGTTAACATCCTCATTCTGTTTGAACGGTAGCGTAACAAAGAATGACTCGTTAAGCCATAGCGCTAATGAATGCTTTTTCAGGAACTCTGTGTGTGTAGAAGCACATGAGGTCTGAACAATCTGCTGCTTCAAGGATGCAAGAGTAGGAGTAACCATCATATGCAGTTTAGGAATTGTACTCCATGGGTTCATGAAACTTTTGTAGCTTAATCCTTGAGGTGTCCACTTCAGATTTGGTAGCTTTGAAAGTAAATCTAATCCGATGAGCATATCTTTGCCATGAGAGCTGGATCCTAGCAGCTTGTGTTTGATCACGCATTTGGGGAAAAGACGGATGTATACATGGATACTGATCTTGTCAATCACAAACTTTTCTCCATTAGTAGCTAAGAAGGTTTGCTCGTGTGGTCTCCAATAGCTCGTTGGTAAGATCTTTGGATCTAGAATGGAGACTGCTGAACCAGTGTCGAACAGTGCTACGACTGGTATTGGCTTTGCGTATGCTGACGTCAGAAGATGAACTTTGGCAATGGGGACTGGTTGGCTTTGTTGTAATGGCAAGACATGAGGTGCATGACTGACCATAAACAAACCTATATCAGAATAATCTGATGATTCTGAATCTGTTGAGTCTTCTTCTGATGAACTATAGGAATAACGTAATGTACACAACGTTCTGTCATTTGGTTCATCATCAAGAGAGTAGACTGACTCAATATCAGAGATGTCAACTGGCTCTATTTTATTGAGAGTCTGCAACAATGCCATTGATCTTCTTTTATCTGTACAAATTCTGGCAAAATGTCCTCTCTGGTTACATACGTAACACTTGTCTGAATTTCTGCCTTGTTTGAATTTCTTTCTTAAGAACTTCCATTTCTTCTTTGGCCTGAAATTCTTCTTCCTGTGAGAATCAAAAGATTTAAGAAATCTTTTGGAGTGTGATTTCTTCTTTGTATGAGAACAATCACACGATGAGTTGTCTTTGCACTTAATCTACAGATGTTTGTCATCACATGCTTTGCCTAGTCGTCTTCCAGTTTTCTCAAACTCTACCAGGAATTTTTTCTGGTTGCAAAGCTTGGCTAGAGCATTGAGAATGAGTTGATACAACTCACCAAGAGAGGTTTGTGCGACTGTTGCGTTCCTTGATTCAAGAAATCTGTATGCCTCATTTCCAAGTGATTCAGGGAATGAATTCAAGAATACCTGTTTGAGGTTAACATCATCTATTCCTTGAAGACAATAGAATCTTTCAGACATTCTATTCTAGTGCTTTTCAAGATCTTTTTTGAGGAAGGAACAACACTTCATTTTGAGGAATTCTTCTCTTGCGTGTATCGTATGCTCAACTGGATTGCCAATGAATTCTGAGTAGATGACGCTCATGAATTCTTCAGGAGATTGAGACAGATGCATCTGTAATTGGCGATACTCTCCAAGACTGAGATACCAGTCACGAAATCTACCTTGGAGTCTAGTTGCAAATTCTCTGAGGACCATATCAATGGTATAGAACTGAAGTTCTGTAGACATCCAAGTTAGCATTTCCACACTTCTTTCTCTTTGATCTTGATGGAGGTATATCATCAAATGTGAACTGCTGTTTAGTGTCTGACTTTGGTGAATTCTATCTCCTGGGTGGCGTTTCTTGCGTTTCTGATTCTCGTGAGTCACTGTCACTAACAATATTTTGGACAATAGATTCATCTTCGTCCTTTCCTGCCATGAACAAATGTTCAAATGCTTCAGAAGGATCGAAATCCTCATCTGGTTGCGGAGAAACTGGCATGACAAAGGAGGGTGTTGGTGGAGAATCTTCACAGAGGTTCTTGAGGAATGTTGTAACTGGGTTACCAATTGCAAGAACTTGTGGGTCTTTTGAAGAGGGTGTAGCTTTTTCTTCAGATGACTTCCCGTAAGAAGTACTTGGCTTGTCTGGCAATGCTACAGCTTGTGCTTTTCCTTTTGCCTTGTTTTTTATCTGGGTCTGCTCTTTTTCCCGTAATGCCAATGATGGTGATCTTTGAGATGAGAGTTGCGGGATTGGTTGTGGGTCAAACGATGTGCTGACAAAAGGTGTAGATGGTAGTCTCCAAGGATCATCAGCAAGAGTTACCAATCTCTTTTGTTTATGTTGTTTCTCAAGGTCAAGTAACTGAATCTTGAGAGACTTCATTTCTGCTTCTTTCTTTAAGAGAGAGGATGCTGGTGATGAACTTCGTACAATCTGGAGAAGTTCATTATGAAGGTTTTGGATCTTGATTCTTACTTCACTTATCAAGGCATCCAATGTTTTCATCTTGGAGGACAAAACTTCCTGCTTTTTTGCCATCTTGGTTTGTTGAGACAGGATCTGGGTAAGAACCTTGTTTTGTGCAACGACATTTTCACTTTGCCAATTCAAGGTCTTTTCTGCAGCACTGACTGCAATCATGACACCAGCTGAATTTATGGTTGTCGGGTTTTTAACCTTCCAATCATGTTTCGTTCTTTGTTCCGGATGATCAAAAGAACTTAACGGTGGAAATTCAGTGTTGTATTGTTCTGCCTGTCTGGAAGATGAAGGATCTGGCAAAACCATGTTGCATCCATCTATTAATGGAGGTGGATGGACCTTCTTTTCTTTGTGGATGATGGACAAAGCCTTCTGGTAATATGGAGGGAGATTTGGTGGCGGAGGTTTTTTACATAGGTTGGTGGTGGATGGAGGTTTGGTTGGCGAATCTCCATAAATGACGTAATAGTCATATTTACCTGATGGTTCACCAAGTAATCCAACAGAAGGGTCTCCTTTTTCGTATCTTTTCCTTAGTTTCCTTTTAGAGGGTTTCTCTTTCTTAGGCATATCTTCATCCATGGAAACTCTGTAATGTTCTTCCAAGCAATCTTTACAGTTGCATACATCATACCATATGTGATTTGATGTAGGTAAGGCTGGAGAGACCATATTTACAGTAGGAAAGACTGATGGTGGCTCTGCTGCTTGTGCAGGTGAAAACTTGACTTCCACTTGTCCGTTTTCATGTCTGATAAAACCAGGAGCCATGGTGGTTTAACCGGTGCTTGATGGATCTGTTCGTAATTCGTTATCCATTTCTCTGGTAAAAGTTTTACCAGTTCTTCTCTGGACCACTGCCTCGGGACATAGGTACATGTTGGCGTCGCCTTTGAATCTATCTCAAGGAGTAAAGCATCTACTGAGTTGTCTCTTCCTGGAACCATAATGTCTAGTGAGTGGTTCTGTACCCTGTATGCCATTTGGTAGTGAAACGTTGCCTGAAACGTATTCACCTGTTGGGTGCCTCCGATCTGGATCTGAGCTTTTAAGGCTGTGAGCAGTGAGGGGTCATTCAACGGCATATTGAAATTCGGGTAGAAAGTGACAAAGATTGTGTCAGCGTTCAAGGTAGTTTGAATTGTACCAATACAAGCATGTTGGTACTCTACAAATCTTGTATCCACTAAAGCTATTCTTGAAAAAGCCGGAAGGCCTTTTCTTCCATGAAAGGTTAGGGAAAGACGGATTGCTCCGAAGTGGATATGGGTGTAACCTTGAGCTATACAGTGACGTGGGAGATCTGAAGGGAGAGATAGTGTAACTAAGTGTCTGCTGAAGAGGCTGGGAGTTGGTAAGAATCAAACTTTGAAGTTTGAACATATTCTTTAACGACTTCATTGGTGGAAGATCCAACCAATTTTTTGACTCGTCTACTGAAAGAATTTGTTTGTCTGGAAAATACACGGTATGGGTCTACGTCGGGCATTTGGGTTAAGGGTATTTTTTGTTCGTCTGAAACATAAGATATATCATATAATTGATCTATCTTAGATGCAGATGAGGAGCGGAAACTGGATGATGACGGGGAGGAGGAAAACAGTTTTGAACTCATAGCTTTGGCTTAATAGAAAAATCTGGCTAAGAAAATAGCAGATCTGAACTTCTTATATAGAAATCTGAATTTCTTTTAGAATCTACCTCAATTAGAAAGGACTCTACTGCGGTCACCTTGCCAACTTACAATGTCCACACAGAACTCTTTTGGTACGAACTAACAAGCAATTCAAAAACTAATAAGTAATTCAAGATCTAAACTATGATCTATACTGGACAGTTCTATAATTCAAGACTAAAAGTTCAACAGTTCTCTGATGTAAAGGATCCGTTAATAACGGCAGTCACAGAGCATAACAACGTGAACATTAGTAAGAATAAGAACACGGGTTTAGGTTAGGAACGAAGGGTATTGGCTCTTAATAATTTACTAGAAAACTTACAATCAACTTAAAAATTATTTTAAAAAAATAAATTAATTATTAATTTTTGCCTCGGTTTCGGTTTTTTGGTTCGGTTTTGAGACGCAATCCTAACCCAAACCATTTGAAACGGTTTTTCGGTTTTCGGTTTTTCGGTTTTTGGTTTTACGGTTTTTTGGGTTCGGTTTTTTCGGTTTCCGGTTCAGTTTCTGCACACCCCTAGCCACGGTATTGGTATGAGAAGAGTCTTGGACTTGTTCAGGAGCTTTTTCTTTGGCAGTGGCCTTATCATACAAGGCCTGGAACTTCTCTGTTGACCATGATTGTGCAAGCTTTCTTGGAATACCAGCACTTGCAGAATTCACTTGCCAGTTTATCAAAAATCTTCTGTGCTCTGCCTTTAAAGGCCCTGTTGGCATCTTCCTCTTCTTTTGTCCTTCTTTGTCCATAAAACCACGTAAATAATCACCTAAGGTTTCATCATCACCCATAGGAGTAGCTGTTTGTTGATCAAGAATCTGGTCTTGTTATGCTGTTATTTTTCTAGCCAGTTCAGCATCAGCAGCCACTTGAGCTTCTCTTGAAACAAACTTGATCTTTGGCTCTTCAAGTAGAATACCTTTGCCTTTGTCTGAAACTGTTGGTTGGACTGTTGAGGATGTTCCTTGAATTCCTTCTCTAATTAACATACCACCTGGCCTTTTAAGAGAAACAGCTTGAACTTTTGAACTAACAGTTTGAGAAACTGGTGGGACTGTTAGCTCAGAAGCTGAAACTGGCAGAGGTGAACTTGAAACTTGTCAGGATCTAAAATATGAATTACCAAGACTAACTGATTTGAATTTATCAGAGTATAAATCAATAATCTTGCTTTGAATCAAAGTTTAATCAAGAAGTTTGCGGAATAACACTTAATTATTTTGACAAAAACTTTCAGAATCAATAATAAATAAACACACAGGAATTAATCAAGACTGTTTGTATTGCTGAATTCATCAATTACAATCACCTCTAATCTGTTTGATTAGACGAAGAACACAAACTGTTCTTAGGGTTTTACAACCTTAGAGGCTTATGAAAACTTAATCAATAAAGCAATTACAGACTCAAAATATGCAGAAAACTCCTATACAATAGAAAGACCTATTCTATGTATTTATATTGCTTCTTGATATGTTTCCTTGACGAATGATGACTTCTCTGATAATAGATATGCTGGAATCTTCATGTAGATATCTTTCCTGAAAATCAGCACTTTCTGTTTATGAAACTGTTGAGCAGCTTGAATCACTTGACAGCATGAACAGAGCAGCTTGAGTTGATTTGCTCTGGCAGCTTGAACTTTTACACTGGCAGCTCGAGTTTCTTCAACTAGCAGCATGAACTTTGGATTTACAAGTAAAATCTACTAACAGTCTGAGAAGTCTAACTAACAGCTTGAACATACTTAAACTATTTCCCAACAATCTCCCCCTAACTAAAATTCTTTACACAATACTTTAAGTTCTATACAAAAAAAATGGAAATGAATAAGTAAACTGTTATTTACAAACCAAGGCTTTCAAAAACTTACAACTGTACAAGTTTATGATCTACAGCCTTCAAAAATTCTCTCTTTAGCTCATCTCTATCACAAGATATTCTGACAGACTTCATCTGGAGTAGTATATTCTTTGGAAGATCATAGAATTCAAGATTAAAGAACATACCAGATCCATCTGTGAATTTGATTCTGTAAGTCCTGGATTTGACAAAAATATTAACTTCCTTGATTTTCAATCCCTTCTTGTTGGCATCCTCTACATCTTTTCTAATAAATTCAGGATCAACAATGGACTTCAGATCTCTGATGACTTGTTTCACTTGTGGTAGAGAAGATCTAACTTGTGATACAGACCCAATGTTGTGCATCGTTATCAGCTCATCTCTGGTCAACTTTTGAACTATTTGCCAAAAAGTATCATACTCTTCTTCAGGACCAGACTCTCTTCTTATCGCAAACTTAATTCTCAAGTCACGGTCATCCAGTGACTTAGCAAACCAGTAGTTGATTTGAGGCTTTGTAAAATCATGCTAATCAATCAGCTTCTCTATCTCCATAGCCTTTTGTAGTTGTTGCTCAAAGAGCACTCTTTTAACCGATGAAGGATTAGAGACAACTGCTTGATCAGAGGGAGCAGGTGCACTGGCACCAGCTTCAGTTTGGACTGATTGAGTTGATGGTTGGACTTCTTGGGATGGTTGAGCTTCTGGAGAGACTTTTGTTCTCTTTCTTTTGTCCATCTCCTTGTCATGAATCTCTTGCAGCCTTTCAGTTGGCATGGACTGAGCCATTTTCTTTGGGATACCAGCTGCAAATGCAAAATTTATCAAAAATCTTATGTGCTCAGCTTTGGAATGCCCTGTTGGCATTTTTCTCTTCATTTCTCCTTGTTTAACCACAACCCCCTTTAGGTAGTCACCTAAGGTCTCATCATCATCCATTGGGGTTTGGGCTTGCTGATCCAATTCTTTGTCCTGTTCTTCTGCTAGTCTTTTGGCAACTTCAGCATCAAAGGCAATTTGGGCTTCTTTGGAAGAAAATTTATGCTTTGGAGACTCAATGAGAATGCCCTTGCCCTTGTCTTTTGCAGCAGATGATCTAGCTTGGACTGTACTTGATGGAGCTTGAATGCCTTCCCTGATCACAACTCCAGTGGCTTTTGAAGGAGCAGCATGAGTTTCTAGGCTAACAGCATGAGAAGCTGTTGGGACTGCTAGCCTAGAAACTGGAACTGTTGGTGCTGCTTGGACTGTTGTTGTTGGAGCTGCTTGGACTGATTTGGGAACCTCCTGATTCTCCCCCTTTTTGGAAGCATTGGTTTGGTCAGAAGGACCCACAACCTTTGCCACGTGGGTTTGAATCAACTGCTCTAATTTCATGAGCTTATTTCCACAGAGGGTGAACCCTTTGTGAAGATAATCCATACGCTTATTTTGAGCAGCCTCTGCCTGCCTGAGAGCAAAAATTTGAGCTCCCTGTGCAGCAATGATGGACATTTGATATTCCAACATGGCTACAACAGGTTTCAGCTTGGGATCCGTCAAGAGCATGAGTTGCAGACTTGTCTCAAGATCAGAAAACACTTGAGGTGCTTGTGATCTATCACTGACATTAAGACCAGAGGTAGAAACTTCTGGGCCCCTCTTTTCTTGGTTATGGGGACTTCCAGCTTGTGTTTGCACACTTGCTGTTGCCATGGGCGTGGTCTTAGCTATGTTGGCACTGTCCTGTGCCTCTTGTGCATAGACATCAGTAGTGCCAACCACAGAACCCATATGAACCATCTCTGAAGAAATGTTCACCTCCTGAGAGAGGATGAGAGTTTCCTTAATGGGTTCCCTTTGGATATTCTGTGCAGGAGTATCCTCCTGCACAGGGATATATGGCTCTTGCTGATGGGAGGAGGAGGAAGGAGCTCCTGGTCCCCTTTTTCTTTTGTATAAGTGTCTGAGTGGGCGTGTTGGCTGTACAAAAGGATCAGAGGGAGTTTGTGTATCATGAGGAGGGGGTTGGGGTCCTGGGGTTGTAGCAGTAATGTTGGGCTGTGTCTGCTCAGGACCCTCTCCTCTGTTTCCTGGAATGATGTTCATCATTGCAGAGGGCAATGGAACATCTACACTGACAAAATTGGCACTTGGCTTTATTAGCCTTTTGATTGAAGACAATGAGTGCCTATGGGAAACATGTATCCGTTTATGTAAATGTGGAGTTGTGCAGGTGTGTGCAATAATTTCTGCCAAAAACCTAGGATACATAAAAAATTTCCCATTCTTTAGGGAATGATGCCTTAACATTCCTTGAAAGATCATGTATTAAAAATTGAACTGTTGGCCAGTAGAAAAGCACACTAAGGCAGTGGCAATATTTGAAGAAAACTCAGACCAACCAGTTCTTTTGGGGCTTAAACATTGCTGAATAATATGCACAAGGTATTTCCATTTAGGAGAAAAATGTGCCTTAAGAAAAGTAAAAGAATCAGCAGGACCCCTATAACCAATATTTTGAAGACCAAAATGTAAAGCTTGAAGGGATAAGTCGGTTATACCTGAGGCATCTTGAAGATGCAAGTGATGTCTGATGGATTCCTCAGTGATATTGATGACAGTATCATCAATCTTGGATATGAGGGTAGGCACTCCATTGATGGTTTGAACAGATGCATGATTCCAAAACTGTTCAATATGGGAGAATAGTAGGGTTTATGGTCAGGGCATAGTGGATATGGGAGTGCCTGAGGAAATCCATCATTGCATGAAACGGTTGAAGTTCAGAGTGTTTTAGGGTGTATGGGAGGCAGTTATGCTCTTTTACAAACTCCATTGATGAAGAAACGATGGTTTAGGGTTTGAAAGAAGAATGTGTGATTCGTTCAGAGAGAAAGCAGAAGGCCGTGGAAGAAGAATATGTAACTGGTAGTTACAACTGAACGAAAGTGGGACCTTTAAAGGTTTCGAAAAGTTGGGTCCCGCGCACACATTTTGAAAATTACCCAAATACCCTGCACACTTTGACAGATCAAGTGAAAATAACGAACATCATGAGAAAATGAACTAGCATCATGAGAAAATACTCATGCTGTTAGTGTAAAATTGTGCAACTTTTCAATGGAACAGTGTCTCCCCCTTAAATTGGCATACTGAGTAGATAATAATGAAAACCAATTAATCCATGTTTACCATACCAATATTTGATACTAGGAAAGTGAACCTTCCTATATCAAAAGGTTTTGTAAATAGATCAGCTAGCTGATCATCAGTATGAATCTTGGTAACTTGGATCAACTTCTTTTCATTACAATCTCTGATAAAGTGAAATCTGATTTCTATATGCTTGGTTTTTGGGAATTTCACTGGGTTTTGCACAATGCTGATTGTACTTGAGTTGTCAATATAAATAGGAGTGGATAAGAAATTCATACCATAGTCTCTTAGTTGATTTTGAATCCACATTACCTGGGAGCAGCAGCTTGCAGCTGCTACATATTCTGCTTCAGTGGATGATGTGGACACAGTTGTTTGCTTTTTGCATTGCCAAGAGACCAATCTTGCTCCTAAATATTGACATCCACCAGTTGTGGATTTCCTGTCAATGTTGCATCCACCATAGTCACTGTCAGAATAAGCAGTTAGTTCAAAAGGAGAGTCTTTAGGATACCATAGGCCTAAATGTGGTTGGCCTTTAAGGTATCTAAAGATTCTCTTAACAGCAACCAAGTGAGAATCCTTTGGAGAGCATTGAAACCTAGCACACACACAGACAGCAAACATTATATCAGGTCTAGAAGATGTTAGATACATGAGAGATCCTATAAGGGATCTGTATAGATGAATGTCCACATCTATGCCATCTTTGTCTGTATGGAGCTGTTTATGAGGATCCATTAGAGTGCTTGCAACCTTTGTGTCTTGATAGCCAAACTTTTCCAGTATGTCTTTGACATACTTTGATTGACTTATGAATAAACCAGTAGGCTTCTGTTTAACCTGCAGCCCTAGAAAGAATGTGAGTTCTCCCATTGAACTCATTTGAAACTTTTTGTGCATTAGGGTCTCAAATTCTTTGCACAGACAATCATTTGTTGAGCCAAAGATGATGTCATCAACATAGATTTGGACAAGTAGAATCTCAGCTTTGATGGACTTAGTGAAAAGTGTTTTGTCCAGAGTGCCTCTCTTGAATCCATTCTGTAAAAGGTATGATGATAGAGTGTCATACCATGCTCTGGGGGCTTGATGGAGACCACAAAGAGCCTTGTCTAGCTTGTACACCTTGTCTGGATACTTGTAGTCTTCAAATCCAGGAGGTTGACACACATATACCTCCTCTTCAATTGTCCCATACAGAAAAGCAGACTTGACATCCATTTGATACACTTTAAATCCTTTGAAGCTTGCATAGGCTAGAAATAGTCTGATGGCTTCAATTCTTGCTACTGGAGCAAAGACATCATCATAATTTATGCCTTCTTCTTGAGTGTACCCTTGTGCTACTAGCCTTGCTTTGTTCTTGATGACTATCCCTCTCTCATCCTTCTTGTTTCTGAACACCCATCTTGTACCTATTGCTCTCTTACCTTTAGGAAGATCTACCAGAGTCCATACATTCTGGATCTTGAACTGTAGAAGCTCTTCTTGCATTGCCTCAATCCAAGATGAATCTTTTAATGCTTCTGATGCCTTTTTAGGTTCTAGTTGAGACATGAAACAGGCATGTTCAAAAGCAGCTAGACTGAATTCAGGAATTGATTGTTCAGCAGCAGCAGTCTCATTGTGAACCATTTTCCTTGTTTGAACAGGAGTGCTTGGATCACCCAGTATTTGATTGAGAGGGTGATACTTGTGAACTCTTAGTGTGGGCTCTCTCTCTGTTTGAAAAGAAGTTCCAAGGTTTGTATCATCTCCATCAGAACCAGTGAATGGTTCAGTTTCGGGAACAACTTGAGTTTCTAGGCTAACAGCATGAGAAGCTGTTGGGACTGCTAGCCTAGAAACTGGGACTGTTTCCTTTTGTGATGGAGCTGTGCTGTCAGGACTTGGGAATGGCACGTCAGTGTCTGGATTTGCATTAAGTGGAGCATTCAGGACCCCTGGAGGATCACATGACAGAAGTGGTAGAGTGGTGAAATCATCCCAACTTGTTGAATCTGCAGCAGTCTGAAACTTTGTGCCAACAGCATGAGAAATTGTATTGGCAGCATGAGAGTTTGTGTTAGCAGCTTCAACCCTGTATGCATCAGCTTCTGCAGTATACTCAACAAAGCTCAGAGAATTTGTTAGTGAATCTAAATCAAACAACCAATCAGGACCAGTGCCTTTGATATTAGCAGTATTTTCATTAAATTCAACATTGGCACTTTCCTCAATTGTTTTAGACACACTGTTGTATACTCTATAGGCTTTGCTTTGAATTGAGTATCCTACAAAGAATCCTTATTCAGCCTTACTCTCAAACTTCCCTAAGTGAGTCTTAGTGTGAAGAATAGTACATGGGCATCCAAAAGGCTTGAAGAAAGCTATTAGGGTACTTCTGTTATGGAATAACTCATAGGGAGTTTTTCCTTGAGATTGGACAACTTGAACCCTATTTAGAACATAACAGGCTGTATTAACAGCTTCTGCCCAGAAAGTCATTGGCATATTTGAATCAGCTAGCATTGTTCTAGCAGCCTCAATTAATGTTCTATTCTTTCTTTCAGCTACACCATTTTGCTGTGGTGTTCTTGGTGCACTATATTGTCTAGCAATGCCTTTGGACTCACAGAAACTGTTTAGAATTTGGTTTTTAAATTCAGTTCCATTGTCTGATCTTATCACCTTAACTTTGGAATTGGATTGGTTTTCTATCTTAAGGATAAAAGACTTAACTAGCTCAGCAGTTTCATCTTTGGACCTAAGAAAGTAAACCCAAGTAAATCTGGTGAAATCATCAACAATGACTAAACAGTATGCCCTTTTATTCAAACTCAAAACAGATGTTGGACCAAATAGATCCATATGTAACAACTGAAGAACAGATGAGATTGAATTTACTTCTTTGGCCTTATGAGAAGTTTTGTGTTGCTTACCTTTAAGACATGCTACACAATGATCATCACAAATGAACTCCTTTTGTGGTAATCCTCTTACCAGATTCTTTTTAACTAAAGCATTCATGGACTTGAAGTTCATGTGACACATCCTTCTATGCCAAAGAGCAGACTCATTTGATGATGCTTTGGATATTAAACAGCTTAAAGTATTTGATTTAGTCAAGAGATCTGTGTCCAGGCAGTAAACATTGTCCTTTCTTGGTGTTCTTAGTAAAACAAGTTTTTCAGGAACTTTGAAATCCTTTGAAAGAACAATGCACTCAGAATCTGTGAACAGAACAATGTTTTGTTTGTCACAGATTTGAGAGACACTCAATAAATTGTACTTAAGCTGTTCAACATACAGAACATCATGGAATGTCATGTTGCCTGCATTAACAGTACCTTTACCTGTAACCTTACCTCCTTTTGAGTTGCCTCCAAATGCAACAAAACCTCCATCAAAACCTTTGAAATTTGACAAGCATTCAGAATTGCCTGTCATGTGCCTAGAGCATCCACTGTCCAAATGCCATCTTGTTCTATGAGGAGACCTGTGGTTGCCCTGCACAAATAACAGCTTAGTCAGTAGTGGAGTAAACCCAAACCAAATTGGTTTTGGGTTCTCTTCTACATTGACATAACTAAATACTGTTTTTGACTTCTTATATTTAGTGAGATCTACTGATGGAGTCTTTGGAGAGTATTTGGTGATAATATGAGGTATCCAACTATTTTGATCATCTTTTCTTCTGACAGTCTCAGATGATTCACTAGCAGTTCCAGATTGATGCCCAGCAGCTTGAGCTGTGTTGGTAGTGCTAACAGTTTCAGTTTTTGCACTAACAGCATCAGATTTTGACTTAGCAGTCTGATCTTTTGCATTAGCAGTTTGAGCATCAGATTTGTCCTTGACACACCATATTTGTTTAAAACTTGATTTAGGCTTTGCCAAAACTTGTTTTTGATGTGTGGACTGTTTTTTATTTACTTTTGAACACCTGTGATCAACTGTTTTCTTTGGAACTGATGTGGAAGGTTTCACTTTTGAGTGCTTTGCCTGAATAGGATTTGATTTTGTGTGATGCACAGTCTGTTTTGCAACAGCTGGTTTATAAAAACAATCCTTGGCTAAGTGATTCTTCCTTCCACAGTGAAAACATCTTTTGACAGTTTGAATTGGAGAACCAGACTTTTCTGCCAATTTCTGGTTCTTGTTTCTCTGATTTCCTCTTACCTGCTGTTGTTTTGGAAACTTTTGAACACCATGCTTTTGGCATGTGCAGACAGAAACAGTTTTACCTCTTTTATTTCCTTTTAATGAAGATGCAATGTTACAGTTAGAATGTACAGGAACTTGTGGAGTAGCATTGCATACACTCATCTTCTCTTTCCCTTTCTTACTGGGAGCTTGGATCTCTATGGGTGCACTCATTGTGTCACAGTCTTTATTTTGAATCTTATCTTCCTTTGATTTAAGACTGTCATCAAGGATAGGATCTACAATGGTCATAGACTCATCTAGTGGTTCATTGACAAGTCTATCAGCAACCTCACTCATTGGGTGAATGTACTTGTTGTTGTATGGAGGTGGAGTAGCTCTGTATCCTATTCCTTCTTTGGGATTAACCTGAGATTTTACTCTATCTTTAAATTGGACTTCCATTAGGTGTTCCAGCTTTTGATTTGCTAACTTAAAGTTTCCTAGATCTATGTTAACAGATTCTAGTTTCTTATTAGCCTCTAACACCTTTTGTTCAGTCTCTTCTACCTTTTTATTCAGAGATTCTATTTTCTTATTTAGTTCCTTTTTCTCCCACTCATGATAGGTTCTATCATAGCCCATTTGAATCTCATTATCCTTATAATCATTGATCTGTTTTTCCAGATCTTCTATGGCTTGCATGTATTCATATCTCCTTTCTTCCATCTTAGCTAGAGTTTTGCACATGCTCTCATTATGATCTCTGTACTTTTTAACCATATTTTTGCATGATTGAGAGCAGAGTTTAGAATTTACCTCAGATGGTAGTTCAGTGGAGGAGACATTTGATGTTTCTGCCATAAGTGCTTGATTTTGAAATTCTTCCTCTGTCTGATCACTCCAGTCAAACACATTGTCTTCTTGAGAGACAAGTGCTGTTGATGATGATGCTTGGAATGGGCTGTGAAGTCCTTGATGGCTGTTGACCTTGAGATCTACATTCTCTGGCAATGTGACCAAGCTTATGGCATTTATAGCATTCCACTTTTGATTTATCAAAAGATGGTTTGCCTTCTGTCTTGGCTTGAAAGTTAGCCCTACCAGTTCTTTTCAGAAATCTTTTGGCTCTCATGGTCAGCATTGCATGTTGCCACTTTAAATCCATCTCTTCAAGATCATCTGGATGAATTTGTTCCAAGTCTTCAACATTTAGAGCAAATAATCCATCATTGGCAACAAAGGCCTCATAGTGAGTTTCAGCAGAGTTGCCATCACCACCTGAGAAAAAATCACAGTTATTAGATTTTTTAGAAGATAGAAGAGCAGTATTGTGATTATAAGAAAAGGATTTCTTTTTAGCATCAATCTCAGTCTCAAACACTCTTAAACTGTTATACAGATCATCCAATTCTATCTCATCAAGAGTGTCTTTTGTTCTCCATTGTGCAGCATAGACTGTCCATTCTTCTCCAAGAGATCTGAGAAATTTTCTGTTGACTTCATCTTGATCCAGATTGACCTTTGCACTTTCCAGTTCACTTATCAGTTTGTTGAACCTGTCAAAGATTTGAGTAAGGTTTTCATTCTTGCCACCAGAAAAGTTTTCATACTGCTGTTTCAAGAGGTCCTTTTGATTTCTCTTGGTACTGGCATTACCAGCAAACCTCTTCTCTAAGGCATTCCAAAGAGAGTGAGCAGTATAAAACTTTTTGAACTGATGTTGATAAGCATTAGGAATGGCTATTTGTAATAGTGTAAGTGCTTTCACTTCATTCATTCTAGCCTTCCTTTCAAGTTCAGTTTTTGGAGGAGTTTTGACTGGTTTCCCCTCATCATCAAGTTCTGGATCAACTACAGGAGGAAATTCAACAGCTTCCCATATGGCATAATCAATGAATTGAATATGCTGTTGAATCCTGAGTCTCCACATCTCAAACTCAGTGGGCTTGAGCATAGGCACTTTGAGTCCTTGCCCAGATCCACTACTGCTATTTTCAAATTCCATTGTAAAAGATTAAAAATTTAAAGGAAAGTTTTTGACTTTGAAAAACAAAGAGTAACCTGGTTTGAAAAACCTGATTTTAACAACCTGGTTTGACAAACCTGGCTCTGATACCACTTGTCAGGTTCTAAAATATGAATTACCAAGACTAACTGATTTGAATTTATCAGAGTATAAATCAATAATCTTGCTTTGAATCAAAGTTTAATCAAGAAGTTTGCGGAATAACACTTAATTATTTTGACAAAAACTTTCAGAATCAATAATAAATAAACACACAGGAATTAATCAAGACTGTTTGTATTGCTGAATTCATCAATTACAATCACCTCTAATCTGTTTGATTAGACGAAGAACACAAACTGTTCTTAGGGTTTTACAACCTTAGAGGCTTATGAAAACTTAATCAATAAAGCAATTACAGACTCAAAATATGCAGAAAACTCCTATACAATAGAAAGACCTATTCTATGTATTTATATTGCTTCTTGATATGTTTCCTTGACGAATGATGACTTCTCTGATAGTAGATATGCTGGAATCTTCATGTAGATATCTTTTCCTGAAAATCAGCACTTTCTGTTTATGAAACTGTTGAGCAGCTTGAAATCACTTGACAGCATGAACAGAGCAGCTTGAGTTGATTTGCTCTGGCAGCTTGAACTTTTACACTGGCAGCTCGAGTTTCTTCAACTAGCAGCATGAACTTTGGATTTACAAGTAAAATCTACTAACAGTCTGAGAAGTCTAACTAACAGCTTGAACATACTTAAACTATTTCCCAACAAAACTGCTAGGACTGACTGTGAGATCTTCTGATTCTCCCCCCTTTTGTATGCATTGGTTTGATCAGGGGGACCAAAAACCGTTGCTAATAGGGTTTGAATCTGCTTCTCGAGTTGGACAATCTTGGTGTCATAGAGTTTCAACCCTAGTTGGAATTGGGCAAGCTTTTGCTATTGGACTGCTGAGAGCTTTTGAAGTGCAATAATTTGTGAACCCTGTGCAGCAATAGTGTACTTTTAATGTTCCAAAATAGCTACAACAGGTTTCAGCTGAGGATCCGTCAAAATCATTAGTTGCAGACTGGCCTCAAGATCTTCAAATGATAAAGGAATTTGAGATCTATCACCAATACCAGATGTATTAGAAGCATCTGGGCCCCTCTATTCTTGGTATTGGGGACTTCCAGAAGGTGCTTGCACACCCTCTGTTGCCATGGGAGTGGTCTTAGGAATGTTGGAACTGTCCTGTGCCCCTTGTGCAGGAGCATCAGTAGTGCCAGCCACAAAGCCCATATGAACATCCTCAGGAGGGATGTTCACCTCCATATTGAGGTTGGGAGAATCCTCAGTGGGTTCCATTTGGATATGCTGTGCAAGAGTATCCTCTTGCACAGGGATATTTGGCTCCGGTTGTGGGACTGAGGTGGAAGGAGCACCTGCAGCCCTTTGTTTCTTTTTAGTATATATTTTGAGTGGTGGGGCTGGGGAGGTATGTTTGATAGAAGGATCAGAGTGGATATTTGTATCATTGGGAGTGGGTTGGGATCCTGGGAGTGAAGCGGTAATGTGGGGATGAGCATGCGCAGGATCCTCTCCCCTATTTCTTGGAAAGATAATCTGCATTGCTTGAGGCAATGAGACATCAACAGTATGAAAATTGGCACTTCGTTTCAAAAATCTTTTTACAGATGGTAAAGAGTGCCTATGGGAAACATATATCCTTTTATGTATTTTTAACGAATTGCAAGATTTTGCAATTATTTCAGATAAGAATCGAGGATACATAACAAATTTCCCATTCTTTAAGGCGTGATGCCTTAACATCCCTTGAAAAATCATATTTGAAAAATTGAACTGTTGGCATGTGGATCAATATGTACAAGGTATTTTCATTTTGGACCAAAATGTGCTTTCAAAAAGGTAAATGATTCAGTTGGTCCCCTATACCCTATTTCAAACAGACCTTCATGTAAAGCAGTAAGAGAGAGATCATTGATACCTTCAGTATCTTGCAGATGCAAGTGTTGTCGAATGGAATCCTCTAAGATGGTGATGGTATGACCATCAATGGTAGAAACAAGAGAGGTGATTCCATCTTGTGTGGTCAAACTGGCTTTATACCAGAATTGTTTTATATGTGATACATAGATGGTAGGGTTTACTGTGAGAGCATAGTGGATGGATAAACTGCGAAGGAAATCCATCATTTCATGAAATGGTTGCAGTTCAGCACGCTTTAGAGTGTATGGGAGGTAGTTGTGATCTTTGACAAACTTCATTGATGCTCAAGAACGAGAGGGTTTAGGGTTTGGCTCGAAGATTTGGAAATCGCACAGGGAGGGAATGAGAGGGCTCTGGAAGATATTTAGAAGCTGGTAGTTGTAGCTGAGCGAAACTAGGACTTTTAAGGGTTTGGATTTGAAAATATCTAGCCCCTTAGAAATGACTGAAATGCCCTGCACACTTAATAGACCAAGTAAAGAACAACTAACAGTTCGAGAAAATGTACTAGCAACTTGAGAATATTCTCAAGCTGTTAGTTAGTTAGTTACAAGGCAATATCTATTGGAACAGTGTCTCCCCCTTAACTAAACATATATAACAAAGAATTTACACAGATTACAAAATATGGTAATTGAAGGTAGATTAATCCATGTTTACCATACCAATATTTGACACAAGAAAAGTGAATCTTCCTACATCAAAAAGTTTAGTAAAAATATCTGCTAACTGATCATCAGTATGAATTTTGGTAACTTGAATTAACTTCTTTTCATTACAATCCCTTATTGTGACACCCTTGCCACAACAACCACCAATTACAAACTCCCAGGATTTAATCACCATCATACAATACATAATGATCTGATAACCTAGATTTTAGTGCGGAGGCATTAAAAACATAAAATAAAAGTAGTGCAAAAGTGTCAAACACCCTATGGTGCTACAAGGTACCATATCTAAGTCTACATATCCAAATACAATTATTACAATCATCCCAAACATATTATAACATTTGTTCCACAACATAAGTACCGATTAAGTAACAGATTTCTTTCAAATCTTCTCAAATGGCCTAACGAGAA
>JAANYP010001890.1:60000-429860 GCA_020465985.1 Centrapalus pauciflorus | reverse complement strand
TCTGAGGCTGAGCATGCTGAACATCTCAAGGAGTTATTAGAGTTATTGAGGAAAGAGAAGTTGTACGCCAAATTTTCGAAGTGCGAGTTTTGGCTGCAACAGATACAGTTTCTATGACATGTGATTTCGGGGGCTGGGATTTCGGTAGATCCGGCTAAAGTTGAAGCGATAAAGAATTGGGAGCCACCTCAAACAGCTACCGAAGTTAGAAGTTTTCTGGGGTTGGCAGGATATTATCGGAGGTTCATAAAGGATTTTTCTAAGATTGCAGTTCCTCTGACTGCATTAACAAAGAAAAATGCACCGTTTGTGTGGAAAACTGTGCAGCAGGAGGCATTTGAGATCCTGAAGAAAATGTTAAGCGAAGCGCCGATACTTGCCTTACCTGAAGGCAACGATGATTTCGTGGTGTATACGGATGCCTCAAGACTGGGGTTAGGCGCTGTATTGATGCAGCGTGGGAAGGTTATTGCTTATGCTTCAAGACAGCTTAAGCAACATGAGAAGAACTACTCAACTCATGATCTTGAGTTAACAGCTGTTACGTTTGCATTGAAATTATGGAGGCATTATTTATATGGGACTAAGTGTCAACTCTACACGGACCATAAGAGTTTGAAATACATCTTTAGTCAGAAAGAGCTTAACATGAGACAGCGTAGGTCGATGGAACTTATAAAGGATTATGATTGCGAAATCCTTTATCACCCCGGAAAAGCTAACGTGGTGGCTGATGCTTTGAGTCGCAAAGCATATGCTAAAGATTGCTTCTACATGTTGACATCTACTATGTTAACATCCAGAATTATAGATGATGTCAAGGCCGCACAGGAGGAAGCCTTGAAAGACGAGAATGTTGGTGCTGAGGATATAAGGGCGCAGATTAAGAATATGGAAACAAGTGAGTCGGGTTTGAAAGGTATATATGGGAGAATCTGGGTGCCGAAGTTTGGTGGGATGCGAAATGTGATCATCGAAGAAGCGCATCAATCAAAGTATTCTGTACATCCCAGAAGCACCAAGATGTACAATGACCTAAAAGCAGACTTTTGGTGGCCCGGACTAAAGAAAGACATAGGTCAGTACGTGGAGAGATGCCGAACTTGTCGGTTGATAAAGGCCGAACATCAACAACCTTATGGCAGTCCGCAACCGCTTCCCATTCCGGAATGGAAGTGGGAGCACATTACTATGGATTTTGTTACAAAACTGCCGAAGACTAGGCGTCAACATGATGCAGTTTGGGTGATAGTCGATAGATTAACTAAGTCCGCACATTTTATACCGATAAGAGAAAGTTACTCCTTAGAAAAGTTGGCTAAATTTTATATGGACGAGATTGTTTCTAGGCATGGAGTGCCTAAGTCCATAGTATCGGACCGGGACAGCCGGTTTACTTCAAATTTTTGGTCGGCTTTGCAAGAAGGGTTAGGGACAAGGATAGCAATGAGTACAGCTTACCGCCCGCAAACTAATGGTCAGAGTGAGCGGACCATCTTAACGCTTGAAGACATGATGAGATCGTGTGTGTTAGATCTCGGTGGCAATTGGGACGATCATCTGCCACTCATAGAGTTTTCGTATAACAACAGTTACCACGCTACAATCAAGAAAGCTCCGTTCGAGGCTTTGTATGGAAGGAAATGTAGGACTCCAACATGTTGGAGAGAAACGGGTGAAACACCAATCGCTGGGCCGGCCTTGCTTCAAGAAACAAACGAGAAGATACAGTTGATTAGGCAGAACATGAAAGCGGCCCAGGATCGTCAGAAAAGTTACTATGATCGGAGGCACAAACCGATCTATTTTGAAGTGAACGACTGGGTCTACTTGAAAGTATCACCCATGAGGGGTGTTACTCGTTTTGTTAAAAGGGGCAAGTTGGCTCCGAGATTCGTCGGACCCTTTAAGATTGTTGAAAAAGTTGGAAATCGGTCTTATCGATTAGAATTGCCTGAAGGGATGTCGGGCATACATCCAGTATTTCACGTTGGGAATCTCCGAAAATCATTTAGCACTGGAAATGAGGATTGGGCAGACCACACGGAGCTGCAAGTTGACGAAAGGCTTCGATATGTGGAGGAGCCGGAATGTGTATTGGATACTAAGATGAAGAAGTTGAGGAGCAAAGAGATAGAAATGGTGCTTATACGATGGAAGCATCATAAGGGAGCAAATCATACATGGGAAACTAAGTCAGAAATGTTAAGAAAGTATCCGAAACTGTTTGAATCCGAGTAACTTCGAGGACGAACTTGAGCGTGGTGGAGCCCATGCTGTAACATCCTCGGATTTATTTTAATGTATTTTGGTTAATTAAGTGGAAAATATATGTTTAAGTTAAAATTAAGCAATTATTATGTATTTGGGTTATTTAGAAGTTTGTTGCTATTTTTGAGAAAATTGAACTCAGAATCATTGTTATGGAATATTAAGGAATTAAAAAGTTATTTATGATAATTCTAAGATTAAATCAGTATTTTATGGAACCGGTTAGGTCGAGTGGTGAAATGTGCAAAAATGACGAAAGTTGTATAAAAAGGGCAATAGGCTTCATTTTTCTATTTTACACTATCTCACTACTTTATCTCTCTAGAAGTTCTCTCTACATCTCTCTAAGTTATCTCGCAAACCGACCGTCAGATTATCGAGAATTATACGTCAACGGAAAGGTATCGAGGAATACAACAACAATCTACAAACAGATTTCTGATTTCATACGAATTGAGGTAAGAATCGAATCTTTTAAGTTTATAGTTTCGGTTTTGAAGTTAACTAGAATTCGAATCTGTTGTTTTGTGCGAATTTGAGCTTGTTTTGCTTGAAATGTTGCTGGAATATGATAATATATGCATAGTAGAATCGAAACTAGGTATTATACATGATATATTAGTGATTTTAGCCTTAGAAATGAAGGATTTAAGTTGAAATGATGAACAGACTCGAATATGTCAAGAACAGAGTCGAAATGCATGAACAAACTCGAAATTTGTGCTAGATTCGAGTATATACTCGAGTTTAACCATCAGATTCGAGCAAGGGTTCGAATCTATCATTATAGGTTCGAATTTAGCCCCTAGATTCGAATGGGGTTCGAGTTTAGCCTCTAAAGTCGAAATGGTTCGAATTTAACAGGAACTCGGCGAGTTCCTATATTGAACTCGGCGAGTACTAGCCAATTTTGGGCAGATTCGAATGGGTTTTAAAGGAATCGAATCTATGGAATAATAATTACACTTTTGGGATATTTTTGGTAGTATATTAAGGTATATAATGAAAGGTTAATTGGAAACAATAACATACCAATTGATGGTTTATATCGTGAGTTTCGAATGAAGGTTCTGAATGTCGTATTACTTTTATTTGCATAAATTAATGCTAAGTTGTTAAAGACCATGTAATGATAGTATGTTTATCATATGGAAATGAAACAGGTCCCTTGTGGTGTTGTTTAACCCACAGTGGGGTACTTGGTGGATCCGGTTGAAAGCCCGAGGAGAAATAAAATTGGTTAACATATAATTACGCACCCACTGTGAGTACAGTAGATTTCGCATGTTTATATTTGTTTTATGTAAGCTTTGCCTGCTGAGACCTGTTGTTTCATTGATTGTTTGGAATTCTACTAACTTGCGTAGATTTAGATGCACATTCTTACTTGTTGCATGTCCTTTCGGTTGTTGTGCATCTAGTGATGGACCGGTGGGTCGCATCGATTACTCTGATGTTACTGTGCTATATGACCTGGAGCTGATCCCTCCTAGGCCCGGTAGGCAGTATGTCATCCCCGATCGTACGTTTGTCTCAGATGGTATGTCTAAATGCCGAGCTGTGAGCTCGAAGGGGCTGCGGCTCTGGTCCGTACTTTGTGTACGAAGAGGATATCCGATGTTGGTCATCTGTGTTATCCTTGGGCTTCATAAAAATTTATAAAATGTGCAATCTATGTATTCACTAAGCATTCGCTTACGTTTTAGTTGTAATTTTTACAGGCAAAGGAAAATCTACTGCTGGACCTTCTAGTTAGGTCGTTTGGAAGATTTGGGAGACTCGACACTATTTTATCGGTAATTTATGTTATGAGACAATGTTGTAATATTCTGGGTGATTGTAATAATTGTATGGGTGTGTAGACTTAGACTTGATACCTTATAGCACCGTAGGGTGTTTAACACTTGTTGCACTACTTTAATGATGTTTTTAATGCTTCCGCACTTAAATTAGGTTAACAGATCATTATTGTATTTATGTGTGATGATTATCCTGGGTGTTTTGTAAATGGTGGTTGTTGTGGCAAGGGTGCCACATTTTATCTACATCCCGATATAAAATTTATTACTGTCGAAACTTATTTCGTTAAGTAGTCATGGATGTAGTTCTATCTATTTTTATATTTTATATATAATATATAATTGTTTTATTTTTCTAGTCATACCCTTTGATATTATATTATATAAAAATTCAAATATATCTTCATGTTCATATTATTTTTATTTATATTGCAATACAAAATATTTTCAAGTGGAAACCACGATACTGTCCAATAAACAATAAATCTCACAACCGGACAACTCAAGCGGACAGATAAACAACTGATTTACTTTATTACTTTCTATATAATAATTGATAAAATTTTTGTTTTTTAATAATAACTATTGATATATTATGTTTTATAAAAATTCAAATATATCATTTATATTGCATTATTTTTGTTTACATTTCGATATAAAATTTGTTATCGAGTTAATTACAAAAATGGTACTTGTGGTTTGTATCAAACTTTGGAGTTGGTCTCTAAACTTTTAATTTTGCAAAATCGGCCATTGTTATCAAGGTTTACTTTCAAAACTTGTCCATTGTCCATTAACTTTAATTGAAATTTCCATTTTGCCCTTGTTTATATTTACACTTTTGACTTTTTTAATTACAAATCATTACCAACTCTTTATGTTGACAAAACAAATAGATATAAAAATATTAAAAATATATTAATATTATTAATTAATTGGAAACAAATACAGCAAAAAATATTATTTTTTCCAGTTTTTTTATTATTTTTAGTTTTAGCTTTTTATGATATACATATATATTATTGTTGATATCTTTTAATCGGTTTGCGTCATTTTGTTTGTATTATATATAGTTTTAATAAATTTTCAAATTTTAATCAATTTTATAATATTAAGAAGCTTTTGCAATTTTATATTTTTTATTTTTTGTTCCAAAAAATATGTTTTTAGTTGGTTTGCGTAATTATATATATATATATATATATATATATATATATATATATATATATATATATATATATATATATATATATATATATATATATATATATATATTGTAGGTCCCGAAAGGTTTCCAAAGTATATAGCTTTAAGCTGTAGAGGGGGGGTGAATACAGCTATTTAAAAACTACACACTATTTTCTCAATGTTTGTATGTATTATCAACAAATTGTTAATTACAAACAAGCTTGAATGCGGAAATGTTCAAGCTGAGATGACAGATACAACAGTATATTCACTAGTCTAAGACAGACTCAAACTAGTTAACAATGAATACACTCACTAAGAAGCACTCACTGTGTTTACAAGACTCAGAGGAACAACTTATGTAGAACAGCTTAGACACAAAGAAACTGTATTACACAATCAGACTTGCATGCATGAAAAACACACTTGCACGTTCACTCTTGGTTTCAGCACTTAGCTTATTTTGGCTTGCTTGTTCTTTCTAACCTTAGAAGCTTCCTTTTATACTCACTCAGAGGATCTAAGAGAAATTTCTTCATTGGACGGAATGAAAAAGGAGAAGTCTTGTTTGAAAAGACAACATAACTTTTCTGCACTTTTCTGAAAAGCAGACTTGTCTTCATATGTGCAGAACTTTTGTCTTTTCACTTTGTCTACTGTTGCATTGCCTTTAACTAATTTAGGAATGTCAACTTTGCTTCTTTCTTCCTTGTAAAGGCCTATTTTGATATAAGAAAAAGGTCTGTCACCCTTTTTCAAATATCCTTTTGTCTTCATGTTGCAGAACAGCGTGGGCAGGTTGAGCAGTTCTGTTTTCCACTTTGTCTTCGACTTTGTAAACTGATCTTGTAGCAAAAAACAATACATGATGACTTGGAAACGTATTCCATAAAGTGTTTAGCCTGTTCACAAAGAACAGGTTCTGTTCACAAAGAACAGAACACTTGAAAAGTGCCCAAGCTGCTCACCAGTGTAGATCAGCGTAGACAGTTTATGTCCAGCCTGTTCAGCAGACAGAGCAGCTTGGACAAACTGTCTTAGTTGCAACACATGCAACACATAGAACAACTTTAGACTGATATTGCAAATCATTTTCAGGTTTCAATAAGGCATATAACAGGCCTTAATTTCAACCTTCAAATGCATCAACAGGTTTGATTAGAAATCTCCCCCTCAGATGTAGAACAGGTTTGACTAAGGCCTTTTTGTGCCTAACAATCTCCCCCTATTTGTAATAACCAGTCTAAGCTGGTTTTGTCAAAAATCATTATATATTCTTACAATACATTTGATGAAATAGAATTACAACATCAACATAAAGTAAAAGATCAGTTTATATATACACTGATTTTTTATTACATTAGAACAACACATGTTCTTGCAAGAGTACAACTAATGTACTGATGTATATTACAACTAATGTAAACTGAAATTACAACAAATGTAAATAAAGTACAACAGATGTACATTGGACTGTTTTAGTTGGGAGTAAATAATGGTAAGCCTGTCCAACTGATGGACAGCTTCCATTCTTCACCTACCCATATGGTAGATGGACTTCACTGGACTGCAGATGGCATTCCTTGTTTGAATCTTCTTTCAAGTTCTTCCCTCGTTTCTTCCATTTCTTCAATTTCAACTCTGAGAAACATGAAGTTAGAATCTTGAAGCTCACCTCTGTTGTAGAAACCTTTCAGCTCATCCCAGATGACTGTCTGAAGGAGGAGGCAATTCTGAAGGCTGCAAGCTGCTTAAGACCAACTTTATGTAGGTCTGAAGCTCTTTGAAAACATTTCTTTTGAGACAGGGGATCTACAAAAAATGCCCCTAACTCAGTCTCTTCAATTACTTTGCCATCTTCAAATTCTACTCCTTCAGGCAGGCTGTGGTCAACTCCTTTAATTTCCACAGCATAATCTCCTTGTTCAATCATTATAAGGAGTTCTTCCAGCTCTGTGTCCTTCTTAGTTCTCCTGGCCTTTACACAAAGACACCTTCACTTACTTCTTTAGATATCAGGCCGAGGTCCTTCACTCTTTCCATCAATCTCTTGACATATGCCCTGATTTCCTTAGCCGATTCTGACCTTGATTCACTCAGGGCAACTGCCAGCTCAATCCATTCCCTGTACCCCATCTGGGCTACATCAGTGTGGTCATAGTTTCCAATTCTGGGCCTGTTGCACCCATCCTTGTAATTTTTAGCTTCCACTGACTGCCTTTCCTTGATACAGGAACAGCTTTGACAATTGCTTCCTTGGCTAGCCTTCTTTCAGCAACATCATGAAACTTTTTCTTTGCCAAGTTGTCAAAGTGGTATTGAGCTCTTGCATGAGGCACTGTAGATTTAGTCACAGAGACCTGAGTACCTTTTTCTACTTCCTTTTCCTTCTCCCCTGCAGATTTCCTAGCAGCTTCCATTATTTTCTTTTGCACCTCCAGGGTAGACATTTTAATTTTCTTTGCTTCTTGGAGTGCAAAAGATTTGGCAGTTTTAGCAGATTCTTCTTCTTTTCTCATTTCCTCCAGGGCTTGAAGCTGTTCTTCTCTAAACTCAAAGTACTTGTGCATAGGAAGACCCATCTCTTTAGCCCTGGCCTTGTGAAATTGAATTTCTGCTTGTTTCTGCTGCATGGGATCAACATCTGCTTTTTCTTTTCCTTTGGCTGCTGCTATAGTGATAGCAGCCTCAGGAATTTCCTCTTCTTCTTCTTCTTCTTCTGTTAAAATTAGATGCCTTCTTTTACTGCTGGGCCTGTCCTCAGAGATGAATTCCTCCCCCTTAGACTGAGCAGGGTTTGGAGAGACAGCCTGAGTAGGCAGAGCAGCTTGAGAGGCACCTTCAGCTGTACCTGTTTCAAAAATTGCTGGCTGACCAGTTTGGGTTGCAGACACTGGTATCTCCTTAGGAGAAGAAGTTTTCTCCCCCTTAGACTTAGTCTTCGAGGCAGATGACTTCTCCCCCTTTGAAGGAGATGAAGCAGCGACTTCAACACCTGGTCTGCCTGAAGACACAAAGTCAGCAGGCTTGCCAGCAGGTTTAGCAGAAGGTTTAGGACCAACAAGGCTAGTAACTAAGAAAGCCAAGTTATCCTTCACATCTGTAAGCTGGGAAAGACAGGTCTGAAGAGAAGAGGAGTGGGAATTAGCAAGGGAGGTTAGCTTTATAATATTTTCCCTATCAGATGCTGTGAACAGCAGAGTTTGCAGCTGTGCAAGATGAAGTTCTAGAGAATCTTGCACATCGGCATGGTCTGATGACACAGAATTTGAAAGGGAGCCAATGAGATTTTGTAAGCTAGCCAGAGTGGCAGGAAGAGTAGAATTGCAAGAAGTAATAAGAGATGACAGCTGTTGAGAAATGGCTGTCATTGAGGACACAGAGTCCTGTTGGATGGAAAGAATGGAAGAGAGGGATGTGGACACTTGTTGCAGCTGAGCAGTGAGTGCTAACAGCTGTGGAGAGTGATCAGGTTGTGAGGCGGTAGGGAAAGAGGTCTTGAACGAATCAAAGAACCCCTGAAGCTGTGCAGACACAGAGTCGGATATGATAGAGGGGAGAGAAGGCATAGAAGATTCTAAAGAACTAACTTTGTTGGTCAGCAATGAAAGCTGATCCTTCAAAGGCAGGTCATTAGGAGATGGAGGGGTATGGGTAGACTGTTTTGAGTGGGTAGATGGAGAAGATGATGATGAGGCTGGTGTTTGAGGATGAGATGGAGAGGGAAGAGAAACTTTGGAAAGAAGCTCCATAGCCTGGGCAAAAGTTAGATGGCCCAGGGTGGAGGGGTCAAATTGTCCTTCAGCTGCGGCTGTAGCTGCATCACCAGGAGAGGGGGTTGATGTTGAGGGCCTTTCAGATGCTGCTTGTGCTGCAACATACTCATGAAGACCGGTGGTTGTTCCCTCTGCAGTGCCTTGGTTTAAAGGCACCTCATCATTGGGAGATGGGATATGCATTTCAACATCAGCAGTGGTGAAACCTGCTGATGGAATTTGCATGGAGGGAGCAGCCTCACCAGAGGGATGGTGTGATCCCTGAGGTTCATCAGCTGTGGATGTTGGTCCCTCAACAACTGTTTGGTGTAGAACAGCTGTATCATGGGGAGCAGAAGTTTGAGGCTGAGCTGCTGATTGGTCTATACCAGCAGCGTGGGCACCTCGTGCAGACTCAGGGTGTGAGGAGATTTGAGTGGGGGACAGTGTGGACACAGTATGGAGTGGAGAGGACTCCTGCCTTTCAATATCCTCAGCCTGTTGGGAGGCTGGGATAGTTGATGTGGGTATCTCCATTTGTACAACTGGTTCCTGTTGAGAGGAACCAGAGGGTCTAGGCTGACTCTGGGTAGACTCAGATTGGAGTGAAGCAGGCTCCAAATGAGCTGAACCTTCTCCCAAAATAGGAGAGGCAGCAGGGGTTGCTTCTTTTTCAACTGAACCCTGTTGAGAGGGAACAGAGGAGGTGGTTCTTTGGGCTGGTTTCTTTTTGGAGAGGGATTTGCGTTGGTAGTGAATGGATGAAGTGGGTGATTGTGGAGAGGAGAGAGGATCTGTTTGGACAGGGTGTGAGACTGGGTCAGGAACAGTGGGGCTGGCCTGTTCCATGGTCTCTTGTGCCACAGAGGCACCAGCCACTAAGGCTTCAGGTTCAACAAATGAACCAGGGTGAGGAGTCTGCTCCTCCTCAGCCACAGAGGCTAAAGGAGCAGACTTAGTCTGAGCTGATTTGGCCTTCTTTTTCACAGGCCCAGCTTCAGCAGTTGCCAGGGTCCTCTTGACAAGTTTGGACCTGGCTTTGGATTTTCTGGCGGGAGCAGCAGCTTCTGGATCCACCCTCACATCAGAGGGTCCTTCCACCAAACCTAACAACCTCCTCATTGGTGTGGATAGAGGAGGCTCATTTTGAAGTACAGGAGTATGGAAAATTCTATTCCCTATGACAGGGAATGCAACAGACTTAAGTAAGGGCTGGGAGTTGTATAGTTGCTCACCACAAACATGGCTGAAAATGAGGCTCAGAAACCTGGGATAATGAACAACAGCTGGTCTTGGCTCTTGCTGCACCAGGTTTCTCAGGTTCAAAAAGATCCACTTAGCCATGTCAAGAGTAGTCCCATCCACTAGCTGTAGGACTATTGGAACTTCATCTCTACTTAGTTGGTCAAATGAACCAACTTTGCTGCTGAAGCTCATCATCACCGAAGCAAATAGAAAGCTGTAGGTAGGAGACAAATCCTTCCTGTACAATGTTGCTCCAATTTTGGGTTCTGCTACACCACAGAAGCGTAGTAGATTTCCCATTTGCTCGTTCTCAGGCTGGGGCAGATCATATGACTCAGCAACAGGCAGATGAAGAACCTCCCTCAGAAGATCAACAGTTATCTCAATGGTTTGAGTCCCATTAAGAATAGTTCCTTTGATGACCTTAGTGTTGGGATTGTAGGAACAGGTGTACCAGAATTGATACACCATCTCCTGGTACAGGACACCAGGAGTCGTAGTCATGGCATAGTTCAACGGATGAACTTGCAGAAACTCCACCATTTGATCGTAGCCTTTTCCCACATAGTTTTTGGGAATAGTGAGGTTTGCTACGTAGTTGGTGGGTTTGATGGTCAGCATTGTGGTGACTGATGAGTGTTTGACAACATCATCACCAACGAACACTGGGAGAAAGGGATGAGGGTTGTGAGCCATTTGGGAAGTTTTGAAGTTTGAAGAAGCAAAAGACACTTAGTCGATTTTTAGGGTTCTTGAGGATTTCTGGAAATGATGAAGAAAATGAAACAGTAGTTTGGTATTTATAGGATTTGAATGTGAGTGTGTATGAGAGAGAAGATTTTGGGCGGTTTGATTTGAAAAAGTCGTTAACGGAAAACGGAACGGTTGTCCATGTCAGACCGTTTGTCAGACCACTTGATTTCTTTTTAATCACTTACACACGTAATCCACATTATCCGCAGTAATTAAGTCAAATAAAACATTAATTAAGTAACTTAATCTGGAAGAAAGGTAATTAAAATTTTTGGTCTAAGCTGTTGGTCAACCCTGTGATGACCAAAGTCATCACAAGCTGTTCAATCTTCAAGCTGTTCATTTTTCAAGCTGTTCCTCCAGCCTGCTCTCCTTTGTAAGAGCAGGTTGTGTTCAATAGGAGAACAGGTTACAAGAGAAAAACTTGTAAGACAGCGTGAAGGAATGGACAGGTTGAGGATTGAACCATCAGAGCAGGCTGGACGAATAAACTGATTTTGTTCAGCCTGTTGTATGCTCAAGCTGTTCAAGTTTTTCAGACAAATGACTAAGTACAGAACATGTATAACCTGTTCTGTCTAAGCTGTTCTGAGAAACTTGAGCAGTGTGAAACATACAGATTTTTAGACCTTTGAGAAACACTTAGTCACTCTTGTTTAACATGCCCAGCTTGCTGACAAGATAATTAAACCTTGTTTCATCCAGAGGTTTGGTGAAAATGTCTGCAAGCTGTTCATTTGTAGAAATGAAACTTACCTCCACATTAACTTTCTGAATGTGATCCCTGATGAAGTGATGTCTGACTTCAATATGCTTTGTTCTTGAATGAAATACTGGATTGTTGGAGATGGCTATGGCACTTGTATTATCACACAGAATAGGAGTTTTCCTATACACAAGGCCATAATCTTCAAGCAGATGCTGCATCCACAGAATCTGCCCACAGCAGCTTCCAGCAGCAATGTACTCAGCTTCAGCAGTAGAAGTGGACACTGAGTTCTGCTTCTTGCTACTCCAACTGATCAACTTTCCACCAAGGAGTTGACATCCACCTGTTGTGCTTTTCCTGTCTAGCCTGCAGCCTGCAAAATCAGAATCTGAATAAACTGTTAGTTCAAGGCTTGAGTCTTTGGGATACCAAAGACCCAAACCTGGTGTACCCTTTAGGTATCTGAAGATTCTTTTAACAGCAGCTATATGAGATTCCTTTGGATCAGCTTGGAACCTAGCACACAAACAGGTGGCAAACATAATATCAGGTCTACTAGCAGTTAAATATAGCAAGCTCCCAATCATGCCTCTGTAAGCTGTTACTGAAACAGCTTTACCACTGGCATCAGCATCCAATTTTACATTAGTTGCCATTGGGGTTTTAATAGGAGAACTTTGATCAAATTTGAACTTTTTCAATAGATCTAAAGTGTACTTTCTTTGATTTATAAAAATTCCAGTTGAGGTTTGTTTAACCTGTAGTCCTAAAAAGAAAGTAAGTTCTCCCATCATACTCATTTCATACTTGGATTTCATGAGTAATGAAAAATTCTTGCACAGCTGCTCATTAGTAGAACCAAATATTTTATCATCCACATAAATTTGAACAAGCATAATGTCAGATTTCACTTTCTTTATGAACAGTGTAGTATCCATTTTACCTCTGGAATACCCATTGCTCATAAGGAACTCAGTAAGAGTGTCATACCAGGCTCTAGGGGCTTGTTTGAGACCATAGAGAGCTTTGTCCAACTTATAGACAAAACCTGGATGTTGTTCATTTTCAAAACCTGGAGGCTGCTTGACATAAACTTCTTCTTGCAGCTTCCCATTCAAAAATGCACTCTTCACATCCATCTGAAATACCTTAATGCTCTTATGAGCAGCGTAGGCTAGATACAAACGAATTGCTTCTAGCCTGGCCACAGGAGAAAATGTCTCATCATAGTCAATTCCTTCCTCCTGTCTATAACCCTGAGCAACTAGTCTTGCCTTATTTCTTGTGACATGACCTTGCTCATCCATCTTATTCCTGAAAACCCATTTAGTGCCAATTATAGTTTTGCCTTTAGGTGTAGGGACCAGCTTCCATACCTTGTTTCTTTCAAACTGATTGAGTTCTTCTTGCATGGCAGTGATCCAATTGGCATCTTTTAGTGCTTCATCCACTTTCTTTGGCTCCATTAGTGAAACAAAACTAGAGAACATACAGAAGTTCCCTAAGCTGTCCCACCTTGTTTGTACCCCTTTGTTGATGTCACCAATTATTTGATCATTGGGGTGACATCTGATCCACTTAGGATCATTCTTCAATGATGATTCTCCTGAGTTGTTAACATCTTCAGTAGGTCCTGTTGAACAGTTCTCAAGATTTTCAGACACACTGTTGTCTTGAGCCTGTTCACTTGTTGAACATGTCTGATCACTGTTGAACATATCAGCAGAAGAACTGGGAAAATCAGCATTGATAGGTTCTGGACATGCAGTTGTAATTAAGTCAGTACATTTATTCACACAGGATGTATTGACATAATCATCATCATGTCCATCATGGTTAACAGGTTCCACACAGGGTGTAGTGGAAGCTTTTGAGTCCTCTTCATTGTTTGAATGCATCAGATCATCAAAGTTAAGTTCTCCTGAAACTGATTCAGGAACAGCTTTGGTGGAAGCATTCTTGGACTCTTCAAAGATGACATTGATAGATTCATCTATCACCTTTCTTTTGTTGTTGTATACTCTGTAGGCTTTAGAGATAGCAGAGTAGCCAACAAACACACCTTCATCAGCTTTAGGTTCAAACTTTGTCAGTTGGTCCCTCTGATTCAGAATGAAGCAGGGACACCCAAACACATGGAAGTAACTGACATTTGGCTTCCTCCCTTTGAGCAGCTCATAAGGAGTCTTGTTCAACCTTTTTACCACTAAGGATCTGTTTTGAGTGAAGCAGGCAGTGTTGACAGCTTCAGCCAAGAATGATGAAGGTAAACCTGATGCACACAGCATGGTTCTAGCAGCTTCAATAAGAGTTCTGTTTCTCCTTTCAGCAACTCCATTTTGTTGTGGAGTTCTTACAGCTGAAAAGTTTTGAGTGATTCCTTTCTCTTCACAGAAGTCTTCAAGAGTACTGTTTCTGAATTCAGTACCATGATCACTTCTAAGCTGCTTCACTTGAGCAGAGTTCAGCATTTCCATCTTTTTCACAAATCCAATAATTTCTCTAGCAGTCTCTCCTTTGCTCTTTAGAAAGATCATCCATGTGTATCTGGAGAACTCATCAACCATTACTAGAGTATATCTTCTTCCTCCTAGACTTGGGACATTTACAGGTCCAAACAAGTCCATGTGGATTAAGAAGAGTGGAGTATCAATAGAGAAGTTATGTTTGGATTTAAAAGATGTTTTCCTCTGCTTGCCTCTTTCACAAGCTGTGCAGAGTTTATCTTTAACAAAGGTTATAGAAGGCAAACCTGTCACCAACTCTTTCTTACAGAGTTTATTGATGTTCTTGAAATTCAGATGTGACAGCCTTTTGTGCCATAACCAGTTTAAGTCTGCATTTGTCCTTGTGAGAAAGCAGGTTTCAGTTGTGGAATCAACAGATTGCATGTCCACAACATATACACCTTTCTTTCGTTGAGCACATAGCACAACTTTGCCTTGGGGATCCAATATGTAACCCAGGTGCTCATCAAAGTTAACCTTGTAGCCAGCATCACACAGTTGGCTTATGCTAACAAGATTATGTTTTAGTCCAACCACATAGGCCACTCTTTTGAACACAGCAGCACCAGCTTTAAAGGTTCCATATCCCTCAGTGGATCCCTGTACATTGTCACCAAATGTGACTTTTGGCCCTTTTTCAGGCCTGAGATCACTCAGCAATTCTTTACAACCTGTCATGTGCCCTGAGCAGCCACTGTCCAAGTACCAAACCTAGGAAGGTTGTTTTTCCTGCAGAGTGATAAGAGAAATATTAGTTACTTTTAGGGGAACTCATCACAGAGATGAGTTCTCCTACTTCATCAACATTTGCTGATGGACTTATAATATCCACACTAATATTCCCAATTTGAATGGTGTCAGCTTGAATACCATTTTTATTGACTGAGATGTTTCCAACACTGCTAGTAACAGCTGTGAGAGAACTATCAGAGTCAACAGGCCTCATGTCCTCAAGTTCAGGACAGTCTTTGGCCAGATGTGTCTTCTTTCCACATTTATAACATTTTCTCTTTTTAGGGTTTTTGGAAGAAGAACTTTCAGAAACACATTCTGAGTTATTTTTGTTGATTCTTTTAGCAGGTTTAGCAACTTTATTACTATTTGATGAATCAACAGCTTGAGTGGAAAGTTCAAAGGTCACAGCTTTGTTTGTCTCTTCTTTCCTCCTTTTAGGAGGACAAATGTCAAAGACAGGAAGCTTAATTGGCTTTTGAACTTCCACAAGTTTGGGAAACTTATTCCCATGTTTCTCAGGTTGAGCAATGGCTTTGCCTTTGTCACTACTGAGATGTGATTTATGCTGCCTATTAACATAATCTTTGTTTCTGGTTTTGAAAAACTTATTTTCATGTAAAACCACTTTACCACTATGATTAATAAACTTATTAGAAATCACAGCAGGTTTGCTTTCAACATGAGACTTGCACTTGTTGAAAACAGACTGCTTAACTTTTGAAAGATTGTTTTCAAAATGTTTAGCATCAAAAGGATTATTGTGTCTTTTACCATCAGCTTTGGACACAGAACCTGGTTTGTCAACAGGTTTAGTATCCACAGCTGTAGTTTGAACATGTTTTCCTTTCTTTTGCTTGTGTGAATCAGCAGAACACTTAGCAGGCTGGATTGATGGAGAACTCATTCCAACACCAGCTTTTGAGCTAGGTTCACACAAGCTGTCAGTGTTTTGAGGCCTGACAAACCTGTTTGTTGAAATTAGTTTACCATTCACTTTTTGAACAAAAGTGTTTGGAAGCTCACCAAGAGTGGATAAATCTTCTTTCAGATTATTAATTTCAACAATGGAAGCTGCTGTATCAAGATCCCCTCCAAGATAGGCTTGAATTTGAGCAGGGATCTGTTGACTTATACAATGGCTGACTTTTTGTGCAGATTGGCACCAAGAGTCAACTATCATTTGAAGCTTAGTATGCTTTATATCTGTTTCTCTCTTTTCTTCCAGTAAAATAGAGTTGATGTGTTTTAATTCATCAATCTCAGTTTCCAACTGATGGAAACTGTCCAATTTGCTGGATTTTGTTTTAAGATCAGTTTTAAGTTTTGAGATTTCAGATAATAAAGCATCATGCTTCTCAACAGCAGCTTTCAAATCAACTAGCATATATTCAAACATCTTAATCTTTTCTTCAGAACTGTAAGCCATAAAATTTTGTACCTTATACATCATTGTAGGATTCTAGTTCTCTAAGCTGCTGAAAGCTTCAGCTTCAGCCATATCCTGTTTGAAACTGCTTGTTGATGGGACATCAGTGTTGGCCATCAGACATTGATTGTCTTCTTCATCAGATGATGAATCAGATTCCTCCCAATCACAAGTCTCTGCCATAAGTCCCTTTTGGCGGTTGGAACCCACTGAGTTTTCCAACTTCCTCAGCTTAGCCATGGCCATAAGGTACTTAACCCTATAACCATCATCCTTTTTTGTCTTGTATGGTTTGGATGACTGACCAACAGCTTTTGACACACAGTCAGCAGCTATATGGCCAGTTTTGCCACATTTGAAGCACTCAGCCTTGGATTTATCAAATGCCTTCTTTTTGCCAGCACCTGAACTTCCTTGCAGCATGTTTCTTCCAAACCTTTTCTTATTGAACCTTTTGACAAGCATAGCTATCATTTGCTCATCATCCTGTTCAGCAAGATCTGCATCATCTTCCTCATCTGACACTTCCTCCTTATCATCATCCTGTTGATCAGGTTGAGTGAACACATCACTCACCTGACTCACAGACTGTCTCACATTAGCCACAAAGGCTGCACCTCTTTTAGACATCTCCAACGCATTTCTCTTATGTTGCCTTGACTGTTCATTATTTAGTAAAGATCCATACAAGTTGACAAGATCCATACTTCTGATAGTACCTGAATTTCTTAAAATTGTTGAAAAATAATTCCATTCTTCAGGGAGAATGTCCAAAAATTTGTTCACCAGAGTAAGACTGTCCTTAGTGATCCCAACAGCTTTGAGATCATTCACAAGAGCAGTAAATCTGGTGTAGGTTTTTGTGAGAGTCTCCTTTGGTTTTGCAAAGAAGAGTTCATACTGTCAAACAAGATTGTTAATCCTGTTATCTAGTGTGATTGTGGGTCCATCATAGACGGTACACAAAGTATCCCACATCTCCTTGGCAGTCTTCATCTTCTCAACCTGTTTGAACACATCATCAGGCAAGGAGATGACTAGATTGTTTCTGGCTTTTGCATCAAGAGCCACCAATCTTTTGTCTTCATCAGACCATTGAGTTTTTGCTTTCTCAAATGTTCTGATCTCAGGAGCTGCTCCTTCAACAGCAGGAGTTATTGTAGTAACAGAGGTTGGCACGTAAGGACCCTCCATTACAATTTCTGGTAGTTGTACATCTAGATTCTCTAGGTAGAGCATCATTCTGCACTTCCAACCAGAAAAGTTCTGATGATTGAACTTTGGAGGTTTGCCCATTGAGCCATTGTCATAGTATGAGGAATTTGGAGCACTGTTGTCCATGGAAACTTGGGAAAATGAGAGATCTAGAATGACACACACTCTAAACTGCTCTGATACCAGTTGTAGGTCCCGAGAGGTTCCCAAAGTATATAGCTTTAAGCTGTAGAGGGGGGGTGAATACAGCTATTTAAAAAAAAAACTACACACTATTTTCTCAATGTTTGTATGTATTATCAACAAATTGTTAATTACAAACAAGCTTGAATGCGGAAATGTTCAAGCTGAGATGACAGATACAACAGTATATTCACTAGTCTAAGACAGACTCAAACTAGTTAACAATGAATACACTCACTAAGAAGCACTCACTGTGTTGACAAGACTCAGAGGAACAGCTTATGTAGAACAGCTTAGACACAAAGAAACTGTATTACACAACCAGACTTGCTTGCATGAAAAAATACACTTGCACGTTCACTCTTGGTTTTAGCACTTAGCTTATTTTGGCTTGCATCTCTTTCTGGCCTTAGAAGCTTCCTTTTATACTCACTCAGAGGATCTAAGAGAAACTTCTTCATTGGACGGAATGAAAAAGGAGAAGTCTTGTTTGAAAAGACAATATAACTTTACTGCACTTTTCTGAAAAGCAGACTTGTCTTCATATGCACAGAACTTTTGTCTTTTCACTTTGTCTACTGTTGCATTGCCTTTAACTAATTAAGGAATGTCAACTTTGCGTCGTTCTTCCTTGTAAAGGCCTATTTTGATATAAGAAAAAGGTCTGTCACCCTTTTTCAAATATCATTTTGTCTTCATGTTGCAGAACAGTGTGGGCAGGTTGAGCAGTTCTGTTTTCCACTTTGTCTTCGACTTTGTAAACTAATCTTGCAGTCAAAAACAATACATGACGACTTGGAAACGTATTCCATGAAGTGTTTAGCCTGTTCACAAAGAACAGGTTCTGTTCACAAAGAACAGAACACTTGAGAAGTGCCCAAGCTGCTCACCAGTGTAGAGCAGCGTAGACAGTTTATGTCCAGCCTGTTCAGCAGACAGAGCAGCTTGGACAAACTGTCTTAGTTGCAACACATGCAACACATAAAACAGCTTTAGACTGATATTGCAAATCATTTTCAGGTTTCAATAAGGCATATAGCAGGCCTTAATATCAACCTTCAAATGCATCAACAGGTTTAATTATAAATCTCCCCCTCAGATGTAGAACAGGTTTGACTGAGGCCTTTTTGTGCCTAACAAGGACTAACGTATCTCTATGAGGGTTCTAGGAGTTGACCAAAACCTGATAGCCTCGATCTTTGTGGGGTCGACTTGGATTCCTTTACTATTGATACGTGACCGAGGGATTTCACCTCTCTTAACCTAAAGTCAAACTTAGAAAGCTTGGCATATAGTTGTTCTTTCTCCAACAACTCCAGAATTAGTCTTAAATGTTTGCTTGTGTTCCTCCTTGTTTCGTGAGTAGATTAAGATGTCATTCATGAATACAATCACGAATTTGTCTAGATAAGGTTTTCACACCCGATTTATGAGGTCCATGAATACCGTTGGGGCACTGTTAATCCAAACGGCATTAATAGGAATTTATGATGACCGTAACGGAATCTGAAGGCTGTCTTTGGAATATCTTTCTTGCGAATTTCAACCTGATGATACACAGACCTTAGGTCGATCTTCGAATAGAAGCTTAATTCTTGGAGTTTGGTCAAACAAGTCATTGATCCTTGTGAGCGGGTATCTGTTCTCTTAGTTTATTTAGCTCTCGGTAATTGATGCACATCCTAAAAGTTCCATCCTTCTTCTTTATGAATAAAACTGGAGCTACTCCAAAGCGAGGAACTCGGTTTGATAAACCTTTTATCTAAGAGCTCCTACAGTTGGTTGGACGATTCTTACAATATTGATGGGGCTAATCGGCATGGTGCTCGAGCCTCTGGTGCAGCACCTGATACTAGGCAGATTTTTTAGTTTGACTTGCCACGATGTTGGGAGTTCAGGTAAAAAAAATTTGGGGAACCCATAATTAATAAGAATATTTTCGAGCTGCTTTTCCTTTAGCTCCCTCTCTGTCAACACTTCAGGGTCCTAATGCTAGGGATGATGCTTACTTTGGTATTTCTTGATTTGCGTTGGACAGTAAGGACCTTCTTATTGGCTAATTGTATATGAACCGTATTCTTGTTGCACACTATTTCCGCACGATTTTTCTATAGTCAATCCATGCCTATGACCACGTCAGAACTTCCTAGTTTTACGGGCATCAAGTCTGTTTCAAAGAGTCGGCCTACTAATTCTAAAGAGCGTCCTCGTATTATATTATTTGTCTTAAGTGTCTTACTGTCATCAACCTCAATAGCATAAGTGGCACTTAATGGTGTAAGAATGGAATTTATCTGCTTACTGAACTTAGTGGATATAAAGCTCTTATCAGAACTAGTATCAAATAGTAGAAATGCATAGGTGGTATCTAATGGGGTAAGAGGATAAGTCTTTGGGTTTGAAATTTCTTAGGAATATAGTCATAGTTTTATCTCCTCATACGCAGAATTGTAATTAAAACTTAATTCCTTATTAAAGTTCTTAATATCTAATCTTTGTATATGATATGGTCAGGATTTTTCGATAAATTTTCAAGCCTTACGTACATCTGATAGAAAAACCTAGAGACATACTATAAACTGGTAGAAGGGTACTAAGTATGAGATGCCTCCTCGTACTTTAGAGCGTTTAGTTGTTGGGTTAGTTCTGCATTACGGCTTTGCGCTCTGCTAAGCGCCGTCATAATTCGTCAGTTTCGTCTTATTGGATTGCCTAGGTATTCTGGTTGGCCCAATGTTTGTTGGTGTGTTGCCTCCTACTTAATCCTTGCAGAGATCTCACCGAGCTCCTGGTGGATTTATCGAAATTGGAGGTCGTGTCGGGCGGCCCTCGCCACCAACAGAGGCACCGTTTGTTACTTAGGCTCATGGGTAAGTGTCGGCACTTGAGAAGGAGATGGTGTTCTGACTTCAAACTGGCTTGGGATCCCTTCCTCGTTTCTCCACTCTTGGAGAATGTGAGACATCCATCCCCACTGTCTTATGTTTGCACGTCGCTGCTGCGGCGGGTTTGGCTGATGGGTAGGTACCGGGATAGACTCCCGTTGTGCCAATCACACCCTTTTCCTAGGGGTGAACTTCCTCAATGGTCTATTGGGATGACTTCTGAATAGGGTGTAGGATGGAACACGTGGTGGTGATGGTGAAGCAATTTGAGCTGCAGGGCCACAGTTGCCCCCCCACTTGTTTTGACGGGTCCTCTACCTCGTCATTGATTGGGTATGGGTGGGTCTCCGATCCAAAGTAAATCTTATTGTCAGCTTGGCTTCCTTGTTCCATGGGTGAGAGTTCATCCTCAGGGTCAAAGAGAATAATAACTGTATTGTTTGACATGTTTCTATCATTAGGGTCCATAAATATGTTCACAGTTCTGGAAGAAGGTTTAGTTTTTGTAACAATTATAGTCTAGGTACTAATGTAACCTATTTCACTATAGCTATGGCTCTGATACCAATCTGTCACACCCCGTTACCCCGGTTGGCAAACAAGCGCGACGTTGCGGAAGCATAACCATAATCATAAAGAACGACCGCTATATGGACGTTTTTAAAATACATCGTTAAAACTTTAAAATATAGCAATGTTTTTCATAGTCTGATATGAAGAAAAGAAGTTCGCACAATACAGAGATTTAATTACATAATTAATGTATCCAAAATAATGCAGCTAAATCTCCGTTAGTTTTGAAAATGCATGCGACTCCATGGATGCGGAAGCTTGAAAGTAAATACGTCCGAAGGCACACTTGCCTTAATTTCCTGAAAATACACGCTAAAATACGTCAACAAAATTGTTGGTGAGCTCATAGGTTTACACGTAAATCTGACTTGTATGGGCAACAACAGTAGAGTTTGAATTTATAAAATCATAAATTCCATGTTATGTATTACATATAAACCGTCATGCAACCGAAGCTTAATTAAAATGAGTTTGCCCTGTGCAGTATTCCCATACGTAATACTGTGTGTTAAATATATATGCACTCGCTGTTAGCCGACCCGAACTAACCCGAATGGGGGACATGACTCCCGATAGATCTATCCACAATATATTCACGCTTACAAATAAATGCAACTAACGGTTAATGATATAAAGGCGGATAGAACCACATGTGTAATACATAATAGAAATGAAGTTGTTTTCGTGTCAATATAAAAACGAAGCATGTATTTGAACCCTAAAACATAACATTGTGAAAATAGGGCTATGAGGACTCACCGTGAGTGTGATGGCAAAAACGAGCGTAAAATCCTATTTAGCGTAAGTTGATGGATGATGCACCGGGTGAATTTAATCGAGTCCTAAATGATAATAGGGACTTAATATCTCTAATATATGCTAATATATATATTTATAGATTTTTATGTCTTAAATCACCCAACATTACAAGTTTATAAATAAACCCCCTTCAAACGTCAATTTATATATATATATATATATATATATATATATATATATATATATATATATATATATATATATATATATATATATATATATATGTATATATATAATTTTTCAGCTTTTTTGGAGGTTTTTCGGCCTACTTTGAGGCTGTTTTTGACCAAGCTCCAAAACGTTTTAGGCTTTGCTTTTCTAGGAAATTAAACTACTATATACAAAGGACTTTTAGAATCAAGAACGGTCATTTTTGGAGATGTTTAGGTTAGGGAAAAATCTTGTTGAAAACCCTATGTTGGCCATTTTTGAGCTGCAAACTTTCGGTTTCCCAAATAAATTCTGGAGGTCTTAAACTCCAAAATAAATTTTGAAAACTTTCCGATCTATAGTTAAGACATAGATCTAACGTTTGTGACAAGAATCAACTCATTTCGTTAAGTTATGAATTAGTTATGATTTTTCAAAGTCGATATAAATTTTCTGCCGAAAATCCGCAGTTTATAAACTTGAAATAACTTATGATTCTTGTTGTTTATTCAAAGACTACTTGTATACAAGTTATGAAACACATATATATTACTTGTTTTCATAATATTAACACTTTTGTGATGTGTTTATATATTCATAAACACATTTAAAGAAACAGCTTAAAAACAAAAACTAGAAACTTATAAACTTGAGTTTTTATGAAACTTGTTCTTGTTGGTGATTATATATATCATGCAAGACCTATATAAACATAAATGTATGATGAAATAAGTTAGCATTTACTTACTTTGATGTATTTGGAGTATGAAATTGTGAAGAAGTTGGAACTCTTGCAAGATTTGGACCAAGAACCCTTGAATGAAAATGTTTGTAGTGGGTGTGTGTGTGGGATCCGGTTTTTAGAGAGAAAAAGGAAGAGTTTTGGTGTGAACATAATAAAAGGGAAGCTCTCTATTTATAGGCAAAGTCTTGGTCTTTCAAATGGAGGTTTAGTGGAGTGTTGGATGAGATGAAAGAAGATGATGAAAAGGATTTGATTTTGATGGGTTATGCAAGTGTGTATTATAAAAATGAAGTCAAAACCTACTTGTACCTCCCTATGGGCAGATTTTTTAGAAGATATGATATTTTGATGTATTTTCATTTTTTTTTGTGTAAATGTATTTAGAATGTATTCTTGTATTTCCCTTTTTATGTAAATTCATAAATACTTTTGAATGCATTTATTTAATGATTTGTTTTAGTCTTGCATCATTAATGTTAAGTAAGTGTATTAATGCATGATTAGTGTTACTAATCTTAATTTAATTATGTACTTAGTAGATATAATCCTTCATATCGTAAATCGATCGGATTAATTGATTTCTCGATTCATCGCACCGATGAATTTGATTCTAATTTTGAGTTGAATTTCTTCATGAACCTTGTTAATCACTTTGATTATTTTCTAATGACCACTGATTAGGTTATAATTGGCTATTAAATACTGATTAGGTCGTAGTTGCTAACCTGGTTTAATGCCGGATGTTACAAGAATGTTCAAAGTACAACTCAACTGAAATGTCTTGTGTCTGAAAGATCTGAACTAAACAAGAAAGTTAAGGATCTTGAAGGTACACTTTCTAAGACAAAACAAACTGATCAGAATTGTATTTTAAACAAAAATGAAGAAATTTTTGCCATTCAAGAAGAGTTGTCTTTAATTGAGAAGAAAAGACATGAGTTCTTACTTAAAGAACAAGATTTTAAATCATAATCTGTATTGTTTGAAGATGAAAGACAAATGTTCTTAATCAAAGAACAATCTTTAAATCTGATTACCAATCATTTGATCATGAGAGAAATTCAAATTTAGTCATAATAAAAAGTTCGGAAGATCAGATACTTCATCTTACAAAACAATTACATGTGTTTACTTCATCAATTGAATCAAAGGTTAAGACCCCTTCTTCAGTGTATTTAAAATCCAATGTTGATCACTCTGGTTTGTCTTCTGAAAGTGAAGTGACTCTAACTAACTCTGCTAAGTTTGATTCATATTCAGATCTGAAACTTAAGTATCTTCTCAGGATACATAAAGGCAATGACAAAATCATTGAACAACTTTCGGTTAAGATTTACACAGGTGAATCTTCAAAGCCTAATGTTTTTAAAGTTTTTGGAAATACTGGTCCGTCTGATCGGAAAAATTTTTTAAAGAAAACAACCACGTATTACCAAAAACATGCCAGAACCGGACAGTTTTTCAGGAAGAAGAGTTTAGAAAATTCTAATCATTCAAAGTCAAGTTTCTTTAGACACTCAGATATTAAATTTTCAAATACTCAAAGAAATTTGTTTTCTACTTTTGAAAGCGAAGCTGATAGTTATAACTTGCAATGGGTACCTAAACCCAAGTACTAGTGGGTACCAAAATCCGTTTTGAAATGGGTACCCAAGAGCGCTAACAAGTCTGGATTCAAATCTATTTGGATCCCAAAGACATCTAATTAAATTTTGCAGGTTGTAGGTTTCTAATTATTTCTAATAAGGACCCGTTCTTCATTTCAATAGGCTCTTGATTACTTTAGGTCAAGACCCGTGCTTCAGCTCAACATGGTTTTTAGTCAAATCAGACTAGTGTTGGAATTAGTGTCCAAGTCACAATTATTTGTAAACATATTGTTATTAGGCTGGATCCTTTTTGGGTGCATGCAATGAATTGTAAAGAGAAGATGATTAACTTAAATATATAATGTTAATTAGTTTGTTAATTTATTATGTTTAATAAATTAATTAGAAACTAAATAATTGATTATATTTGATTAATGGGTTAGTTTGTTAATTTATTAATAGTTAATAAATTAACTGGAAGCTAATAGAATTAAATGAGGAAGTACAAGGGCTAAACTGCAATTAGTTGATAGTCAACAGGGCACCCCCTAAACCCTAATAGGGGGGGCCGGCCACCAATCCATCCCACATGGATTTTGGATCAAAAATTTGTAGGTTTCGAAAACCTATAAATAGGCAGCCCCTGCCTGCTTCATTCCTCGCTCATTCAATTCTAAGTTCTCTAACAATCACAAGGGATACCAGTTTTGGGACTCTGAGATCTGAGCTTAGAAAAGTTATAATTATCTTTTCTTTTGTTCATTGGGTGTGAACAACTAGAGGCGATCTTGCTTTAGACGCTTGTTACTCGATTCAGAGGCTGTTCGTGCAATCGTTCATCGTGGAGAAAATTGCGAATTTTCTCAAGGTTAGTTTTTCTTATTCATCTCTTCATTTTAATAATTAGTGCTTAGCTTGTTTGGTTAGATCCTTAAGGTTTTATATTCTTGCATAGTTAAGTTATTTAATTTTCCGCAAAGTTTTAATTTAACCTAACAAGGGTATAGGAAACCCAACAGTGGTATCAGAGCGGTCAACCTAACGAGCTTTGCACTAGTTTTGAGATGATAATCTTGTTCTTAAATTTTGAAATTTGTTTTTATTAATTTTCGGAATTTTGATTTAATTTTAATGGTGTTTTTAATTTTAAATTAAATTGTTTAAACTTAAAATTAATTATTAAATATTAAATAAATCCGAAAAATTAATTAAAATTTAATTTTTCGAAATTTTTGGAGTAAAATTCGTTTTTTGATAATTATTTAATTTTTAAAATAGTTTTTAAATATTAAACTAATTGTCTAAATTTTGAAAATTGTTTTTCATATTTATCTTCAAATTTTCGGAATTTTAAAAGGTTTTAAATGGATAAATCTGAAATATTAAATAAATTATTATTTTATTAATTTAGGATTTTATTAATTTAATTAAGGGTTTGATTTTTGGGGTTTTAGATATACATGCATTAAAGATAAGCTTGATTTTCTAGGTTTATCCTAAACCCTATTTATCTAGAAATTACCTTAATTTAAATTAAGTACTTATCCTAAAGGTTTTAGAATATCATAATTTATTAGGATAAACTTGTATTATCCTAGATTTAAATTTTGAGGATTTATATGGTTATATATATAGGTTTCGGATTTAATATATATATATTTAATAATTAAATGTTTCTTATTTTATTTAAATATTTAAACCGAAATATATATATATATATATAAAATATAAATATCAATTTAAACCCTAATATTTTAAATTGTTTAAAATATACCCTGAATTTTAAAATGTTTAAAATAGACCCTTTAATATTAAAAGTTTAAAATTAAACCCCTAAGATTTAAAAAAAATTTATATATGTATTATTGATTATGTATATATATATATATATATATATATATATATATATATATATATATATATATATATATATATATATATATATATCATTTAAATCTAATTACATCGTCAGTCAATTGATAAATCGGCTCACCCATATTGAACAAACTATAAACGAGGTATAAGGCGGGTCGCTCTGCTTCCCTAAAGGAGTAGGTTTTTTACAGCTTCGCGCTGACCTACCTCCTCCGCTTCGCTGTGCGTTCAATGGAGCTACCGAGGACTTTTGATAGGATGGTGTCCAGATTAAAAGTATAATCTAAAGTACTAAAACAAAAATCCCGTTTTAGATATATCAAAAGTGAATTAGTATGCAAATCCATGATAAATGCACATCTCCTATATGCACTGTTAGTGGAGCGTGATGAGAGACATATTAGGAGGTGATGTAGGACTCGCGATTCTCGGACTGATCCGTGCCGGGTCTTACGGAGTTTTGCATGGTTAGATTCACCATCTTGTCTGTGATCCTCGGCAACCCAGTCACGGATAGTAGTTGAGCATAACCGAGATTAACATGCCATTGATAAGATTCAATGAATCTCAAAAGATCTAGGAATTTCATAGATATTGAAATCGACAAGAGTTTGTCCACCTAAAATAAATTCGTGGCGTGATTACGGCGACCCATTTCATAAAACGAATCGAAAATATGGATCCTAGCCTTAATTCAAAATTGGGTAAATTGTTTAAGGAATACTTCAAACTAACTAAAACTTTATCTCACAGATGTCTACTTCTACTGGTACTCCCAATCCTGCTCTCAACCACGCATCCAACTTCTCACTCCTTTCCATTCTGGGTAGGGAAAAACTATCCAGTCCGAACTATGTGGACTGGATGAGAAACCTCAGGTTTACGCTGAGGTACGAGAACAAGGAGTATGTCCTCGATGAACAAATTCCCACACTGATTGAGAATCCCACCCAGGAGGAAATGGACGCACACCAGAAACATTACGATGATGCAAACAAAGTGTCCTGTATCATGCCGTCATCCATGGTTCCTGAGCTTGCTAAAGCCTTCGAGAATACATGGGCCTTTGAGATGAATCAGCAGCTGCGAGAGATGTTTGAGGCTAAGGGGAGCAAAGAGCTCCTTGATGTGGTAAGATCCCTCATGGCCTACAAACCAAAACCTGGAACATATATTTGCACTTTCGTCCTTGAGATGAAGGGGTACTTCGACCGGCTGGAGGCTCTCGATATGGTGTTTGACTCTGAGTTCTCCGCCAATATCATTCTTTCTAGACTGCTCACCATCTATAATCAGTTCGTACTCTCCTATCAGATGAACATGAATCAGAGGGAGACGTCAATTATGGAACTGCATAATTTGCTCCGAACCGCTGAACAGGGCATCAAGAAAGATGAGACCCCTGTGGCCCCTGTGCTTACTGTCGGTAAGGCCTCAAAGAAACGGAAGTCATCCTGGAAGACCCCAAAAGGAAAGTCCAAGAAAGGGTCTCAAGGGAAAACAGAGTCTGGTATTGTGCCTACTAAAGATCTGAAGGAAGCAGTATGCTTTTACTGCAATGGCAAGGGGCACTGGAAGCGAAGCTGCCCATCATATCTAAAGGACCTTAAAGACGGCCAAGTCGAAAAGGCCAGCACCTCAGGTATGTTCATGATTGAACTCCATAACACTTCTATCTCTAATTCATGGGTTCTTGATACAGGATGTGGTACTCACATTTGCTCTGTATTGCAGAGACTAAGGGAAAGTAGAAGCTTGTCGCATGGGGAGCTGAACCTAATCATGGGGAATCGAAAGATCACGCCTGTGAAGAAAGTCGGAAGGTTCCAGCTCGTGCTTAGATCAGGTGTAGAGATTAGCTTAAATAATTGCTGACCCGATATGAATCGGAACATCATTTCTTTGTTAGCCTTGTATAAGGATGGATACAATTTCAGCTTTGATAATAATAATGGAAGTATTTTGGTTTATTTGAATGATGTTTTTATATTCAAAGCTTGTCCTTATAATGGCATATATGAAACTGTTGAGTGTGATAACAACCTATTATTTAATATTGATTCTAACAAAATTGATAAGTCCAAATTGTGGCACTGTCGCCTTGGGCACATTAACAAGAAACGCATCGCCCAACTCCAAAAGGATGGAGTGTTGGAATCATTCGACATAAAATCGGATGATGTATGCGAATCCTGTTTACTGGGCAAGATGACAAAATCACCATTCACAGGAACGTGTGAAAGAGGTGAAGGACTATTGGATTTGGTCCACACAGATGAATGTGGGCCATTCCGATGTGCTACAAAAGGGGAAAATCGGTACTATGTCACCTTTACAGATGACTATAGTAGATTTGGATATGTTTATTTAATTAAACATAAGTCCGACACTTTTGAGACATTCATAAGATATCAAAGTGAAGTAGAGAATCAACTGGGCAGAAAGATAAAGGTTCTCCGCTCCGACAGGGGAGGAGAGTACCTTAGTATCGAGTTTCTCGATCATCTTAGAAGCTGTGGAATAGTTTCCCAGTTAACACCTCCTAGAACACCACAACTCAACGGAGTTGCGGAGAGGAGAAACAGGACCTTGTTAGACATGGTCCGATCTATGATGAGTCGAGCAACACTTCCAGTAAGTTTCTAGGGTTATGCATTAGAAACTGCGGCACATATTCTAAATCTAGTACCCACCAAGAAAGTTTCAAAGACACCTTACGAGATGTGGAAGGGAAAGTGTCCTTCCCTTGGTAACATCAAAATCTGGGGTTGTGAAGTCTTCGTTGGACGAGAGACCACTGACAAACTCAGTCAAAGATCTGAAAAGCGTCTATTCGTCGGTTACCCACAAGAGTCATTTGGATATCTATTTTACAAACCACGTGAAAACGTAGTGTTTGTATCTCGAAGAGGAGTGTTCCTCGAGAAGGAGATAATATCTAAAGAGGACAGTGGGAGTAAGATCGATCTTGATGAGATTCAAAATACTACCAATGAAGAACCAACTGCAAACACTGACCATCAACATGAGGCTGAGATGCCTGTTGAACCCAATGACATATCCTTACCTTTGCGCAGATCCGGTAGAGTTAGCAATCCTCCTGAGTTCTACTATGGTTTCCATATTGAACAGGATGATATGACTAGTGATAGTACACTAGTCGACTTAGATGAACCAGCTAACTACCGGGAAGCGATAGCAGCCCCTGAGGCAGCCAAATGGAAGGAAGCTATGGATAGCGAGATTGAATCCATGTATGGAATCCAAGTTTGGAACTTGGTTGATCCCACACCCGGTCTAAAGACGGTGGGTTGTAAGTGGATATTCAAGAAGAAAACGGATATGAACGGGAAAGTACACACTTACAAAGCTAGGCTGGTGGCAAAGGGCTATACTCAAACCTACGGGATTGACTATGAGGAAACCTTTTCACCGGTAGCTAAGATTAAATCCATAAGGATAGTTCTGGCCATAGCTGCGTTTCATGACTATGAAATCAGGCAGATGGATGTCAAAACCGCTTTCCTTAACGGGAAATTGACAGAGGATGTGTTTATGACACAACCTGAAGGTTTTGTAGACACCAAGTATCCTAAGAAAGTGTGTAAGCTTCAGAAGTCCATTTATGGACTTAAGCAAGCTTCTCGAAGCTGGAATCTTTGCTTTCATGAGAAAATCACAGAGTTTGGATTTTCTAGAAGCGAAGATGAGTCCTGCATATATGTCAAGGTCAGTGGGAGCACTCTAGTCTTCCTGGTATTATATGTCGATGACATATTACTTATAGGGAACGACATCCCAACATTACAGAGTGTAAAAGATTGGTTGGGAAGATGTTTCGCTATGAAGGATCTAGGAGATGCAGCTTTTATTCTTGGTATAAAGATTTATAGAGATAGAACGAGACGTCTAATAGGACTAAGCCAGGATACGTACTTGGACAAAATACTGAAAAGGTTCAGTATGGAGAAGTCTAAGAAGGGGAATCTTCCCTTTGCTCATGGCATAAAGATTAGTAAAGACATGAGTCCGAAGACACAGGAGGAACGAGACAGAATGAGTCGAGTTCCATATGCTTCGGCCATAGGATCTATAATGTATGTCATGACATGTACGAGGCCTGATGTCTCATTTGCTTTAAGCATGGTGAGTCGACATCAGCAAGACCCTGGTGAAGGTCATTGGACGGCGGTCAAGAATATTCTTAAGTATTTAAGAAATACTAAAGACCGGTTCTTGGTTTACGGTGGATAGGATGAACTCAAAGTAACCGGTTATTGCGATGCGAGTTTCCAAACGGATAGAGATGACTGTCGATCACAATCTGGTTGGGTGTTCTTATTGAACGGGGGAGCCGTGACGTGGAAGAGTTCGAAGCAGGAAACCGTGGCAGACTCTACCTGCGAGTCAGAATATATTGCGGCCTCAGAAGCCTCAAAGGAAGCCATCTGGTTGAAGAATTTCATTGGAGATCTTGGAGTTGTCCCAACGGTTCAAGACCCCATCGAAATATTCTGCGACAACGAAAGTGCTGTTTCGTTGACTAAAGAACCCAAGGATCATGGAAAGTCCAAGCATATTGATCGAAAGTACCACTTTGTTCGTAGCAAGGTTGAAGAAGGACATGTGATTGTGAAAAGAGTGCGATCAGAGGAGAATCCAGCTGATCCGTTCACAAAGCCACTTTCTCAACCGAAACACTGTAGTCATGCTGTTAGCATAGGATTACGAGATAATGTAAAGTTTAGTAGTTTGTTTTGAATTTGAAACATTGTAACAATGATTTGAAATTGTAATGGATTTGGTGATTAAATAATGGAGATTTATTTATTTGCAAAGTGCTGCCATCTTCTATTAATTTATCGTTGTGTTTCCTTTTGCATGTTTAGAACCAACTCCCAGAGTAATTAATTTTATTCAAATACCTCAGTCGTTCGTACTACCGGGAGTTAGTATTGAATAAAGACTGTCATGGAATGTTAGTAGACTGTTAAGAGTTTGACATAGCATAGAGATTGCTGCAACATTGCATGATGTTCATAATTCTTATGATCATCTCTAAGGGGGAGATTGTTGGGTACAATTATAAATAGAGTTGAAAACAATATTTTGTAACAGTTCAGGGGCTTTATTGTAAATACACAATAGTTGTAAATTGTGTATGTATATATATATATATATATATATATATATATATATATATATATATATATATATATATATATATATATATATATATATATATATATATATATATATATATATATATATATATATATATAGTTCAGTTGACTAAATAATAAAGTAAGAATAGAGGATTACGGATTTGATTAGCGACAGAGAAGAATTGCTTAGCAAGTAAAGAACCCCAATGTAATATTTCTTTTCTCATTAATCAAGTATTTGGATTTATGTGTTATGTGATAATTTTTCATATATTAGTGTTTAATGTTGATGGAATTGCATGAAATCTGAATTAACAAAAACTTTGAAAATACGTGATTTATCCGATAAAACGCCAAGAAACTTTATGAACGTTCAACCAAACGTGACGAACACGAATAACAATCATGATGGCTCTAATACCACTTGTAAGGTCATCACTTGTACGGATCGGATCAAGGTGCGACATCATCCAGTGAGTGCGGAATCCTCATTAGACGCTTAATAGAATGATCACGTGTGGAACACAGAGTCGAACACGATGCTAGTCGATGTAAAAAACGACCCCACATGATGTATTGCTCCAAGAAACTCTCTGAAATCCTTTTTAGCTCGTACGTGCACAATACTCGCTCTGAAATTCGTATTCTCCAAAGATTATGAAATTAAACCGATTAAGTTCTAATTAATCCAACTAAGTTCAATTAAGCCCAAGCCCATGAACTTAATTAAGTTCAAGCCCAACACCCTACGAACTTAGTTCAACTAAGTTTGTCTGGGGTGGCTTAAGTTCGTGGCTTAGCCTTAGAACTTATCTTCACATATTAGAACTTAACTTGCAAATGAACTAACACACATGACTTGTATTCATAAAGCCTCATCTATTACATTTGACTATCTATTACATAACTAGACTACTATCGTCACACAGGGTGTACCAACAGTATTAACCACTATAAAACTATGATGTTAAATATATACGCACCCGTTAACAATTGGAGCGACCAACCCGGGTAGGGGGCATTAATCACGACAGATCTATCTATATGATATTCACGTTTACATAAATGTAATTAACGGTTCTTGATTGAGGGCATGATGAAACCACATGAGTGTGATACATAAAAAGAAATGAAGCATGTATTGTGTCCATATGAAAATTGTAGCATGTATTCTCACCCCAAAACATAACATTGTGAAAATAGGGGCTACGAAGACTCACCTTTGTCCCGACGGTATTTTAGTACGGTTATCGAGATGCTTATCGCATAGAACCTTGATTACGTCCTATAGTTTAAGTATGTAAGTTATTATTAATAACTTATGTTTTGTTATTTAGCCATGCATTTTTATGTAGAATTTTAAATATTTAAATCATCACCAAGCATCTTACTTGTTTTTTTTATAAAATATTTACATATTTTATACCATTGAAAGTTTACCACTATTTTAGACGGCAACTTTAGTTGTTGGGTAAATATATCAAGTTATGTATATTCATAACTTATATATTTACAAAATAATGTTTGTTCATAAAGTTATTATAAAAATATATAAGTTTATTTATATAAAAGAAAATAATTTATTTCTTTAAGATCCTAAAACAGTCTTGTTTATTATATATATATATATATATATTTTATGAGAAAATAGATATAGATACAAGATTATGAAAATTTAATGAAGTGAGGGAGATGAAGATTTTTGTGTACAACGTTAAAGATTTCAAAATTAAATCTTGTGTAGTGTGTGTATTGTGTCTGCGTGGCCGGATATATATATATATATATATATATATATATATATATATATATATATATATATATATATATATATATATATATATATATATATATATATATATATATATATATATAGTTCTTTTTTTTCTTTTTATTTTGAGTTATGTATACAAATATGTATTTTTCATTTTCATAAAATACATATAGGTACATTTATTCTCACATTTGAAGGTTTTTATAAAAATGATTCAAATTTTAAAAATTTCCAAATTTATAAATTTTTTTATAAAGATATATGTGTATATATATTGGCGTATATACACACACACACACACACAGATATATATATATGTATATATATGTATGTGTATATTATACGTATTCATGTTCGTATCTGTGTTTACGTAGATTTCATAACCGAATATATGTATGTATGTATGTGTATATATATATATATATATATATATATATATATATATATATTTATTTATTTGCTTATAAATATACATGTATAAAACTTGTTCAAATATTTGGTCTTGCATAAATATAATTTTATGATTTTATAATGCATGGTAATGTTGATGGCTTTATACCGATAATGGAATTTCTACATTTATCCGGCTAATTTACTGATTTGGTTCTACGCAATTTCATCGTAATCGAGATAACTGAATTTGCAAGGGATTGTCCATGTGATGTTATTAACACATTACCCTAATCGTTAATTATTTCTAATTCAGGTTTAGTGTTAACCTGCTTTCACGACGGTTGTTAAAATTGATGTCACCTATTATCTGGTCATTAGGGTGACACCTGATCCATTTAGGATCATGTTTCAATAATGATTCCCATGTATCCTGAACACCAGTTTCATTATCAACAGGTCTTGTGGAACAGATTACCTGATTGTCAGACAAACTGACATCTTGAATTTGTTCATCTATTGATGAAGTATCATTGATGTTAAACACATATGTAGAGGATTTAGGAATATCAACATTGATAGGTTCTGGACAAGGTACATCGATTATATCAGTGCACTTATTTACACAGGGTGAACTAATATAGTCATCATCATGTCCACTTGAGTATCAGGTTCCACTCTGGATGAAGAGGTTAGAGTCTTTATCTTTAGCATGTGAGTGTAGAAGGTCATCAAAGCTGAAATCTCCTAAAACTGATTCAGGTTCCATTCTGAGTGAAGAATTTGCAGATTCTTCAAAGGTGACATTGATGGATTCATCAACCACCTTTCTCCTGGAGTTGTATACCCTGTAGGCTTTGGAAACTGTTGAGTATTAAACAAACACTCCTTCATCAGCATTAGGTTCAAACTTAGCAAGCTGATCTCTTTGATTCAAAATGAAACAAGGGCATCCAAACATATTGAAATAGCTTATATTTGACTTCCTCCATTTGAGTAATTCATTAGTAGTTTTATTGAACCATTTACCACTAAGGATATGTTTTGGGTGAAGCAAGCAGTGTTGACAGCTTCAGCCCAAAATGATGAAGATAGACCTGATGCACACAACATTGTGCTAGCAGCTTCTATAAGAATCCTATTTCTTCTTTCAGCAACTCCATTCTGTTTAGGAGTTCCTACAGCTGAGAAGTTGTGGGAAATTCCTGTTTCTTCACGAAAGTCCTCAAAAGTACTGTTTATGAATTCAGTACCATGATCACTTCTGGGTTGCTTGACTTGGGTAAGGTTCATGAAACATCCAGCGTAAAACATAATTAGCAAGTTATAACCTAATAAATGATCATTAACGATTAATCAAGGTGATTAACAAAGTTCATATGAAAATTAAAAATTAGATACAGTTTCATCGGTGCGATGAATCGACAAATTAATTAATATAATTGATATGCGATATGATGGATTAATTCAACTAAGTACATAATTCAATTAAGATTAATGACACTAGTCATGCATTAATACACTTACTTAACATTAATTATGTAAGACTAAAACAATTCATTAAACAAACGCATTCAAAAGTATTTATGAATTTACATAAAAAGGAAAATACAAGAATACATTCTAAATACATTTATACAAAAAAATGAAAATACATGATAATATCATCAAAAATCTAGCCATAGCTATTACAATAATAGCTTTTGACTTCAATTTTATAATTACACAACCCATCTAAATCAAATCTTTTCACCATCCTCCTTTCATTTCACCATCTTCTTTCATTTTATCCAACACTTCACTCCACCTCCACTTTGCAAGACTCAAACTTCCTCTATAAATAGAAGAAAAATATTTCATTCATTCTCACACCTTTGCAAGAGAAAAAAAAATCCTCTCATCTTTCTCTCTAAAAAAACGTCCATAGCCACACACACACAACGAAAGTTGTTTTCTTTCTTTATTCTTCAAGAATTCAAGCTTTTCAAGAGTTTCTTTGGTGCAACTAGTTCAAGAACAACTCTTTTACACATTTTCATACTTCTAATACATTAAAGTAAGTAAATACTGACTTATTACTACTTATATTTATGTTTATATAAGTCTTGCATAATATATAGAATCACCAACAACAAAAAGTTTCATAAAAAGTCAAGTTTATAAATCACTAGTTTTGTTTTTAAGTTTGTTTTCATCAAATGTGATTATAAATATATAAACACATAATGTAAGTATAAGTAATATTAAAACAAGTTATATAAAAGTGTTTCATAGCCTTTTATACATGTGGTTTTTGAATAAACAACAAAGATCACAAGTTGTTTCAAGGTTATGAAATCCGGATTTTCGGCAGAAATATTACGTCGACTTTGAAAGATCATAACTAATTCATAACTTAACGAAATGAGTTGATTCTTGTTTTAAAAGTTAGATCTATGTCTTAACTAAATATCCGGAGGTTTTCATAATTTAATATGGAGTTTTGAACACCCAAATATTATTTGGGAACCCGAAAGTTTAACAGCTCAAAAATGGTCAAGATATGGTTTTCAACGAGCTTTTTCCCTAACCGAAACACCTCGAAAAATGGACGTTCTTAACTTTAAAAAGTCTTTGTACATAGTAATTTTATGTCTATGAAAACCAAAGCTCAAATTGTTTTTGAGCTTGGTCGAAAACAGCCTCAAAGTAGGCCGAAAAACCTTTAAAAAGCAGTATATATATATATATATATATATATATATATATATATATATATATATATATATATATATATATATATATATATATATATATATATATATATATATATATATATATATATATATATATATAGTAGTGTACCCGCGCAAAGCGGCGGCGGCGAGTAATAGAATCCATTTGGCATTATGTTCATTCATGAGTATATCATTCTTTGCATACACGTCATCCACAAAATTCAAGCTAATGTGGTACAATGATGTTGAAATTGTCAAGAAATATAGCATAAAATAAAATTTTTGACAATCAATGTATAGTGGAATAATTTTAGACCTAAAAATAACCACAAAAATCAATAATTATCAAGAAATTTTGATTGAAAAGGATCATGAAACGTTATTATTTACTATGAAAGAATCACAAAATTCAAATTTCATCACGTTACTTTTCTTAGCAATCCTGTTACAAAAATTATATAAAGATTTATAACGTACTTATAATTTAAAGTTATGATAAAGCATCACGAGGAAATTTAGTACACATACAGTATCTACATTTGTACATGTAGAAATCTATTGATAGAATTTTATGATAGATTAAATCTGTAAAACCGTATAGTTGAAGAACAATTATAAATTCTGTATCATCAACATAATAACAAACAAAAATGTGTCTTTAGAAACCTTCTGAAACAGCAGTTACATGATGTGTGTGTGTGAGGGAAAAAGCTATATGAATACGTATATATGTGTGTGTTTGTGTGTGTGTCAAATTATGTACACTAAGAAAATCAAACCTCTGTATTTGTTCGTTGTGGGAAAACAAAGAGCTTTTTGATCGTATTGATTAGGGAAAAAAATTAAGAGGATATAACCCCAAAACTAATAAAGAAAAAGAGATAAAGAATACCTTATAACTGAATGTAGATGTTTCCAAGGACAGCGATAATGGTGCTTAGATAGTATCATTATGGCTCATACAGAATGATTAGGATATAGATTCCACCAAGGGCTAAGTGATGTATACCATGAAGTGGATGTTGATTTCAAATCAAATATGCTTTTAGATGTAGATGACAACGATCATTTGATGCAAGATTATGAATCTAGAGGTAATACTGGTATTTGAATAGCAATCGCTCTTGATATTCCAAAACAAAACTTGTGATGCCAAAATTATAGAATATGCGAGTTAACGAAAGCAAACCATGGAAACAAAAAAACCATATGAAGAATATATACATTATTTACCAATTTTGATTTTAATCAAAGAACACTGGTTGAATCTTTAAATTTCAGTCTCAATTTGGGTTTTTAATATTTTTCGTTTAATTTGGTTTTTCGGTTTGTTTGCTCAATCCTAATAAATTTACCAACTATATCTAATACTATTTAGTTGTCATCCTTATACTCAAGATTGTGCAAACATGTATCAATAATGCAATGAAATGAACAAAATATAACAAGTATGCTTAACCAATCATCCGGATACTACAGATAGCAACCAGTTTTTCGGTTTACACCCGTGGATGTTTTGGCTTTTGGATTTTAGAAACACGGTTTGGGTTCTGGGTTTAAATCCGAAAGATATTGGACATTTTTGTTTACTAATTATGAGTTTTTCTTTAATAAACTTAGGATTTTCTTTACTAAAGTTAAACTCTACATAATAAATAATTAAAAAAAGATTTGTTTTTGGATTTTAGACCAACTTGTGTCTTAGTTTGATATTTTGATTTACTAAAATTGGATATTAACTATTAACTTAGTTAGTTTAATACTTTAATTTATTAAACTTATTAACTTAGGCTTGGAATTAATATTTTAGTAAGTTTATCATGTAGAAATACAATAAGAATACTTACAATAATTAATCAGTATTCATTACATCACATTTGATTAACATAAGCATAATATTCAACCATATTAATTAATTAACATTTTAACATCATAAATATTATTTTTATATATAGTAGAAAGATGATTCCATGTAAATATAAATAAAAGAAGCTTAATAAGTAGGATACACCATCAAATATGAGTGAAAGTAGAAATAATTCAATAAATATATCAATAAATTAATTTAATTTAAAAAACCGGTTTAGTTCGGTTTTTTCGGTTCGGTTTTGGGAGAAAATCTGAACCCAAACCATTTACTTCGAGTGTAACACCCTCTAATCCCAACTAAAAGCCACGTCATTTACAATTCACAGGTGGCATTAACGCATATAATATCCATATCACAATGTCAAGGTTTACACAAACACTGATTAATTAAAACTTTTCACAAACATAATCATAATTGTAACATCCCATTTTCGAGATAATTGCGTGGAATTATTTTAGTGGATAATTAAATAATTAATATCGTGTTGGGCCAATGAGATCCCGATTAGTGGATATATACGTGTCGGGTTGCGAGTTACGTGTCTCCGGGTTATAAATTTAGTGGATTAACTATATATTTGGGTTCGTGGAGTAAAATGGGTTAAAAGAGTATAATTTGTGAAAATGTGATATCGGGTTCGGGTTAATGGGTTCGGGACCGGTTGAGATAGAACCGTACATATATGTGCTTATCCATTCTTAAATACATATATGTGCTTATCCATTCTTAAAACCTAAAAAGTGTGTGTGTGTGAAGGTGTTCGTGTATGTGTGTGTTTGTGTGAGAAATCAGAAGCCAAAGATCAGCTCCCAACTCCAGATTGGTTAAGGAAGCCTTGGATTCAGCTTCATCTTCTTCCTTATAGGTGTTCTTGAGCTCTAGGAAGGTAAGGAGCTTCAATTAATTGGTTTAAATTGAATTGAATATGTGAAAGGTGTTGTATTAGTTCCTGCGCTTGTAAGGTTGTGTTTATAGTGTTTGTATGAGTTAATTGGAGGCTGAAATCAAATGGAGAGGAGTTTGATACTCCTGGGCAGCCATGAAAATCGCAGGTCAAGAGTGCAGGGCTTCGCGTTGTCGCGGCGCGACCACCAGAGTCCCCGCGGCGCGACAAAGGGCCTGCAGAAGAAATCCGAAATTTGTCTTGTGAATTGAGTTTGGGTCGGAATGGTGTCGGGTTCCTTCGGGGTTGTTCGGAATGGGTTTTGTGTATATTCAGAGTCTTGTTGGGATTGCTTTGAGTCGAGTTTCGGGTCGGGTTTCGGGATTTTGGGGTCGGGTGTTGATCGGATTTTCGGGGTTTCCAATTGGGACTGTTTCGGGGATTCGGGTCTGTTATGGGTTATATTCTGATTGGGTTTTCGGGGTTCTGTTGAGGATTGCAATTGAGTCTGAGTCGGGTTCATGTTCATTATGAGTTGTGATATATGTTCGCGGATTGTGTTAACGAATTGAGACATGTGTGATTTCAGGGACGGGTCAGCGAGCCGAGCCGAGTCAGAGATTCCGGGGTTAGTGGATCGATCAGGTGAGTACCCGAGTCTTTTCCAAACGAGCGCTCCATTTTCTGAGTTGTACCGTGTTATTTGTGTATATTGTGCTATGCTGTGGATGAGACAGGGACGTGGGCTTCAGGTATGATTCTATTCTTACATACGTGATATATGTGCATGAGATGAGATCCAGTCCGGGGGTCCGTGATGAGTTCCATACGGACGGTGATTCGCGATGGGTTATCGTGCGGGTTGACTGTCCCTAACAGTCCTTGGAGCGTGTATACACGGCAGGGCCTGTAGCCGGTTCGCGCCCGTGCTACAGGGTTGTGGCTAACCACCGGTGCGCACGGTCGTTAGCTGGGGAAGGGTCCCCCTCAGTGATATTGTGTGCAGGGCTTCGGATCTCATGTATGTGTTCATACCTGCATCGTGACGTTGATTGCCAGAGACAGAGTTAGGATTTGTGCTGTGTGTATGTGCTATGTGTACGCTTGTTATGTGTTTATTGTGCAGAGTCCAACCCTCGAGTACTCACGAGCTTTCGAGCTTACGTATTCGAGTCTTCCATGTTCAGGGCATCAGTGACAGGATTTGTAGCCGTGCTTGATGAGCTGGGATCGGGAATCATCTGGGGAGCTTGGTGTTAGTTTCGTGTAATAATCTGATCAGTGTTAATTATGTTAGCAGCTTTTGCGCTTATAAAATTAGCGGATTATATGTTAACAGAGTTTGTATAAAAGTTTTAAATTACAAGCGATTCTAGTTTATCCTGTGACATGTGTATAATAGAGCTATTGCGATATGCCACCTGTGTATTGTAATGACGTGGCATTTCCGGGTTAAGGGAGGGGTGTTACAATAATACTCAAAAGTCAACCCGACATACAAAACCCGACCCATACCCAAACATTCGCGTACAATCCAGTATCATTTATCCCAAAGTTTCCAACAGATTAGTCACATACTGATAACAAAAGCAGAAACTCTCAATCACAGCAAGTCAAGCTCCTATCTTCGCTCCGGAGCTGGCGGCCCTATCTTCGGTTCCCCTGATACACACATCAGACTCGAATACGTAAGCTTCGCAGATCGTGAGTACACAAGTGTTAGACACTGCACAATTCACATAATCACATATCGCATGTCACATGGCAGCCCTACACTATGCGGCATAACACATGCCAACAAGCCTCCAATCAGAGACCCTAGAGATCCAATACAGGAAGAGATACTCATCTCAATTGGGAATCCCTCCCCCTGGAAGCAAGCCACGCCCATGGAGGCTAACAGGAATAACGGCCGCATATATATATATGGGAACCCTACACAGGGTCAAACAGAGCTACACGGCTCCCACGATACTCATCGCAATATATAGTAATGGATCTCAAATATATAACACATATAAAGAAGAAAAGATCATATCTGAGGAGCAACTCGCAGTGCCCAAACAATTCATATAATCACATATGAAATATTAACACAAAAGACTCGAAAGACAGCGACTAGTCTTTGGAAAAAGTCTCGCGTACTCACCTGGATCACCCCGTACAATTTTCCTAATTGTCTGATCCGGACTCGGCCCGTAAGAATCTCTGATAGTCCCTGTACACAAAATAATTCTCCCCAGATTAATCCCAATTATCCCATAACTGTTAATATACCCAAATGAACCCCATAAAATAGCCCAACGGACCCCCAAAGCCCAAACTGACCCAAACCCGCAGAAGCCGGATCGCAGCCGCACTGGCCCGATCGCGGCCCGCGCTCGAGGAAGAACATCGCGGCCGCGCTATGCGCGTCGCGGTCGCGCTCACGACACAGAACAGGTCCCCTGTTCGTTTTTCTACTCTGTCCAGGAGGGATAATCCTCCCCCAACTCGATTTCAGCAGCCATAATTCACAAAACTGATACCAAAACTCTCCTAACACATAAATACACCAATTCCCAACATATCTCAACATTTAACACACAAAATCAGATTAATTTCTAAGGATTTCTCACCTTAAACTCAAGAACACAAATAGGAGATTTCAATTCTGATTTCAACACTTTGATCACTTGGTTTAGGCTTCAATTCAGGCTCCAGCAGCAGAGAATTCACACACACACTTCACTTCACTATTTTGCACAAAAGAGATAAGAACACACGTTACACACATATATTACATAAACGGATCCCGTTATATCGTTGGTTCGACACCGATACCCGACCCCAATGTCAAAAATCCACTATTTATATCATTAAATCCCATTTAATCCTATGAATCCATATTTATAATTTATCCACTAAAATTACATTCCGAATCCACGTAATTCCCCGTCCCGACACGTATAATCCACTATACGGGACGCAATTGGACCAACGCAATAATCACTATTATAATTAGTCAATAGGATAATTACACGTACCTGCTCGGGAGTCGGGGTGTTACAAATCCTCCCCCCTTACAAAGATTCCGTCCCGGAATCTAACTCTGACTCTGGAATAGGAAAGGATAGCGACTCCGCATCTCAGACTCAGGCTCCCAAGTTGCGTTGGTACCCTTATGATGTCACCATTGAACGAGTACCAATGATATTTCCTTATTGCGCAACTTCTTCACTTTCCGATCAGTAATCAACTCTGGCTGCTCAGCATATCTTAACTGATCATCCACGGATATCTCTGATAACGGCACATACTGATCCTCTTTCGCTAAACATTTTCTCAAATGGCTCACGTGGAATGTATCATGAACACCGGCTAACTCTGGCGGCAATCTCAACCGGTAAGCCTGATCTCTGACCCTGGCAATGATCTCAAACGGTCCTATATACCTCGGACTCAATTTGCCCCGGTGCCTGAATCGGATAACACCCTTCCACGGAGATACTTTCAGCAACACCTGATCCCCGACACTGAATTCGAGCTCCGAAGTACGGCGGTCAGCATAACACTTTTGACGGCTCTGTGCAACACGCATATGCTCACGGATCACAGCTACTTTGTCGCTCGTCTCCTGAAGTAGCTCGGGCCCACTGATCGGTCGCTCACCGACCTCACCCCAACACACGGGGGTTAGACACTTACGGCCATACAAAGCTTCGAACGGTGCCATCTTAATCGAGGCATGGTAGCTATTATTATAAGAAAACTCTACTAACGGGAGATGCACATCCCAGCTACCCTTGAAGTCTATGGCACATGCTATCAACATGTCCTCGAGTGTCTGGTTGGTGCGCTCGGTCTGCCCATCTGTCTGAGGCCTGTAAGCCGTGCTCAGCTGAACCCGGGTACCCAGCTCTCTCTGGAAGCTCTGCCAGAACCGCGAGGTGAAACGAGTATCGCGATCGAAAGTAATCGACTTCGGAATCCCATGTCGCGACACCACCTCATCTATATACAGCCGCGCTAGCTGATCCATCGTGATCATACCCCGAACAGCAAGAAAATGCGCACTCTTAGTCAACCGGTTCACTATGACCCAGATCATGTCGTTCCCACGCACAGTACGAGGAAGTCGGACGATGAAATCCATCGTGATGTGGTACCACTTCCACTCAGGAATCTCTAGTGGCTGTAGACGGCCGTGCGGTTTCTGGTGCTCACTTTTAACCCGCAAACACGTCATACACTGCTCGACATAACGACCCACGTCCCTTTTCATACCCGGCCACCAGTAGAACTCTCGGAGGTCTCGGTACATCTTGGTGCTCCCAGGATGAATAGACAATATCGACTTATGCGACTCATCGAGGATCAGTTGTCGCAAGTTCCCAACTCTGGGAACCCATACTCTGTCTCTCAACAAATACACACCCCGGTCATCCCTGATCAACACCTCGGTCTGCCCCACCAACCTCTCTCTCTTCACATTCTGCTCCCGCAGACCCTCTATCTGTGCCAATCTCAGACTGTCAATCAGGGTAGAAGTGATCTCGAGTCTCACAGCTCGAGAAGTAACTGTCTTGGCACACGCCTTACGGCTCAAGGCGTCAGCTACAACGTTCGCCTTCCCAGGGTGATACTGTATCTCACAGTCATAATCTTTCAGAAGCTCTAAACTGCGTCTCTGTCGCATGTTCAATTCTTTCTGACTGAAAAGATACTGAAGGCTCTTGTGGTCAGTATAAACCACAAACTGGGACCCATACAGATAATGTCGCCATATCTTTAACGCAAAGACTATGGCATCCAACTCAAGATCATGGACCGTATGATTCTCCTCATATGTCTTCAACTGCCTTGAAGCGTAGGCAATCACCTTGCCCCGCTGCATCAACACACAACCCAGCCCTGTCCCTGATGCATCACAGTACACAGCGAAATCATTCGTGCCCTCGGGTAACGACAACACCGGCGCCTGACATAATCGAGCTCTCAACTCGGAAAAGGCAGTGTCCTGCTCGTCATTCCACTCGAATGGTACGCCCTGCCGTGTCAGTCTCGTCAACGGCATGGCTATCCGCGAAAAATTCTAAATGAACCGTCTGTAGTAGCCTGCTAATCCCAGGAAACTACGAATCTCTGGCACGGTCTTAGGCTGCTCCCAACTCATTACAGCCTCAATCTTCGCGGGATCCACTTTAATGCCCTCGCTACTCACGACATGGCCCAAGAACTGCACCTCTCGGAGCCAGAACTCACACTTCGAAAATTTCGCATATAATCTCTCTCTCTGCAGCACACTCAGGACCTCCCCCAAGTGCTGCTCATGCTCCTCAGCGCTCCTCGAATAGATCAATATGTCGTCTATGAACACGATCACAAACCGATCCAACATGGCTCTACACACCCTGTTCAACAAATCCATGAAAGCTGCGGGTGCGTTAGTCAGTCCGAATGGCATGACTAGAAACTCGTAGTGTCCATAGCGCGTCCTGAAGGCTGTCTTGGGCACATCCTCTTCCCTGACCTTCAGCTGATGACATCCAGATCGTAAATCAATCTTCGAGAAAAAGCTAGATCCCTGTAGTTGATCGAATAGATCGTCGATTCGCGGAAGTGGATATCTGTTTTTCACTGTCACTTTATTCAGCTCTCGATAATCGATACACATTCGCATGGTACCGTCTTTCTTCTTCACAAACAACACCGGTGCTCCCCACGGTGATGAGCTCGGATGGATAAATCCCCTATCCAGCAACTCCTGAAGCTGAGTCATCATCTCTCGCATCTCAGTGGGTGCCAGCCTATAAGGCGTCTTCGCAATCGGCACCGCTCCAGGGATAAGGTCGATCCGGAACTCTACCTTGCGATCTGGCGGTAGCCCAGGTAGCTCATCTGGGAATACCTCAGGGTAGTCTCGCACTACAGGTACATCCCCCACCTTTGTCTTCTCTTTCTGGGCGTCAATCACATAAGCCAGGAAGGTTTCGCAGCCCTTGGTCACGTATCTCTGAGCTCTAACCATCGAGATGATCCCAATCTTGCCCTTTCGCCTCTCCCCGTAAACTGCCACAGTCTCGATCTCGGAAATCGGTATTCTGATCATCTTCTTAGCACAAAGAATGTCTGCCTGACGGGCTGTCATCCAGTCCATACCGACGATCACATCGAAGCTGCTGATCTCAATAGGCAGTAGATCGATCAGGAATCGGTGAGTATCGATCTCGAGTACACACTCTCGATACACACGGCTCACTAGCGCGGTACTGCCGTCTACCCTCTCGACAATCAATGGCACAGATAATACAGAAGGGGCAACAGTAAAATAAGCACAGAATGACACTGACAAATATGAGCGATCGGCTCCAGAATCAAATAAGACTCGCGCACGCAAGCCATTCAAAATGTACGTACCCGTGACAACATCTGGAGCATCTCTGGCCTCCTCGGCTGTGGCCTGGAACACTCGGCCTCTGGCCCTCGGTGGTGCATCCCTGCGGGAGGTGGAAGAAAAAGGCTCTGCTCTAGCGCCGCTCGTGCTCGCTCCCGGTACGGCTGGCGCTGTCTCTGGGCAATCTCTCATGCGGTGGCCTGGCTACCCACATCGGAAGCATAACGCCTCAGGGGCTGAGCATGCAGTAGCTGTGTGACCGAACTGGCCACATCGAAAGCACCGAAACTGATCGCCAGCACACGGCCCGGCATGCCTGCGGTGGCATCTCGGACAATCTCGCTCTCCGGATGAACTGTCAGCTCTGCTCCCTGATGCCCGGGACCCCTGCCCAACACTGCTCTGACTAGCTGCATGACTGTCTCTCTGACCCTGTCCCCGGGATCTATCATCTCGGCCTCTATCTCTACCTCTGTCTCTGCCCCTGTCTCTACGCGGACCTGCACTCTGCTCCTGATGACGGCCCTGCTCGGGCTGCTGATCCCTCGGCTCGCGCCAGTAACTAGACTGCTTAGTGGCTCCCGTACGCTGTCTCTGAGTAGGCGGCTGCTCTCGCTGCCTCTCGATCTCTCGCTCTCTCATGCGAGCTAACTCTAGCGCCCTAGCAAAAGATGACGTCTCCTCTAATCCCACAAACTCCCTGATGTCTGGTCTCAGGCCGTCTACAAAAGCATCGGCCTTGCGCCTCTCTGTATCCACATGCTGCGGCGCAAACTGGGAGTACTCGTTGAAGCGATCCACATACTGCTGTACGGACAGATCCCTCTGTTGTAGATTGAGGAAGCGGCGCTCCATCTCTCTCTGCTCATCACGGGGCGCATACTGAATCTCAAACATGTCCTTAAATTGAGCCCAGGACATCGCATATGCACGAGAATCAGACATGGAAGACTCAATAGATCTCCACCACTGTGAGGCTCCACCCCTCAACTGATATGTGGCATACCCAACCATGTCTTTCGGGTCCACATGAGCAACCCGAAAAGCAGACTCGATCTCGCGCTCCCACGCGAGTGCCATCCCTGGCTCACCCCCGCCTCTGAACTCTGGAGGATTCCCAGTCATGAAATCCTTAAATGAACCCCCTCGCTGAGATGTAGACGAAGAGGCACCTGCACCCGTACCCGTATCCTGACCACCCCCAGAACGTGGCCCCGTATCATGTCCCTGTCCCCTCTCCAGCTCTCTCTGTTGTCTATAAAACTCTGTGAGAACCCCAAGCAACTCTGACTTGCGGATATACTCATCACCCGGCGGCTTACCCGCACCAGAACCCTCTCCCTGATCTGCCATACTGATCTGCACAAAAGAAGGCAATTAAGCACAAAAGGTAAGTCTCCCAGCGTTATACACTAAGCCAGGATAATTAAATCCTCTAGTATCCGTCACCAGAATACTCCCCAAGAATCTGAACACGGTCTAAGCTCAAGCATCCCCCGATGCCCAATACTAAAACCATAAGCTTTGATACCATACATGTAACACCCTCTAATCCCAGCTAAAAGCCACGTCATTTACAATACACAGGTGGCATTAACGCATATAATATCCATATCACAATGTCAAGGTTTACACAAACACTGATTAATTAAAACTTTTCACAAACATAATCATAATATTCAAAAGTCAACCCGACATACAAAACCCGACCCATACCCAAACATTCGCGTACAATCCAGTATCATTTATCCCAAAGTTTCCAACAGATTAGTCACATACTGATAACAAAAGCAGAAACTCTAAATCACAGCAAGTCAAGCTCCTATCTTCGCTACGGAGTTGGCGGCCCAATCTTCGGTTCCCCTGATACACACATCAGACTCGAATACGAAAGCTTCGCAGCTCGTGGGTACACAAGGGTTAGACACTGCACAATTCATATAATCACATATCGCATGTCACATGGCAGCCCTACACTATGCGGCATAACACATGCCAACAAGCCTCCAATCAGAGACCCTAGAGATCCAATCCAGGAAGAGATACTCATCTCAATTGGGAATCCCTCCCCCCTGGAAGCAAGCCACGCCCGTGGAGGCTAACAGGATTAACGGCCGCATATATATATGGGAACCCTACACAGGGTCAAACAGAGCTACACAGCTCCCACGATACTCATCGCAATATATAGTAATGGATCTCAAATATATAACACATATAAAGAAGAAAAGATCATACCTGAGGGGCAACTCGCAGTGCCCAAACAATTCATATAATCACATATGAAATATTAACACAAAAGACTCGAAAGACAGCGACTAGTCTTTGGAAAAAGTCTCGCGTACTCACCTGGATCACCCCGTACAATTTCCCTAATTGTCTGATCCGGACTCGGCCCGTAAGAATCTCTGATAGTCCCTGTACACAAAATAATTCTCCCCAGATTAATCCCGATTATCCCATAATTGTTAATATACCCAAATGAACCCCATAAAACAGCCCAACGGACCCCCAAAGCCCAAACCGACCAAAACCCGCAGAAGCCGGATCGCGGCCCGCGCTCGAGGAAGAACATCGCGGCCGCGCTATGCGCGTCGCGGTCGCGCTCACGACACAGAACAGGTCCCCTGTTCGTTTTTCTACTCTGTCCAGGAGGTATAATCCTCCCCCAACTCGATTTCAGCAGCCATAATTCACAAAACTGATACCAAAACTCTCCTAACACATAAATACACCAATTCCCAACATATCTCAACATTTAACACACAAAATCAGATTAATTTCTAAGGATTTCTCACCTTAAACTCAAGAACACAAATAGGAGATTTCAATTCTGATTTCAACACTTTGATCACTTGGTTTAGGCTTCAATTCAGGCTCCAGCAGCAGAGAATTCACACACACACTTCACTTTACTATTTTGCACAAAAGAGATAAGAACACACGTTACACACACATATATCACATAAACGGATCCCGTTATATCGCGGGTTCGACACCGATACCCGACCCCAATGTCAAAAATCCACTATTTATATCATTAAATCCCATTTAATCCCGTGAATCCATATTTATAATTTATCCACTAAAATTACATTCCGAATCCACGTAATTCCCCGTCCCGACACGTATAATCCACTATACGGGACGCAATTGGACCAACGCAATAATCACTATTATAATTAGTCAATAGGATAATTACACGTACCTGCTCGGGAGTCGGGGTGTTACATCGAGGTTTTCGGTTTCAGTTTCTCAATTTTTCGTTTGATTTTTCTTGTAATAAAAATTGTTTTTAAGACCCTTTAACTAAATGTTTTATATAATAGTATAGATTTATACGTATTCTAATATTTTACTAGTTTATGACCCACGTATTACGTGGATATTTTTAGTTAAATTTAGTTATGTATAATATGCATAAGTAAAAATAAAAACAAGAAGAAACAATAATTGTGCTTATCTTTTATTATTTAAAGATAGAAAATAGAGTGTATTTATCTTTTATAAAAATAATAAATTTTATTAATCTTTTATTTTTTACAATAATAAGTTGTAATTATATTTTTCAGTGAAACATAGAGGCGTGACATTTGATATTCTTTTTTATTATATATAATAATAATAATTTCCACAACTAATTTAAATTTATACATTTGGATTTAATTATGATTATTATGGATGATAATGATAGATATTTATTTTAGGTAAATATTAATTTAATATGTTACAACATCTAGTTTATTACTAATTCATTAATGAAATGTAATTAATTTAATGAAGTAATGAAGTAAATTAAGAAAACGAGACGGGAAAATGATTTTTTCGTGCATTGTAGAAGTGACACGTGGCATGAAATGTTTTGCTTTATTATAGATTTAAATTTATACATTTGGATTTAATTATGATTATTATGGATGATAATGATGGATATTTATTTTAGGTAAATATTAATTTAATATGTTACAACATCTAATTTATTACTAATTCATTAATGAAATGTAATTAATTTAATGAAGTAATGAAGTAAATTAAGAAAAAGAGACGGGAAAATGAATTTTTCATGCATTGTAGAAGTGACACGTGACATGAAATGTTTTTCTTTATTATAGTATATAGATAGATAGATTAGTTAATCAACCCCATGTATTACATGAGTTGATTTAGAAAATACATATTTTTTTATATTTTAATAAATTATTATAAAATTAATATATAATTAAAATAAAAAAAATTGAAAGCTAGTTAAATTAAAGATATAAAAATACTTAGTTGTTTGATATTAAATAAAAAATATTATTATATTGTATTATTAAAAACAGATAATATGTGTTTGCAAAAAATGTTTCTTTTAATTTTTATTAACTTCAAATATGAAATATCAATGTAAGAAACAAAAAACTTCAATTATGTGAATGTGTATATATATTGAAAATGATAAAATATAAAAATGAAATATCTGAAAATAAACAATCAAAATTTATCATATTCACAATTGAAGTTTTACCAATTAAATTTTAAATCTTGTTAGCAAAATAATTAACAAAATTTTTTTAACTTTATTTACTATATTTCTACATTTAAATCCAATTTTTACATTTGAATTTAACTATGATCATTAAGGATAATAATGACACATATTTATTTTAGGTAAATATTAATTTAATATTAATTCATTAATGAAAAAATTAAAATTAAAATTTAATGTAATTAAGGTAATGTAGTAAATTTGGAAAATGAATTAAAAAATGGCATAGGTATAATTATTGATTTTAATTAAGGGTATAAAAAACATTTCACAAATAATTATGAGTTGTCATTAATCTGGACCATTGATTTCTTTCCATCCAATGGTTCAGAAACTCCAAGTGGTTTTCTTATTATATATAGTACAGATCAATCAACCAAATCTGCTTTCTGGACCATTATAGAATTTTAATTAAATAAAAGTTGCATCTATAAACTAGTGGGGGGTCTTAATAATTATGTAATTAAGGTAATGTAGTAATAATGAAAAAACTCTCTTATCTTATAATTAAAATAAAAGTTTAACTATGATTATTAAGGATGATAATGACACATATTTATTTTAGATAAATATTAATTCATTAATGAAAAAAATAAAATCAAGATTTAATGTAATTAAGTTAAGGTAGTAAATGACCCACTTGAGTAATGACCCACTTGAGTAATTAAGTTAAGGTAGTAAATTAAAATCAAGATTTAATGTATATACCTTAATTAAAATAAAAGTTTTTGAATTAATGACCCACGTAAGTTGTCATTAATCTGGACCATTAAATAAAAGTTGCATTACCTTAAATTTATACTATAGTTCCTCTATTTTTAATTAAATATGCTTTCTGGACCATTATAGGTCAAATAATTAGAGTATATTTATTTAATTTTAATTTATCTATACTATATATAATAAGAAAATCACTTGGAGTTTCTGGACCATTAGATGGAAAGAAATCAATGGTCCAGATTAATGACAACTCATAATTGTTTATGAAATGTCTCTTATACCCTTAATTAAAATCAATAAATATACCCATGCCATTTTTTAAATTCATTTTCCAAATTTACTACCTTAACTTAATTACATAAAATTTTGATTTTAATTTTTTCATTAATGAATTAATATTAAATTAATATTTATCTAAAATAAATATGTGTCATTATTATCCTTAATGATGATAGTTAAATTCAAATGTAAAAATTTGGATTTAAATGTAAAAGTGTAGTAAATAAAGTTAAAATTTTTTGTTAATTAATTTGCTAACAAGATTTAAAATTTAATTGATAAAACTTCAATTGTGAATATGATAAATTTTGATTGTTGATTTTCAAATATTCCATTTTTTATATTTTATCATTTTTAAAATATATACACATTCACATAATTGAAATTTTTTGTTTCTTACATTGATATTTTATATTTGAAGTTAATAAAAGTTAAAAGAAACATTTTTTTACAAATACATATTATCTGTTTTTAATAATACAATATAATAATATTTTTTTATTTAATATCAAACAACTAAGTATTTTTTTTATATTTAATTTAACTAGCTTTTAATTTTTTTATTTTAATTTTATATAAATGTAATAATAATTTATTAAAATATAAAAAAATATGTATTTTTTAAATCAACCCATGTTATACATGGGTTGATTAACCTATATATTATAACAAAACAAAACAATTAATGTCATATGTCACTTCTACAATACAAGAAAATTTTATTTTTCCATATCTTTTTTCAAATTTAACACCTTAACTTAATTGCATTAAATTTTGACTTTATTTTTTTCAAATAATTAATTAGTAATAAATGAGATTTTGTAACATTTAAAATTAATGTTTACCTAAAATAAATATCTATCATTATTATCCATAATAATCATAATTAGATCCAAATGTAAAAATTGAATTAGTTGTGGAGATTATTATTATTATGTATAATAAAGGAAAACATCAAATGTCACGTGTCACCTCTACGTTTACCAAAAAGATAATTACAACTTATAAAAAATAAAAGATAAAATACAATTTAATATTTTAAAAAAAGATAAATATACTCTACTTTTAATTCTGTAAATAATAAAAAATAAACACAATTATTATTTTTGTATGTTTTTATTTTTACTCATATACATTTTATATAAATAAATTTAATTAAAAATATCCACGTAATACGTGGGTTATAAACTAGTATAATATAATAAAAAGTTTAAAATATATTAAAAATAATTACTATTCATGTGTGAGAATTATACAAAACTAATAGGTCATAATAAATAATAATATCATTCTTATATATATTTGTTTAAAAATAATATTTATATTTTTACATTTTAGTTTATTATATTTTATACATATTGAAAATATCCGCGTAATGCGCGGGTAATAAACTAGTATTATAATAAAAGAGAACATCTTATTGACACATGTCACTCAACCAATGCATCACAATTTTATTTTCTCGCTCTTTTTCCTAATTTAAAACAATTCAATGATAAATTTAATTAATTAAAGAAATATATAAATAACCTTTTAGGTTTTTATCTTTCTTTCCTAATTTATCTCCTTAAATTAATCACTGAAACAATTAAAATAATAGGTTACTAATAACTAAAACATATATTTTTTTTTTAAATTTAAAACATGCATATTATAATTGTATTTATTTTGTATAATTAACATCTTAAAACAAATATTTACTTATTAATATAACATAGTTTTTTAATAATATCATATTAAGTATAATATGTTGACAAATTAGATAGATTTTTTATTTCTTATATTTCTTAAATTGTCATTCATAAATATTCTACAAAATTAGTGGGTTTTAAAAGTTAAACTAATTTAGAAATTTAAAATCTACTTTTATTTTTAAAAATTTTTATATTATAGTTTCTAATTAGTAGCAATTATAATAAATTTTCAATTCTTTTTTTTTTTATCAATTTTAAAAGATATGAATAAAAATATGAATTGTGAAAATATAGTAATCTTCGTATAATTAGTACATTTAATAATCTAATATATAAATAAAATATAAAAATATTATTAAGTTTAACATCATAAATGTTATAAAATTTTTTATTAAGTTTTTATTGTATGATAAAAGTTTCAAAAATGTTTTATTTTAAATATATATTAATTTAATTATAATGTTATAAATAGATATATTATTTAATAAAATTTATGCTTTTATTAAATCTACTTTTGGTTACATAGTATTGGGTTTTAAATAAGTATGTATTTAAAGTGAAAGTGAAACACTTTTAATTTATGATCATTTAAGAAAAATAATGTTATTTAAATTATTTTACCGTTAATAAATTGTTTACCAACTGTATAAAATCAATAACAAATAATTATCATTTGATAAAACCTATCTTTTTAGTATTTTAAGATATTTTTATATTTATAATAAAATTTTAAGTTTATATACATGTTTTAAGAAAACAATGAGTTATTATAATCCGTGTAATACACGGGATAATTAACTAGTAGGAGACATTTTGGAACCACCGGAAGGAGAAGTTGACGTTTTTAGGCAAATAGATGAGTATCAACCTGAGCCAGCAGGTGATGACAAGTCAACTTCAGATACCGAATCAGAGGAAATGGAAGAAATAGAGGTTGAAAAAGAAACAGAAGATCCGTCCATCCACATACAGACATATGGATCAAGATTAGTTGTGATTGATGAAGAAGCTACTAGAAGGAGAAGAGCTTCAAGGGAGTCTGACGACTCAGATTTTGAAGAGGAAGATGTAGTTCCGTTGGTGCCTAGGCAAAGGGCCAAAAGGCATCGGTTCATGCAGGGAGCTTCCGCGGCCTCTGCTTCTGAGCTAGAAATACCTCAACCTCCTCCCGTTCAAACAACCATTCCCCCACCACCACCACCTGTTCAACCATCCATCCCCTCGCCAATCATTCCAACTCCCATACAATCCATACTATTCACATCATCAACCTTCACAGACAATCAAAGGTTTTCTGAGCTTCGAAGCAAGGTTGAATTCCAACAAGTCCAACTCTTTCAGTTAACAAAGGCTCTCAGTGAAGTACAGCAGCATAATGCCAAAGTCGACATAAAGAACGCTGAGTTAAAGAAAGTTGTGGGTAAGATCGAGGAAGATAATTTGGAGCTTAAAACGTTTGTTTCCGATCAAGCTGCCGAGATTCGATCAATGCGATCCCTTATTGAGCAATTATTGAAAAATCTAAAGGCTCAGGGGGAGACGAGTTGTCGGGATCAGGAGGAGCAGCCAAGGGGTGGAGATGATGAAGGCGATGATCCCAGTGCACCAAAAAATAATGAGCCAGTAGATTTTCTTGCTGCTCTGTATGCTGAATATCAGGGGGAGCCTGGTCAAGGTAGAACAGAAGGAGGTGAGGCTAGTTCCTCAAAGGTCACAGAAAGTGAAGTACATGAGATGATTGAAGCATTAATGGATATTGAGGAAGAGCCACTAGACCTTGAATTTGATTTTGAGGATGATGTAGAGGATCTGGAAGAAGGAGAGTTTGTGCCAGAAGATGTAGCTGATTGGAAATCTGATGAGGAGGCTGTGATAGATGAAGATGACAATGTAGATGAAGTAATCATTCAGTCACAGCCTGTCACAGAACAATATGAGCATAACGATCAACATGTAATCGATATTGATGATATCAAATTGGCTTCTGTAAATGATTCAGAACTGGAGGAGGATGAAAGAGAGCCAAGCAGAGCTGAACTGTTAAACCTTTGGTTCCGTAAGGAAGAAAAGAAAGAAGAGCCAAAGATGAAGAAGAAAATGAGAATTCCGGGGGCAGAAAATCTCTCAGGTGGTATTATCAGCTGGTTCTTCGACAGAGAACTGCATCTTTTCATTCTGAAGAGGAGAGATGGACTCCAGTACCTGAGGCGTAAGCTTAAAGTATTTAACACATTGCCGAAGGTAGAAGTGAAGGAGTTAGCCTGGAAAGAATTGATCAACATTGGAAATGACCCTTATGCTGAGGTAATCGCAAAGATAATCAGAAGAGAGGGTAGAACTGGAAAGTTTGAGAGAATCAAGCCGAGATCTGGGAAGAGAGTTGAGGACGCATCAAGAATAGATCCTCATACAGGTAGACCATGGGCCAGAATGGTGTACAAGCCTGTAAGTGTCTGAAGAGAGTGCCCATGAAGACGATGCCACAAGATGTTTTGAGCAACATGAAGTGGTGGTACGTTGATGATGAAACTGCTGAAGCAATCATGGAGGATCAAGACGAGAAGGTCATTTTGAAGGTATATGATCCACTGCATTTAATAAACCTATCGAAAGCCAGAAAGTACCAAAAGGTAGTCAGAGTATGTATAGATGCAGGTATATACGCAGGAATTAGTATATATAGGTCTAGTACTTAATCAAAATGTAAATAGTTAGAAGCTATCGGCAAGGGGGAGTCTGTTGGTACACCCTGTGTGACGATAGCATTCTAAGTGTATTAGCATTTTGGTTCAAGTGATATTGCAAAGTATTGAATATTAACGAGTTTTTGATATATGTGTTTATATATGTTTGATAGTTATTGATTGTATGTTTGAACTTGATGTAATGTATTACAAGAAGTTCAAACATAAAGTTCAAAGATAAATTCAAACATAAGTTAAAACATAAGTTCAAATATAAGTTTAATATGTGAAAATCAAATTTAGAATAAATTCGAATTCATCATTAAATGACATTCGAATTTATAGTAAATTCGAATGTGCAATATAAGGCAGGTTCGAGAGTGTCAAGGGGACAAACTCGAATGGGCCTTGGGCCTGATTCGAGTTTGGCCCATGACAAACTCGAATGAGCCTCTATAATTAGGGATTAACTCGAACCATTAGTAGACTTTTGCAGATTTCGTGTGGGTAATTAGCAAAAGGCGATCTCGAGTTTATTAGCTGATAGTGAGTGTTTTCGGAGAGAATCATTGCGTAGGTTCGTTCGTGGTCGATCGTACAGCATTGTGGTAGTCTCCGTGTTTTGTGTGAGTGTTATATCCGTCAAGCCGCTAACGAGGATTCCGCACTTGTTGACGGTGTCGCGTCTAGATAGATCTGTGTAGTGCAAGACCTTACAGAATTGAAAAAAAAAGATAATCCTACCTACAATGTGTCGACTGGGTAAATCTCAAAATCTATCAAGCCCTATGTGACTTGATATTGAAAAAGACGTCATGGACCCAGTGACGCATGCACTTAACCCCACTACTACTCAGTTATCTCTCAAAAGATTTCTGTTTCAATAATCACAGAAATATAACACATTTCAATCGATATATCCTTTGGATATTATTGATATTGAAACAAGGAAGACAGTTGCTGCGGTCTCCAATTTCATTTGATGCACATTGTGTCTAGAACTGATTATATAAACTTTTAGGACACATCGAGTCTGACAGTCTGCGTGACTACAAACTGCTAGTCCAAAGTGACTAAGCCGGAACAAATAAGAGTGATTCTTTCATGATAAATGATTTCACGATGACTATTTGGAAATCCTACCAGTGTTAACATCACGCCAGCTCTGAAAGTAGGTCACATAGATATTGTCTATTGTGCAAACAGGAATCCTATGTGGTCTTGGACACGTTATCTCCCAAAATGACTGTGTTTCATTTTCCCAAAGTTGAAATGCTTTGTTTTTCTTCTGAAAAGATGTAGTTTCAATTCGAGGGGGAGTGAAATCTTTGATTGAGATAGATTTGTTTAGTACATGGGAGAAGATATTAGTTTGAGGGGGAGAAAATCAATTTGTAATAATTTCTGAGTTGTAATTGTTGTTGTATTTCTTCTACTATATATTCAATGCTTTAATGTCTCTGAAGACTTTTGCATGATGTTCATAATTCTTATGATCATCTCTAAGGGGGAGATTGTTGGGTACAATTATAAATAGAGTTGAAATCAATATTTTGTAACAGTTCAGGGGCTTTATTGTAAATACACAATAGTTGTAAATTGTGTATGTATATATATATATATATATATATATATATATATATATATATATATATATATATATATATATATATATATATATATATATATATATATATATATATATATATATATATATATATATATATATATATATATAGTTCAGTTGACTAAATAATAAAGTAAGAATAGAGGATTACGGATTTGATTAGAGACAGAGAAGAATTGCTTAGCAAGTCAAGAACCCCAATGTAATATTTCTTTTCTCATTAATCAAGTATTTGGATTTATGTGTTATGTGATAAATTTTCATATGTTAGTGTTTAATGTTGATGGAATTGCATGAAATCTGAATTAACAAAAACTTTGAAAATACGTGATTTATCCGATAAAACGCCAAGAAACCTTATGAATGTTCAACCAAACGTGATGAACACGAATAACAATCATGATGGCTCTAATACCACTTGTAAGGTCACCACTTGTACGGATCGGATCAAGGCGCAACATCATCCAGTGAGTGCGGAATTCTCATTAGACGCTTAATAGAATGATCACGTGTGGAACACAAAGCCGAACACGATGCTAGTCGATGTAAAAAACGACCCCACATGATGTATTGCTACAAGAAACTCTCTGAAAACCTCTTTAGCTCGTACGTGCACAATACTCGCTCTGAAATTCGTATTCTCCAAAGATTATGAAATTAAACCGATTAAGTTCTAATTAATCCAACTAAGTTCAATTAAGCCCAAGCCCACGAACTTAATTAAGTTCAAGCCCAACACCCTACGAACTTAGTTCAACTAAGTTTGTCTGGGGTGGCTTAAGTTCGTGGCTTAGCCTTAGAACTTATCTTCACATATTAGAACTTAACTTGCAAATGAACTAACACACATGACTTGTATTCATAAAGCCTCATCTATTACATTTGACTATCTATTACATAACTAGACTGCTATCGTCACACAGGGTGTACCAACAGTATTAACCACTATAAAACTATGATGTTAAATAAATACGCACCCGTTAACAATTGGAGCGACCAACCCGGGTAGGGGGCATTAATCACGACAGATCTATCTTAATGATATTCACGTTTACATAAATGTAATTAACGGTTCTTGATTGCGGGCATGATGAAACCACATGAGTGTGATACATATAAAAGAAATGAAACAAGGGCATCCAAACATATTGAAATAGCTTATATTTGACTTCCTCCATTTGAGTAATTCATAAGTAGTTTTATTGAACCATTTACCACTAAGGATCTGTTTTGGGTGAAGCAAGCAGTGTTGACAGCTTCAGCCCAAAATGATGATGATAGACCTGATGCACACAACATTGTGCTAGCAGTATCTATAAGAATCCTATTTCTTCTTTCAGCAACTCCATTCTGTTTAGGAGTTCCTACAGCTGAGAAGTTGTGGGAAATTCCTGTTTCTTCACGAAAGTCCTCAAAAGTACTGTTTATGAATTCAGTACCATGATCACTTCTGGGCTGCTTGACTTGGGTAAGGTTCATGAAACATCCAGCATAAAACATAGTTAGCCACTATAACTTAATCAGTAGTTATTAGCAAGTTATAACCTAATCAATGATCATAACGATTAATCAAGGTGATTAACAAAGTTCATATGAAAATTAAAATTTAGAAACAGTTTCATCGGTGCGATGAATCGACAAAAAAAATCCTTTGCAAGAGAAAAAAAATCCTCTCATCTTTCTCTCTAAAAAAACGTCCATAGCCACACACACACACAACGAAAGTTGTTTTCTTTCTTTATTCTTCAAGAATTCAAGCTTTTCAAGAGTTTCTTTGGTGCAACTAGTTCAAGAACAACTCTTTTACACATTTTCATACTTCTAATACATTAAAGTAAGTAAATACTGACTTATTACTACTTATATTTATGTTTATATAAGTCTTGCATAATATATAGAATCACCAACAACAAAAAGTTTCATAAAAAGTCAAGTTTATAAATCACTAGTTTTGTTTTTAAGTTTGTTTTCATCAAATGTGATTATAAATATATAAACACATAATGTAAGTATAAGTAATATTAAAACAAGTTATATAAAAGTGTTTCATAGCCTTTTATACATGTGGTTTTAGAATAAACAACAAAGATCACAAGTTGTTTCAAGGTTATGAAATCCGGATTTTCGGCAGAAATATTACGTCGACTTTGAAAGATCATAACTAATTCATAACTTAACGAAATGAGTTGATTCTTGTTTTAGAAGTTAGATCTATGTCTTCACAAATATCCGGAGGTTTTCATAATTTAATATGGAGTTTTGAACACCCAAATATTATTTGGGAACCCGAAAGTTTAACAGCTCAAAAATGGTCAAGATATGGTTTTCAACGAGCTTTTTCCCTAACCTAAACACCTCGAAAAATGGACGTTCTTAACTTTAAAAAGTCTTTGTACATAGTAATTTTATGTCTATGAAAACCAAAGCTCAAATTGTTTTTGAGCTTGGTCGAAAACAGCCTCAAAGTAGGCCGAAAAACCTTTAAAAAGCAGTATATATATATATATATATATATATATATATATATATATATATATATATATATATATATATATATATATATATATATATATATATATATATATATATATATATATATATATATATATATAGTAGTGTACCCGCGCAAAGCGGCGGCGGCGAGTAATAGAATCCATTTGGCATTATGTTCATTCATGAGTATATCATTCTTTGCATACACGTCATCCACAAAATTCAAGCTAATGTGGTACAATGATGTTGAAATTGTCAAGAAATATAGCATAAAATAAAATTTTTGACAATCAATGTATAGTGGAATAATTTTAGACCTAAAAATAACCACAAAAATCAATAATTATCAAGAAATTTTGATTGAAAAGGATCATGAAACGTTATTATTTACTATGAAAGAATCACAAAATTCAAATTTCATCACGTTACTTTTCTTAGCAATCCTGTTACAAAAATTATATAAAGATTTATAACGTACTTATAATTTAAAGTTATGATAAAGCATCACGAGGAAATTTAGTACACATACAGTATCTACATTTGTACATGTAGAAATCTATTGATAGAATTTTATGATAGATTAAATCTGTAAAACCGTATAGTTGAAGAACAATTATAAATTCTGTATCATCAACATAATAACAAACAAAAATGTGTCTTTAGAAACCTTCTGAAACAGCAGTTACATGATGTGTGTGTGTGAGGGAAAAAGCTATATGAATACGTATATATGTGTGTGTTTGTGTGTGTGTCAAATTATGTACACTAAGAAAATCAAACCTCTGTATTTGTTCGTTGTGGGAAAACAAAGAGCTTTTTGATCGTATTGATTAGGGAAAAAAATTAAGAGGATATAACCCCAAAACTAATAAAGAAAAAGAGATAAAGAATACCTTATAACTGAATGTAGATGTTTCCAAGGACAGCGATAATGGTGCTTAGATAGTATCATTATGGCTCATACAGAATGATTAGGATATAGATTCCACCAAGGGCTAAGTGATGTATACCATGAAGTGGATGTTGATTTCAAATCAAATATGCTTTTAGATGTAGATGACAACGATCATTTGATGCAAGATTATGAATCTAGAGGTAATACTGGTATTTGAATAGCAATCGCTCTTGATATTCCAAAACAAAACTTGTGATGCCAAAATTATAGAATATGCGAGTTAACGAAAGCAAACCATGGAAACAGAAACCATATGAAGAATATATACATTATTTACCAATTTTGATTTTAATCAAAGAACACTGGTTGAATCTTTAAATTTCAGTCTCAATTTGGGTTTTTAATATTTTTCGTTTAATTTGGTTTTTCGGTTTGTTTGCTCAATACTAATAAATTTACCAACTATATCTAATACTGTTTAGTTGTCATCCTTATACTCAAGATTGTGCAAACATGTATCAATAATGCAATGAAATGAACAAAATATAACAAGTATGCTTAACCAATCATCCGGATACTACAGATAGCAACCAGTTTTTCGGTTTACACCTGTGGATTTTTTGGCTTTTGGATTTTAGAAACACGGTTTGGGTTCTGGGTTTAAATCCGGAAGATATTGGACATTTTTGTTTACTAATTATGAGTTTTTCTTTAATAAATTTAGGATTTTCTTTACTAAAGTTAAACTCTACATAATAAATAATTAAAAAAAAGATTTGTTTTTGGATTTTAGACCAACTTGTGTCTTAGTTTGATATTTTGATTTACTAAAATTGGATATTAACTATTAACTTAGTTAGTTTAATACTTTAATTTATTAAACTTATTAACTTAGGCTTGGAATTAATATTTTAGTAAGTTTATCATGTAGAAATACAATAAGAATACTTACAATAATTAATCAGTATTCATTACATCACATATGATTAACATAAGCATAATATTCAACCATATTAATTAATTAACATTTTAACATCATAAATATTATTTTTATATATAGTAGAAAAATGATTCCATGTAAATATAAATAAAAGAAGCTTAATAATGTAGGATACACCATCAAATATGAGTGAAAGTAGAAATAATTCATTAAATATATTAAAAAATTAATTTAATTTAAAAAACCGGTTTAGTTCGGTTTTTTCGGTTCGGTTTTGGGAGAAAATCCGAACCCAAACCATTTACTTCGAGGTTTTCGGTTTCAGTTTCTCAATTTTTCGTTTGATTTTTCTTGTAATAAAAATTGTTTTTAAGACCCTTTAACTAAATGTTTTATATAATAGTATAGATTTATACGTATTCTAATATTTTACTAGTTTATGACCCACGTATTACATGGATATTTTTAGTTAAATTTAGTTATATATAATATGCATAAGTAAAAATAAAAACAAGAAGAAACAATAATTGTGCTTATCTTTTATTATTTAAAGATAGAAAATAGAGTGTAATTATATTTTTCAGTGAAACGTAGAGGCGTGACATTTGATATTCTTCTTTATTATATATAATAATAATAATTTCCACAACTAATTTAAATTTATACATTTGGATTTAATTATGATTATTATGGATGATAACGATAGATATTTATTTTAGGTAAATATTAATTTAATATGTTACAACATCTAGTTTATTACTAATTCATTAATGAAATGTAATTAATTTAATGAAGTAATGAAGTAAATTAAGAAAACGAGACGGGAAAATGAATTTTTCGTGCATTGTAGAAGTGACACGTGGCATGAAATGTTTTGCTTTATTATAGATTTAAATTTATACATTTGGATTTAATTATGATTATTATGGATGATAATGATAGATATTTATTTTAGGTAAATATTAATTTAATATGTTACAACATCTAATTTATTACTAATTCATTAATGAAATGTAATTAATTTAATGAAGTAATGAAGTAAATCAAGAAAAAGAGACGGGAAAATGAATTTTTCGTGCATTGTAAAAGTGACACGTGACATGAAATGTTTTGCTTTATTATAGTATATAGATAGATAGATTAGTTAATCAACCCCATGTATTACATGAGTTGATTTAGAAAATACATATTTTTTTATATTTTAATAAATTATTATAAAATTAATATATAATTAAAATAAAAAAAATTGAAAGCTAGTTAAATTAAAGATATAAAAATACTTAGTTGTTTGATATTAAATAAAAAAATATTATTATATTGTATTATTAAAAACAGATAATATGTGTTTGCAAAAAATGTTTCTTTTAATTTTTATTAACTTCAAATATGAAATATCAATGTATGAAACAAAAAACTTCAATTATGTGAATGTGTACATATATTGAAAATGATAAAATATAAAAATGAAATATCTGAAAATCAACAATCAAAATTTATCATATTCACAATTGAAGTTTTATCAATTAAATTTTAAATCTTGTTAGCAAAATAATTAACTAAAATTTTTAACTTTATTTACTATACTTCTACATTTAAATCCAAATTTTTACATTTGAATTTAACTATGATCATTAAGGATAATAATGACACATATTTATTTTAGGCATATATTAATTTAATATTAATTCATTAATGAAAAAATTAAAATCAAAATTAAGTTAAGGTACTAAATTTGGAATATGAATTAAAAAATGGCATAAGTATAATTATTGATTTTAATTAAGGGTATAAGAGACATTTCATAAATAATTATGAGTTGTCATTAATCTGGACCATTGATTTTTTTCCATCCAATGGTCCAGAAACTCCAAGTGGTTTTCTTATTATATATAGTATAGATAGATTTGTACAAGAAGAGAATAAGAAGAATGCACAGGCCATCTATGGGCCGCTCCTGACCGATAAAACAACCTAAAATCATTGATATGATTTGAATCATATAATCTCTTTCAATAAAGAAAAAACCCTAAAAAAACCCTACCGTCGTCTATCTTGTAAATTGCCACCTACCGGTTCCTTACGCCTGTGAGCCTGTGACCTTCAACACTTCATACATGTGTCTGCCGCCGATTTATTAATGCTCCCTCACAGCTACAAAACTTTACTCATATCAGTTTCAACATCGTCTAACACAAGTGTTCTCTGATTTCCCTACGCTGACCGCCTTCACAGGCACCGACCGTCTGACCACTGTAAACATGTACTTGGCACCAACGTCCAAACCTGCCAAAATCCGATGCCACCGCTGACCAGCGACGGAGAATGAGTGGAGTGGCTGATTAACAGACAACGTCTCCGTATTATTACGGTATGCTTTTTTCATTTTTTTTTACTCATCCCTTCCATTCTTTACTGGTTAATCTACTTCTTACATACACCTCACGCTTCATTTTTTTTTCATCAGTAAAAATCTGCTTTAATATTATTACGGTATACTTTTTTTCATTGTTCACAAAGATATCGGGTTTGACCTATGTTGTTTCGTTGTTAGTTTGTTTTATTTATTTTCTTGTTTTTCTAGGCATTTTTCTAAACGTAGATTTGTCTTCAATCTTACACCAGACATCTTGTTCATTGTGCTTTAATTATATATTCTATTAGTTGATTATCTTATTTTATATTTATTTAGTCTACTTGTATATATTGTAGTTTATTTTTTTGTTAGCCAATCAACTAATGGGATTCTAGGTTGGACCTTGAAACACAATGTTTCTATTTGAAATGTGTGAAACTCTGTGTACGCTCAGGAGTCAGGATGTAATGTTTATTATAAATTTACAAGATCTATGGAGCCGTTCTAAATTCATATATCTTTGGATATGCCTAATGACTTTGTTCTTTCTTCTTTTTTTTTGACCGTCTAACCTTTGTGGCCCACATCTTGGTCTTGTGTGCCAGTAAGTTTCATTACCTTTGCTCATATTTTTATAATTTTATGTCTTTTGTTATTTGGGATTTTTTATCTAGTATAAAACATAACTAAAACATATGACATTTGAATGAAACATGTTGGTTGTTGTCTAGTTTACATAGATGGTACTACAATATAAATATTGGTATCCTAGTATTTTAATCTGTTAAAGTCTTCTTTGTAGTGGTTTATAAATAGAAAAAACTTGACATATATCAAATCAAATGAAACATATTATTATTATTAATATAAACATTAATGAAAATATTTACATACGAAAACAAATATCAAGTACTATCATTCGAGGTATCATCGTAGGATTGAAGTAACAATAACAAAAGTAACATGTAGGAACTTTTTATATAATAAAATGGTAGATGTTTTTCATCTTTCTAACTACAATGATTTTCTGGAAGCAAAAGCCAATAACTTGAATGACAAAGATCGCATAAAAATATTTGGAATCCTCAGTTGAGACTTGAGTCTGGTAAAGATAACATGTTATGTTTCGAAATATTGGTAGTGTAAAAAACTCATAAGTGGGAACACATGTCTGCAAACATCTTTGCCATATAGAATTTAAAATTAATGTTGATTTTAAGTGATAAAGACATCTAATTACAACTTTCTTTTCTCTCAAGTTCCAACTTTTCTTGCTTAAAGCATGTATATTTAATGCGCCTGATGTTGTGGTTTCACTACAAAATAAAAGCCTTACAGTGACTGAAACTTTTAGTGATTGAAACCAAAACCGTCACTAAAGGTTACTTATGACCTATGCTGACTGAAATTAAAAGTAGGTAATGTTTTATAAAAAAAAAAAAAAGGTTAGAGAGAAGAGCGTCGATCTACGTGCCCCTCAGTCTCCAGAATGTCTCACATTTGACAAACCCTTAAATCTCTCCTCGTTGCCGCCGCTGCGCCGCCTCCATCGCCGCTGCGGCCGGCTCCACCACCGCCTAACATATTCAGTCACTCTGATCTGCTCCTCGTCGCCTCTCCCTTCGCCCGCAACTCACATTCACAAACCCTAAATCTCTCTTATCGAACCCCTCAGTCTCCAACGGAGGAGTTGTCGCCGCTGCGCCGCCTCCATCGCCGTTGCGGACGTCTCCACAACCGCCTAACATATTTAGGCCAAACATTCAGTCTCTAATGATCTGCTCCTCGTCGCCTCTCACTTCGCACGCAACTTACATTCACAAACCCTAAATCTCTCTGATCGAACCCCTCAGTCTCCATCGGAGGATTCGCCACCGCTGCGCCGCCTCCATCGCCGCTGCTGCACCTACTCCGGCTTCGACGGTGTCTTCCACCTCCGCTACTGCACCTACTCCCACTGCTAATCAATCTCTTCAGGTATAAATTTCTTTCTTTCTCTAATTGATTTTTCTTCAAATGTAAAAGAATACAAGATGGATAATTTGACCACATCCATAATCTGATTGTTTTTTGTTGAGTTAATAGTTCCTGTTGATTTGTTGGACCCATTGCATTTGCCTATTGTGGATGTAAATCGGTGGTGTTGCTTTGGATCTCAAATAGGAGTAACGATTATCATTTAATTGGAGCCGATGGATTGTAAATTCTAAAGATATTATAAATGTGTTAGAAGATTAATCATCATTAATTAGTTTGGTATCCTCCTGTAAATCAACATTGCAGACGATGTATGTTGTTTTGTATAGTCATGTTAGTATGTATTTAGTACAAGGTTTAAAATGATAATAACAATTGATGTGTTATCTATTTTCATAAAGATCGAATATTTTGTGTTTGTTTATACTTTAGCCATTCGTGTTTGTTTGGTTAAACTTAAACGAACGTGAACAAGACTCGTTCCATGTTCGTTCGTTTCGTTTACACCACTAGTTACAACAATTTGTTGATTTAAACGCAGACCCACTTTATTTTTATCGAAAAATTGGTAACTCTGGCTTTTTAAAATGATTGTTTTCTTGTTGCTTTAACTGGATCAAGATTCTATTTTTTTATAGTTGGGATGATTACCTCTTTTGTAGGAATTAGTTGCAAAGTGGATTGGTTAAATAGTGTGTCAAAATGGTAAATTTTTATGGCTTAAAACAGTTTATTGGTAAAGTTACTTCTATTTTTTTATCGAAAAATCAGCCAACCTTTTTACGTTTCTGAAAGATTGTTTCTTGTTGCTGCTGGAATTTGAATCAAGGATCTATTTATTATAATTTGGATTACACTTGTTCTTAGGAATTACAGCCAGTTAAATAACTCATCAAAATGGATAATATTTTAATACTGGCTTATAACAATTTCTTGATCACAATGCTGTTTGTTTCCACCAAAATTTTGGCAGCCTTTCTGAAGTTCTGGATACTTTTTTTAATTGTTGGTGGTGGGATCTGAATCAAGATTTTATTTTGTGATAGCATATTACATATAAAATTAATAAGTAGGTTCACGGGCGACCAAGGATTTGGGATTTCTTTTGCTGGTTCAAACCCTAATAGGTTTCTGTTTTGTCTTTTTTTTTTTCCCTCCGATTATAAGCAGGTATCGCATCTTGTTCTGAATCTACATCTGACTTCTATTATAAACAGGTAAGTGTGGTTGTCGTTTGATTTTTCTGCTTCTATATGCTCTGTTACATAATATTTGATTTTTCTGCTTCTAAGCAGTGATGATATTTCAGATGATGTTAAGGAGGTTTCTTGTATCATTTTATTAACATGATTAAATACGAATTCTTTTGCAGTTGCTATACTCTTCGATTTATATATGTTAAATTTATTTTTCCTTTGTTGTTGCTATACTCGTCGATTTGCTTACCATGGTTGTATTCTTTATGTGACTAAGGTTTTTATATAAGTTTTCGCAGTTATGTTTCTGGAAATCACTACATAGTGATTTGCTAAGTTTTCTTATATTTCCTTTCTGTTCAGAACTCAACATTATAAATTGTAATTTTGGTAGATAAGTGTTCAAAACTTAAACAAAACCAAGGCAAAATGACTCTGTGTGTTGGACTTAGATGGCACTTATTTTCTTTGTTTAAAACTTAAGCAAAATCAAGGCTAAATGCCTAAATGAACTAAAGCCAAAACCAATATACTATTTAAATTGTTGCTGTCCATTTTCCTTATGTTTTCACAGCCACATAACACACCTTTAACACATGTATCAAGAAACGACCGTGTGTGTTGGTCTTGGCCAAAGGCAACAAGACAAGGCTTTTTCTGCATAGCTTGAGGTACCTTTTCCTACTATTTCTTCAAGGTTTTTCCTTTTGAGAATTTACTCCACTCAGTTAACTTACATAACAGCCTGAATGCATACAAACAGAGGGTTAAAAACTTTCAGACTCGGTCGCCTACATAGGAACCGGGGTTTAAAACTTTTCTACCCTGGTTAAAAAACCGGGGTCTATGTCATATATCAACAGCCTCCCCTACCTCGGTTAAAGAACCGAGGTCTATTATGAAAACAACCGGGGTAAAAGGTACTTTTTGTAGTAGTGGTGATTAGTTTTTATCGTAATTGATTAGCAGTAGTTATTTCATATTATCTTACCATAATATTTTTTTCATTGTTATTCTTGCAGATAATACATTTGGTAAACATGTTTTTTATAAGGAATCAGAAGGTTGCAAAGGTTGAAGATGTTGCTGACTAAAATGGAAGTGTTGGAATACATTTGGATTTTGAATTGTATTTTTTGTTCAACTAAAATGGAAGTATATTGAAATACATTTGAATTTTGAAATGTATTTTTTGCTCAACTATAATGAAAATGTTAAGAAATAGTTTTGATGTCAATATTGTTAACAGGGTTTTATGGTAAAAGATATATATATATATATATATATATATATATATATATATATATATATATATATATATATATATATATATATATATATATATATATATATATATATATATATATATATATATTAATGAGGTTTTAGTGACTGAAATTAAAAGTACATAAAAATGGCTTCATGGTTTTTTATGACTGAAATTATATCTTTTAGTGACTGTAAATGTTATCTTAGGGAAACAAATGATGGATCCTCATTATTTTTGAAGCACCCTATACCTACTGAAATAATCAGTCACTAAATCTCCAGAGCTTTAATGACTGAAAAATTGTGTATGTAAATACTTTTAGTGACAGTGTCGTTAGTGACTCTTTTTATTTTAGAGGGAGAAAGTCAAATTGGAGTTAGTGACTGATTTTTGAGTTTTAGTGACAGAAATGTTCAGTCACTAAAAGGCTTTTATTTTGTAGTGTTTGCGAAACGAATTGTTTGATATAGTGTATGTAGGAAATTTGTGAGGATGATAATCACATTTAAGACCGGAAATTAAGTTCAATAAGTTACATGGCTTCACTTTTATATGTTCATCGTCGGTTTTTTTTGGGATGGTTGAGAATTTTCGTGTAATGCATGTCACAATTTCATGAGAATCTGAATTATATTTTAAATCAAAGAAAAATTCTGAAAAAAAAGATGTAATGTTTACATTGCTTTCTGTTTTTGGTCACTATTTATGGGTTGTTTGGTATTAAAGGTTTTCGCGGCAATTGACAATGTGAGAACTGAATTTTTAACCACATTCAAAAAAAAACTTACTCATTATAATGTATTCCGTGTAACAAAAACCAGAAAACTATGAAACTATGTTAACTTTTAAACACAATGAAAACTAAAAAACTATGTTAACTTATAATATTTTTGAAAGATAATGCAATTAATTTCAATGTCTGCAATCTGTTCTGAATTACAGTCGGTATCCTGCATAATGAAAAAATGGATGTCATAATATTAATTTGTTAGGAAAGAAAATATAATGTATGTGCTATAAAATGAATGACATAACCAAACGAATTAAGTATTTTATTTTCAGAACTTACTTTTTTGTTATTTTATTTGTTTTCTAGGTCTATTTTTCTGGTTTCCCTTATTAAAAAAAAGAAACACAGTAAATATTCTTGTAAATGTTAAGAATAAATGTTACGCTCAGATGAATAATGAGGCATCATTTTTAGTCTGCAGAAGTTCTTAATACGTTTGTAGTTTGAAAGAGGATTGATGTTATAGAACAATATAACTGTTATAGAAGTTCTTAATATTAACGTTTACCTGCCACGGATTGAAGTTATAGAACATAAACGTATATTAGCCACAGAAGATTTGAACAACCTGCATGCTCTTAAAGTCGTCGAACCTGTCACAAAATGGTTGATGATACATGGTAAGTCCAACTTTACAATAAGAAGAGATAAATAACTAAAGAGTGTGACGACACGACAACTATGGACAAAGATAAAAAACAAAGAACATGTAACAGAGAAAAACGCAAAAGTAACATTCATTGTTATAATTTACTGATGATTAATGCATGAAATATGATGAATAAAACAGCGAATTAGATGTTCAATGATCAAGCAATCTCAGTTTCGGAATGTTTGTGATAGTTTATGTTGGCAGGTTGGAATGTGCTGGGAATGTTTGCGATATTGTCTATGCAAAGATCAGGAAATGTGGTTTTGGGGGGGGGGGGGGGGTTTCATAGAATTCTAGAACAGGTCAGTACCATTGATGCAACAATTTTTGTATATGGTTCACTCTCATCATATTAATTAACATATATATATTTTTTATCAACAGAGTCCCTGCAAATACCGTTTATACTTCTGTAAACTTTCTGCAAGATCAAAAATCAGATTCTTTGGTTTAAAGGCTGCAGAAGAGGGTGCAAGAAAAGAAGTAAGATGCAGCAAGAACAGAAGTAAAAAAATTCGTTACCTTGGTTTAGTACAAGCAGCAAAACAGCAAAACGACAAGAGAGAGATAACAGTTTTTTTGCAAAGTTGGATGGGTTCTTTTTTGAAGTAGGAAGATAGTAGATTTTTGAAGCAAAAGATAACAAATATTTAAAACACAACAGCAGCAGCAGATTGGAGATGATTGGGGAGTGGAAGAGATGGTTTAGGGAAGAGTAAGGGGTTGTTTAGGGAAGATTGCAGCAGCAGCAGCAGAGTGAAGTTGCAGCAGTATAGCATGTCTGACAGCTTTTTACTTTTTGTTATTAAATTTTTATTTCTGATATTTTTTAAAGTTGTTGCATTAAAGAGCTGTACATCATGCAATAAAGACTTGTATGTCTTAAAATTCAAGATTGTGTTATCTTTGATTGTACTTTATGCATTATAACTTGTAAGCATCTAAATGCTTCATTAGTAGTGTATATATATATATATATATATATATATATATATATATATATATATATATATATATATATATATATATATATATATATATATATATATATATATATATATATATATATATATATATATATACACACGTATATATGCATATATATACATATATATGTATATATATATATATGTATATACATATGTACATATATATATATATATATACACACACACACATATATATAAATATATGTATATATATAAACTTGACGTTTTAAATGGGTTTTACTTATAAACTTGTAAAGTTGGGTAATTTAAAACATAAAAACCTTTATACATACATATTATCATATATATATATATATATATATATATATATATATATATATATATATATATGGGAGTTATTAAGTTTCTCATATCATTTAGGACCCGGTTAAACGCGTCCGATGTCGTCACTCATCAACAACGTAAAACCTTCGTTTTTACGATCGTTTTGCCATCACATTTACGGTGAATCTTCATAGCCCCTATTTTCTTATATGTATTACACATGTGTTTATGTGGATCCATCAGCCCTCATATCATGAACCGTTAATTACATGTTTTTGTAAGCGCGAATATATTGTGGATAGATCTATCGGGAGTCATGTCTCCCATTCGGGATAGCCTTACCGACTAACATTGGAATGCATATATATTTAACACACGTTATTACAGTCGGGAATACTGCACAGGGCAAACTCATTTAATTAAGCTTCGATTGCATGATGGTATATGTAATACATACATTGGATTTATGCTTTATAAATTCAACTCATCTATTAATGTCCATACAATTGGTCTTTTCGCGTAAACCTATGAGCTCACCAAAAATTTGTTGACGTATTTTAGGATGTATTTTCAGGTAATTAAGACATGCGCATTCATCAGAAGCATTCCAAGGCTTCCGTTCATTTTGGAGTCGCGTCGTATTCAAACTCGGAGATTTATTTGCATCAATTTTAATAATCCAGCTATGTATTTAAATCTCTGTAACTTGCGAACTAGTCTTCATTTTATTCGGGCTTTGTAAAACAGTTAAACATATTGAAGTTATATCAATATTTTTTTTTCTGAAAACGTCCATGTAGTAGTCGTTCGTTATGATTATGGTTACGCTTCCGCGACGTCACGCTTCGTTGCCAACCAGGGTAATGGGGTGTGATAGATTGGTATCATAGCCATAGTTATAGTGAACTAGGTTGCATTAGTACCTAGACTATAACTGTTACAAAAACTAAACTTTCTTCAAGAACTGTGAACATATGTATGTGCCCTGATGACAAAAACATGTCAAACAATATGGTTGTTATCCTCTTTGACTCCGAGGATGAATACTCACCCATGGAACAAGGAAGCCAAGGTACACTGAGATGTACTTTGGATCGGAGACCCAGCCAGACCCAATCAATGACAAGGATGAGGACCCGTCAAAACACGAGGAGGGCAACTATGACCCTGCAACACAAATTGCTCTACCATCACCACCACGTGTTCCATCCTATACCCTATTCAGAAGTCATCCCAATGGACCATTGAGGAAGTTCACCCCTAGGAAAAGGGTGTGACTGGCTCAACGGGAGTCTATCACGAGGAGGGCAACTATGACCCTGCAACACAAATTGCTCTACCATCACCACCACGTGTTCCATCCTACACCCTATTCAGAAGTCATCCCAATGGACCATTGAGGAAGTTCACCCCTAGGAAAAGGGTGTGACTGGCTCAGCGGGAGTCTATCCCGGTACCTGCCAATCAGCCAAGCCCGCTGCAGTAGCGACGGGAGAACCTAATATAGTGGGGGTGGATGCCTCACACTCTCCAAGAGTGAAGAAACGAGGAAGGGATCCCAAGCCAGTTTGAAGTCGAAACACTATCTTCCTCTCAAGTGCAGACACGTACCCAAGAAATACGCAACAAATGGTGTCTCTGTTGGTGGCGAGGGCCGCCAGACACGACCTCCAATTTCGACAAATCCCCCAGGAGGTCGGTGAGATCTCTATAAGGATTAAGCAGGAGGCAATGCAAAACACCAACATACATTGGGCCAACCAGAATATCTAGGTGATTCAACAATATGGAATCGACGAACTGTGACAGCGCCTAGTAGAGCGCAAGGCAGCAATGCAGAACTAACCTAACGACTTAACGCTCTGGAGTACGGGGAAACCCCGGAGGCATCTCATACTTAGTGCCTGTAGGTCCCGAAAGGTTTCCCAAGTATATAGCCTTAAGCTGTAGAGGGGGGGGGGGGGGGGGTGAATACAACAATTTAAAAACTACACACAATTTTCTCAATGTTTGTATGTATTATCAACAAATGTTAATTACAAACGAGCTTGAATGCAGAAAGGTTCAAGCTGAGATGACAGATACAACAGTATGTTTAACTAGTCTAAGACAGACTTAAACTAGTTACAATGAATACACTCACTAAGAATCACTCACTGTGTTTACAAGACTTAGAGGAACAGCTTGGATAAGAACAGCTTAGACACAGAACACTGTTTTATCCAAGCAGACTTGAATGCATGAAAGATACACTTGAATGCACGTACACTCTTGGCTTCAGCACTTAGCTTTTTGGCTTAATCTTTCAATCCTTGGAAGTTTCTTTTTATACTCACTCAGAGGATCTAAGTGAAGCTTCTTCATTGGACGAAAGGAAAAAGGGAAGGTCTTGTTGAAAAGACAACATAAACTTTTCTGCACATTCTAAAAAGCAGACTTGTCTTCATGTGGGCAGAACTTTTGTCTTTTCACTTTGTCTACTGTTGCATTGGCTTTAACCAAATAACGAATGTCAACTTTGCGTCTTTCTTCCTTTGTTAAGGCCTATTTTGATATAAGAAAAGGTCTGTCACCTGTTTTCAAATATCCTTTTGTCTTCATGTAACAGAACAGCGTGGGCAGGCTGAGCAGTTCTGTTTTCCACTTTGTCTTCGACTTTGTACACTGATCTTGTAGTAAAAAACAATACATGAGGACATGGAAACATATTCCATAAAGTGTTTAGCCTGTTCACAAAGAACAGGTTCTGTTCACAAAGAACAGAACACTTGTAAACTGCCCAAGCTGCTCACCATTGTAGAGCAGCGTAGACAGTTTATGTCCAGCCTGTTCAGCAGACTGAACAGCTTGGGAAAACTACCTTTGTTGCAACACATGCAACACATAGAACAGCTTCAGGCTGATATTGCAAATTATTTTCAGGCTTCAATAAGGCATATAACAGGCCTTAAATTCAACCTTCAAAAGCATCAACAGGTTTGATTAAGAATCTCCCCCTCAAATGCAGAACAGGTTTGACTGAGGCCTTTTTGTGCCTAACAATCTCCCCCTATTTGCAATAACCAGTCTAAGCTGGCCATATGAAAAAAATTACCATATATTTTTACAGTACATTTGCTGAAATAAAATTACAACATCAAAGTAAAGTAAAAGATCAGTTTATATATACACTGATTCTTGATTACATAAAACAACACATGTTCTTACAAAAGTACAACTGATGTACTTATGTATATTACAACTGATGCAAAAGAGAAATTACAACATATGTAATTAAAGTACAACTAATGTACAGCAAATTTTGGACTATTTGTGTTGGGAGCAGATAATGGTAAGCCTGTCCAACTGATGGACAACTTCCATTCTTCACCTACCCTGATTGGTAGATGGATATCATTGTACTGGAGGTGGCAGTCCTTCTTCAAACATTCTTTCAAGTTCCTCCCTTGTTTCTTCCAGATGTTGAATTTCAACTCTGAGAAACATGAAGTTTGGATCTTGAAGCTCACCCTTGTCATAAAAACCTCTCAGCTCATCCCAGATGGCTACTCTCCATTTGCTGGACTGTCTGAAGGAGTTGGCAATTCTGAAGGCTGCAAGCTGCTTAAGACCAACTTTGTGTAGGTCTGAAGCTCTCTGAAAACACTTTTTCTGGGTTAAGGGATTTACAAAAAATGCCCCCAACTCAGGTTCTTCAATTACCTTGCCTTCTTCAAACTCCACTCCTTTGGGCAGGCTGTGGTTAACTCCTTTGATCTCCACAGCATAGTCTCCTTGTTCAATCATCATAAGGAGTTCTTCCAGCTCAGTGTCTTTCCTTGTCCTCGTGGCCTTTATTTTTGGTTGTGTCACATAGACACCTTCACTGACTTCTTTAGAGATCAGGCCAAGATTTTTCACTCTCTCCATCAACTTTTTGACATATGCTCTGATTGTTTTAGCCGATTCTGACTTAGATTCACTCAGAGCAACTGCCAACTCAATCCACTCCCTGTACCACATCTGTGCAACATCAATGTAGTCATACGTTTCTAGTTCAGGGCCTGTTGCGTCCATTCTGGTTATTTTCAACTTCCACTGATTTCCTTTTCTTGATATGGGAACAGCTTTGACAATTGCTTCCTTGGCTAGCCTTCTATCAGCAACATCCTGAAACTTTCTTTTAGCCAAGTTGTCAAAGTGGAACTGAGCTCTCGCAGAGGGTACTTGTGTTCTGGTCACAGAGACCTGAGCACCCTTTTCTTTTTCTCATTCCTTCTCTCCTGCTGATCCCTTAGCAGCTTCCATTAATTTCTTTTGCACTTCCAGAGAGGACATTTTAATTTTCCTTGCCTCTTGAAGTGAAAAAGACTTAGTAGCTTTGGCAGATTCTTCTTCTATCCTTAGAGCTTCCAGGGCTTGAAGCTGTTCTTCTCTGAACTCAAAGTATTTGTGCATGGGAAGACCCATTTCTTTAGCCCTGGCTTTGTGAAATTTGATTTCTGCTGCTTTCTGCTGTAGGGGATCAACTGCTGCCTTTTCTTTTCCTTTAGCTGCTGTAGTGGCAGCAGCTTCAGGACTTTCCTCCTCCTCCTCCTCCTCTTCTTCTTCTAGAATCAGATGCCTTCTTCTACTGCTTGGCCTGCCCTCAGGAATGAATTCCTCCCCCTTAGACTGAGCAGGGTTTGGAGTTTCAGCCTGAGTAGGCTGAGCAGTTTGGGAAGCACCGTCCATTGTACCTGTTGCAGATGCTCCTGCTGGTTGACCAGTGAGTATTGCAGGTACTGATTTCTCCTTAGGAGTAGAAGTTTTCTCCCCCTTAGACTTAGTCTTCGAGACAGATGACTTCTCCCCCTTTGAAGGAGATGTACCAGCACCTTCAACACCTGGTCTGCCTGAAGACTTAAAGTCAGCAGGCTTGCCAGCAGTTTTGGCAGCAGGCTTGGGGCCAACAAGGGTATTCACTAAGAAAGCCAGGTTGTCCTTCACCTCTGCAAGCTGGGAAAGACAGGTTTGAAGAGAAGAGGATTGGGTATCAGCAAGGGAGGTCAGCTTGACAATGTTTTCCCTATCAGAAGCTGTGAACAGCAAACTTTGAAGCTGTGCAAGATGGAGTTCAAGAGAATCTTGCACATCAGCAAGGTTGGATGACACAGAATTGGATAGGGAGCCAATTAGTGTGTTCAAGCTGGCCAAAGTGGCAGGAAGAGTAGAATGGGAAGAAGTTAGGAGAGATGACAGCTATTGAGAAATAGCTGTCATTGAGGACACAGAGTCCTGTTGTAGTGAAAGAATGAAGGAGAGGGATGTGGAGACATTTTGCAGCTGTGCAGTGAGTGCAAGCAGCTGTGGAGAGTTATCAGGTTGTGGAGTGGCTGGGAAGGAATCTTTGAATAGATCAAAGAAACCCTTAAGCTGTTCAGACACAGAGTCTGAAATAAGAGAGGGAGAGAGGACATAGAGGTTTCTAAAGAACCAACTTTGTTGGTCAGCAGGGAAAGCTGATCCTTCAAAGGCAGGTCTTTAGGAGATGGACGTGTATGGGTGGACTGGTTAGATTGGGTTGATGGAGATGAAGATGAGGAGGCTGGTGTTTGAGGATGTGATGGAGAGGGAAGAGGAACGTTAGAGAGAAGTTCCATAGCCTGGGCAAAAGTAATGTGGCCCAGCTTGGAGGGGTCAAAGGGCCCTTTAGTAGTGGTTGTAGCTGCATCATCAGGAGAAGGGGTTGAAGTTGGGGGCCTTTCAGATGCTGCTTGTGTTGCAACACCTTCATGAAGGCAGTGGTTGTTCCCTCTGCAGTACCTTGGTGTAAAAGTACCTCATCATGGGGAGATGGGATATGCATTTCAACATCAGCAGTGGTGAAACCTGCTGATGGAGTTGGCATAGAAGGGGTATCCTCACCCAAGGGATGGTATGTTCCCTGAGGTTCATCAGCTTGGGTTGTTGGTCCCTCAGCAGCTGTATCATAGGGAACAGAAGTTTGAGGCTGATCTGTTGATTGGTCTATACCAGCAGTGTGGACACCTCGTGCAGACTCAGGGTGTAAAGAAGTTTGAGGTGGGGACAGTGTGGACACAGTATGGAGTGGAGAGGACTCCTGTCTTTCAATATTCTCAGCCTGTTGAGAGGCTGGAATAGTTGAGGTGGCTGTCTCCGTTTGTACAACTGGTTCCTGTTGGGAGGAACCAGAGGGTCTAGGCTGACTTTGGGTAGACACAGGTTGGAGTGAAGCAGGCTCCAATTGTGCTGAACCTTCTCCCAAAATAGAAGAGGCAGCAGGGGTGGCTTCTCTTACAACTGAACCCTGTTGAGAGGGAACAGAGGAGCTGGTTGTTTGGGCTGGTTTCTTTTTGGCTAGAGATTTGCGTTGGTATTGGATGGATGAAGTGGGTGATTGTGGAGAGGTGATGGGATCTGTTTGGACAGGGTGTGAGACTGGGTCAGGAACAGTTGGGTTGGCTTGTTCCATGGTCTCAGGTGCCACAGAGGCACCAGCCACAAAGGCTTCAGGTTCAACAGATGAACCAGGGTGAGGAGCTTGCTCCTCCTCAGCCACAGAGGCTAAAGGTGCAGACTCAGACTGAGCTGTTTTGGCCTTCTTGGGGACATGACCAGCTTCAGTGGTTGCCATGGTCCTTTTAACAAGCTTGGACCTGGCTTTGGATTTTCCCTTGGGAGTAGCTTTGGGAGCAACCCTCACGTCAGAAGGTCCTTCCACTAACCCCAGTAGCCTCCTCATTGTAGTAGATAGAGGAGGCTCATTGGGTAGAACAGGTGTATAGAAAACTCTATTCCCTATGACAGGGAATGCAGCAGTCTTAAGTAAAGGCTGAGAGTTGTATAGATCCTCACCACAGTGATGCTTGAAGATGAGACTCAGAAATCTTGGATACCGAACAGCAGCTGGACGGGTTTCTTGTTGTACCAGGTTCCTCAAATTCAGGAATATCCATTTGGCCATGTCGATTGTGGTCCCATCCACCAGCTGTAGAACAATGGGGACTTCATCACGGCTTAGTTGGTCAAATGAACCAACTTTACTTCCGAAGCACATCACCACCGAGGCAAATAGAAAACTGTAGGTCGGAGACAAATCCTTCCTAAACAGTGTTGCTCCGATTTTGGGTTCTGCTACACCACAGAAACGTAGCAGATTGCCCATTTGATCATCTTCAGGTCGAGGCATGTCATATGGGTCAGCAGTTGGCAGATGAGGAACCTCCCTGAGAAGATCAGCTGTGATCTCAATGGTCTGAGTCCCATTGAGAATAGTTCCCTTGATGACTTTTGTGTTGGGGTTGTAGGCACAAGTGTACCAAAACTCGTACACCATCTCCTGGTACAGGACACCAGGAGTGGCAGTCATAGCATAGTTCAACGGATGAACTTGAAGAAACTCCACCATCTGTTCATAACCCTTCCCTACATAGTTTTTGGGAATGGTTAGGTTAGCAATGTAGTTGGTGGGTTTGATGGTTAGCATTGTGGTAACTGATGAGTGTTTAAAAACATCATCACCAATACCAATCCTTTGAGCCATTTGTGAAAGTTTGGGTAATTTGAGAAGCAGAGCACACTTAGTCGATTTAGGGTTCTTGAGGATTTCTGGAAATAGTGAGGAAGACGAAGATGAAACAGTAGGGCGGTTGATTTGAAAAAGTCGTTAACGGAAAACGGAACGGTTGTCCATGTCAGACCGTTTGTCAGACCACTTGAGCCCTTTTTAATCACTAACACACGTAACCCACATTATCCGCAGTAATTAAGTTAAATAAAAACAAAAATTAAGTAACTTAATTGTGAAGAAAGGTAGTTAAAAACTGTTGGTCTAAGCTGTTGGTCAAACCTGTGATGAGCAGGGTCATCACAAGCTGTTCACTCTTCAAGCTGTTTCCTCAACCTGTTCAGCTATGTAAGAACAGGTTGTGTTCAATAGCTGATCAGGTTACAAGACAATGTCTTGTAAATCAGTGTGAAGGAGAGAGCAGGGTAGAGAATGGACCATCAGAGTAGGCTGGACGAGTAAAATGTTTTTGTTCAGCCTGTTGTATGTTCAAGCTGTTCAAGGATTTCAGAAAAATGGCTAAGTACAGAATATGCATAACCTGTTCTGTCTAAGCTGTTCTGAGAAACTTGAGCAGTGTGAGGCATACAAAGTTTTAGACCTTTGAGGACACTTAGTCACTTTTGTTTAACATGCCCAGCTTGCTGACAAGGTAATTAAACCTGGTTTCATCAAGAGGTTTGGTGAAAATGTCTGCAAGCTGTTCATTAGTGGAAATAAAACTTACCTCCACATTACCTTTCTGAATGTGATCCCTGATGAAGTGATGTCTGACCTCAATATGCTTTGTTCTTGAATGAAATACTGGATTGTTGGAAATGGCTATGGCACTTGTGTCATCACACAGAATAGGAATTTTTCTATACACAAGCCCATAGTCTTCAAGCTGATGCTGCATCCACAGAATCTGCCCACAGCAGCTTCCAGTAGCAATGTACTCAGCTTCAGCAGTAGAAGTAGACACTGAGTTCTGCTTCTTGCTGTACCAACTTATCAACTTACCACCAAGGAGTTGACATCCACCTGTTGTGCTTTTCCTATCTAGCCTGCAACCTGCAAAATCAGAATCTGAATAACCTGTTAGTTCAAGGCTTGAGTCTTTGCGATACCAAAGACCCAAACCTGATGTGCCCTTCAGGTATCTGAAGATTCTTTTAACAGCAGCTAGATGAGATTCCTTTGGATCAGCTTGGAACCTAGCACATAGACAGGTGGCAAACATAATACCAGGTCTACTAGCAGTTAAGTATAGCAAGCTCCCAATCATACCTCTGTAAGCTGTTACTGAAACAGCTTTGCCACTGGCATCAGCATCCAATTTTACATTGGTTGCCATTGGGGTTTTTAATAGGAGAACTTTGATCAAATTTAAACTTTTTCAAGAGATCTAAAGTATACTTTCTTTGATTTATAAAAATTCCAGTTGAGGTTTGTTTAACCTGTACTCCTAAAAAGAAAGTAAGTTCTTCCATCATACTCATTTCATATTTGGATTTCATGAGTAATGAAAAATTCTTGCATAGTTGTTCATTAGTAGAACCAAATATTATGTCATCCATATAGATTTGAACAAGCATAATATCATACTTCACCTTCTTTATGAACAGTGTGGTATCCACTTTACCTCTAGAATACCCATTGCTCATAAGAAATTCAGTAAGAGTGCCATACCAGGCTCTAGGGGCTTGTTTGAGACCATAGAGAGCTTTGTCCAACTTATAGACAAAACATGGATGTTGTTCATTTTCAAAACCTGGAGGCTGCTTGACATAAACTTCTTCTTGCAGCTTCCCATTCAAAAATACGCTCTTCACATCCATTTGAAATACCTTAATGCTCTTATGAGCAGCGTAGGCTAGATACAAACGAATTGCTTCTAGCCTGGCCACAGGAGCAAATGTCTCATCATAGTCAATTCCTTCCTCCTGTCTATAACCCTGAGCAACCAGTCTTGCCTTATTTCTAATGACATGACCTTGCTCATCCATCTTATTCCTGAAAACCCATTTAGTGCCAATTATAGTTTTGCCTTTAGGAGCAGGGACCAGCTTCTATACCTTGTTTCTCTCAAACTGATTGAGTTCTTCTTGCATGGCAGTGATCCAGTTGGCATCTTTTAGTGCTTCATCCACCTTCTTTGGCTCCATTAGTGAAACAAAACTGGAGAACATGCAGAAGTTCCCTAAGCTGTCCCACCTTGTTTGTACCCCTTTGTTGATGTCACCAATTAATTGATCATTGGGGTGACATCTGATCCACTTAGGATCATTCTTCAATGAGGATTCTCCTGAGTTATCAGCAGCTGCAGCAGGTCCTGTTGAACAGTTCTCAAGATTTTCAGACACACTGTTGTCTTGAGCCTGTTCACTTGTTGAACATGGCTGACCACTGTTGAACATATCAGCAGAGGAACCAGGAAAATCAGCATTGATAGGTTCAGGACATGCAGTTGTAATTAAGTCAGTACACTTATTCACACAGGGTGTATTGACATAATCATCATCATGCCCATCATGGTTAACAGGTTCCACACTAGATGTAGTGGAAGCTTTTGAGTCCCCTTCAATGTTTGAATGCATGAGATCATCAAAGTTTAATTCTCCTGAAACTGATTCAAGAACAGCTTTGGTGGAAGCATTCTTGGACTCTTCAAAGGTGACATTGATAGATTCATCTATCACCTTTCTTTTGTTGTTGTACACTCTGTAGGCTTTGGAGATAGCAGAGTAGCCAACAAACACACCTTCATCAGCTTTTGGTTCAAACTTTGCCAGTTGGTCCCTTTGATTTAGAATAAAGCAGGGACACCCAAACACATGAAAGTAACTGACATTTGGCTTCCTCCCTTTGAGCAGCTCATAGGGAGTCATGTTGAACCTTTTCACCACTAGGGATCTGTTTTGGGTGAAGCAGACAGTGTTAACAGCTTCAGCCCAAAATGATAAAGGTAAACCAGATGCACACAACATGGTTCTAGCAGCTTCAATGAGAGTTCTGTTTCTCCTTTCAACAACTCCATTTTGTTGTGGAGTTCTTACAGCTGAAAAGTTTTGAGTGATTCCTTTCTCTTCACAGAAGTCTTCAAGAGTACTGTTTCTGAATTCAGTACCATGATCACTTCTAAGCTGCTTCACTTGGGCAGAGTTCAACATTTCCATCTTTTTCACAAATCCAATAATTTCTCTAGCAGCCTCTCCTTTGTTCTTCAAGAAGATAACCCATGTGTACCTGGAGAACTCATCAACCATTACTAGAGTGTATCGTCTTCCTCCTAGACTTGGGACATTGACAGGTCCAAACAAGTCCATATGGATTAAGAAGAGAGGAGTATCAATAAAAAAGTTATGTTTGGATTTAAAAGATGATTTCCTCTGCTTGCCTTTCTCACAAGCTGTGCAGAGTCTATCCTTAACAAAGGTCATAGAAGGCAAACCTGTCACCAACTCTTTCTTACAGAGTTTGTTGATGTTCTTGAAATTTAGGTGTGACAGCCTTTTGTGCCATAACCAGTTTAGGTCTGCATTTGTTCTTGTGAGAAAACAGGTTTCAGTTGTGGGATCAGCAGATTGCATGTCCACAACATATACACCCTTCTTTCGTTGAGCACACAACACAACTTTGCCTTGGGATCCAATATGTAACCCAGGTGCTCATCAAAGTTAACCTTGTAGCCAGCATCACATAGTTGACTTATGCTAACAAGGTTATGTTTCAGCCCAACCACATAGGCTACTCTTTTGAACACTGCAACACCAGCTTTAAGGGTTCCATATCCCTCAGTGGATCCCTGTACATTGTCACCAAATGTGACTTTTGGCCCTTTTTCTGGCCTGAGATCACTCAGCAGGTCCTTACAACTTGTCATGTGCCCTGAGCAGCCACTGTCCAAGTACCAAACCTGGGATGGTTGTTTTTCCTGCAGAGTGACAAGAAGAATATTAGTCATTTTTAGGGGAACTCATCACAGAGATGAGTTCTCCTACTTCATCAACATTTGTTGATGGACTTGTGATATCAACACTAATATTCCCTATTTGAATAGTATCAGTTTGAATACCACTCTCATTGACTAAGATGTTTCCAACACTGTTTATGTTAGCAGTGAGGGAACCATCAGAGTCAGTAGGCCTCATGTCCTCAGTTTCAGGACAGTCTTTGGCCAGATGTGTCTTCATTCCACATTTATAGCATTTTCTCCTTTTAGCATTTTTGGAAGATGACCTTTCAGAAACACATTCTGAGTTATTTCTGTTGATTCTATCAATAGGTTTAGCAAACTCATTACTATTTGATGAATCAACAGCTTGAGTGGAAAGTTCAATAGCCATAGCTTTCCCTGTCTCTTCTTTCCTCTTTTTAGGAGGGCATATATCAAAGATAGGAAGCTTAATTGGCTTTTGAACTTCCACAGGTTTAGGAAACCTATTCCCAACTCTCTCAGGCTTAGAAATGGCTTTGCCTCTGCCCTTCCTGAGATGTGATTGATGCTGCCTATCAACATAATCATTATTCCTGGTTTGGAAAAACTTATTCTTATGTAAAACCAGTTTACCACTATGATTAGAAAACTTATTTGAAATCACAGCAGGTTTGCCTTCAACATGAGACTTACCCTTGTTAATGGCAGACTGCTTACCTTTTGAAAACTTATTTTCAAAATGTTCAGCATTAAAAGGATTAGTATACCTTTTACCATCAGCTTTAGACCCAGAGCCTGTTTTATCAACAGGCTTGGTGTCCACAGCTGCAGTTTGGACATCTTTTCCTTTCTTTTGCTTGTGAGAATCAGCAGAGCACTTAGCAAGCTGATTTGATGGAGAACTCATTCCATCAGCAGCTTTTGAGATAGGTTCACACGAGCTGTCAGTGTTTTGAGGCCTGACAAACCTGTTTGTTGAGATTAATTTACCATTCACTTTTTGAATAAAAGTGTTTGGAAGCTCACCAAGAGTGGACAAATCTTCTTTCAGATTATTAACCTCAACAATGGAAGCTGCTGTGTCAAGATCCCCTCCAAGACAGGCTTGGATTTGTGCAGGGATCTGCTGACTTATGCAATGGCTGACTTTTTGTGCAGATTGGCACCAAGAGTCAACTATCTTTTGAAGCTTAACATGTTTTATATCTGTTTCTCTCTTTTCTTCCAGTAAAATAGAGTTGATGTGTTTTAATTCATCAAGCTCAGTTTCCAACTTATGGAAACTGTCCAGTTTACAGGATTTTGTTTCAAGATTAGTTTTAAGCTTAGAGATTTCAGATAATAAAACAGTATGCTTCTCAACAGCAGCTTTCAGATCAACAAGCATATATTCAAACATTTTAACTTTTTCTTCAAAACTGTAATCCATAAAATTTTGTACCTTATACATCATTGTAGGGTTCCAATTCTCCAAGCTGATAAAAGCTTCAGCTTCAGCCAGATCCTGTTTGAAGTTGCTTGTTGATGGGACATCAGTGTTGGCCATCAGACAGTGGTTGTCTTCTTCATCAGATGATGAATCAGACTCCTCCCAGTCACAAGTCTCTGCCATGAGTCCCTTTTGTCGGTTGGAAACCACTGTGTTTTCCAACTTCCTCTGCTTAGCCATGGCCATAAGGTACTTAACCCTATAGCCATCATCCCTGTTTGTCTTGTGTGGTTTGGATGACTGACCAACAGCTTTTGACACACAGTCAGCAGCTATGTGGCCAGGTTTGCCACATTTGAAGCACTCAACTTTGGTCTTATCAAATGCCTTCTTTTTAACAGCATTTGAGCTTCCCTGCAGCATGTTTCTTCCAAACCTTTTCTTGTTGAACCTTTTGACAAGCATGGCTATCATTTACTCATCATCCAGTTCAGCAAGATCTGCATTGTCTTCCTCATCAGGCACTTCCTCCTTATCATTAGCCTGTTGATCAGGTTGAGTGAACATATCACCCATCTGACCTATAGGTTGTCTCACACTGGCCACAAAGGCTGCACCTTTCTTAGACATTTCCAAGGCATTTCTATTCTGTTGCCTTGACTGCTCATCATTCAGTAGGGATCCATACAGGTTAACAAGATCCATACTTCTGATGGTACCTGAATTCCTTAAAATTGTAGAAAAATAATTCCATTCTTCAGGCAGGATGTCTAAGAATTTGTTTACCAGAGATAGGCTATCTTTGGTGATCCCAACAGCTTTGAGATCATTAACAAGAGCAGTAAACCTGGTGTAGGTTTCTGTGAGAGTCTCCTTTGGTTTTGCAAAGAAGAGTTCATGCTGTCTAACAAGATTGTTAATTCTGTTATCCAGTGTGATTGTGGGTCCATCATAGACAGTACACAAAGTATCTCACATCTCCTTTGCAGTCTTCATCTTCTCAACCTGTTTGAACACATCATCGGGTAGAGAGATGACCAGATTATTTCTGGCTTTTGCATCAAGAGCCACCAGTCTTTTGTCTTCATCAGACCATTGAGCTTTTGCTTTCTCAAATGTTCTGATTTCAGGAGCAGCTCCTTCAACAGCAGGAGTTACGGTTGTAACAGAGGTTAGCACATAGGGACCCTCCATTACAATCTCTGGTAGTTGCACATCCAGATTCTCTAAGTAGAGCATCATTCTGCACTTCCAACCAGAGAAGTTCTGATGATTGAATTTTGGAGGTTTGCCCATTGAGCCATTGTCATAGTATGAGGAACTTGCAACACTGTTGTCCATGAAAACTTTGGGAGAATGAGAGATCTAGAATGACACACACTCTAAACGGCTCTGATACCAGTTGTAGGTCCCGAAAGGTTTCCCAAGTTTATAGCCTTAAGCTGTAGAGGGGGGGTGGGGGTGAATACAGCAATTTAAAAACTACACACAATTTTCTCAATGTTTGTATGTATTATCAACAAATGTTAATTACTAACGAGCTTGAATGCGGAAAGGTTCAAGCTGAGATGACAGATACAACAGTATGTTTAACTAGTCTAAGACAGACTTAAACTAGTTACAATGAATACACTCACTAAGAATCAACCACTGTGTTTACAAGACTTAGAGGAACAGCTTGGATAAGAACAGCTTAGACACAGAACACTGTTTTATCCAAGCAGACTTGCATGCATTAAAGATAAACTTGAATGCACGTAGACTCTTGACTTCAGCACTTAGCTTTTTGGCTTAATATTTCAATCCTTGGAAGTTTCTTTTTATACTCACTCAGAGGATCTAAGTGAAGCTTCTTCATTGGACGAAAGGAAAAAGGGAAGGTCTTGTTGAAAAGACAACATAAACTTTTCTGCACATTCTGAAAAGCAGACTTGTCTTCATGTGGGCAGAACTTTTGTCTTTTCACTTTGTCTACTGTTGCATTGGCTTTAACAAAATAAGGAATGTCAACTTTGCATATTTCTTCCTTTGTTAAGGCCTATTTTGATATAAGAAAAGGTCTGCCACCCCTTTTCAAATATCCTTTTGTCTTCATGTAATAGAACAGCGTGGGCAGGCTTAGCAGTTCTGTTTTCCACTTTGTCTTCGACTTTGTACACTGATCTTGTAGTCAAAAACAATACATGAGGACATGGAAACATATTCCATAAAGTGTTTAGCCTGTTCACAAAGAACAGGTTCTATTCACAAAGAACAGAACACTTGTAAACTGCCCAAGCTGCTCACCAGTGTAGAGCAGCGTAGACAGTTTATGTCCAGCCTGTTCAGCAGACTGAACAGCTTGGGCAAAACTGCCTTTGTTGCAACACATGCAACACATAGAACAGCTTCAGGCTGATATTGCAAATCATTTTCAGGTTTCAATAAGGCATATAACATAAATTCAACCTTCAAAAGCATCAACAGGTTTGATTAAGAATCTCCCCCTCAAATGCAGAACAGGTTTGACTGATGCCTTTTTGTGCCTAACAGTGCCCCTCTACCATCTTATTATATTTCCCTAGCATTTACTATCTGATGTATCTTTAGGTTTGTAAGGCTTGAAATTTTTTTAGAAAATTCCCAACCGTTTCATGTATAAAGATTAGGTATCAAGCACTTTTAATGGAGAAATTAAGTTTCAACTATGACTCTGTGCATGAGGATAGGTAAGATGACTATCTGCGTAATAAATTTCAAACCCGTAGACTTATCCTCTTACCCCATTAGATACCACTTATGCATTATACTATTTGATATCGGTGTCGATAGGAGCTTTATATGCACTAAGTTTAGTAAGTAGATAAATGTCATTCTTACACCATTAAGTGTCACTTATGCTATTGAGGTTGATGACACTAAGACGCTTAAAACAAATAATATAATACGATGATGCTCATTAGAATTAGTAGGTAGACTCTTTGAAATAGACTTGATGCCTGTCAAACTGGGAGTTTTGACGTAGTCATAAGCATGGATTGACTATCGAAAAACTGTAGGGAAATAATGTGTGACAAGAAGACGGTTCACATACCCTTAGCCAATAAGAAGGTCCAGACTGCCCAAGGCAAAGCAAGAAATACCAAAGTAAGCATCATCTCTAGCATTAGGACTCTGAAGTGTTGTCAGGTAATCCTAGTCCACATGACAGAGAAGGAGCCGAAGGAGAAGCGGCTCGAAGAAATTCCTATTATTTTGGATTACCCCAAAGTTTGTTTTCCAGAACACTTACCTGGACTCCCACCATCGAGGCAAGCCGAATTCCAAATGGACCTAGTGTCAGGTGCTGCACCAGTGGCTCAAGCACCATACCAATTTGCCCCATCAGTAATGTAGAAGTTGTCCATCAAGCTGCAGGAGCTCTTAGATAGGGGTTTATCAAACCGAGTTCCTCACTTTAGGGAGCTCTAGTTTTGCTCGTAAAGAAGAAGGATGGAACCTGCAGAATGTGCATCGATTACCGGGAGCTAAATAAGCTAAAAGAACCGATACCCACTCCCAAGGATCGATGACTTGTTTGACAAACTCCAAGGATTAAGCCCCTATTCGAAGATCGAGATGAGGTCTGGTTACCATCAGGTTAGAGTTCGCAAGGAAGATATTCCGAAGTCAACCTTCAAATCCTATTACGATCATCATAACTTCCAAGTAATGCCGTTTGGATTAACAAATGCCCAATCAGTATTCATGGACCTCATGAATCGGGTGTGCAAACCTTATTTAGAAAAACTCATGATTGGCTTCATGAATGATATCTTAATCTACTCACGAAACAAGGAGGAGCACGAGCAACATTTAAGACTGATTCTGGAGTTGTTGGAGAAAGAACAACTATATGCCAAGCTTTCTAAGTGTCACTTTTGGCACATAGTGGTGAAATTCCTCGATCACGTAATCAATAGTAAAGGAATCCAAGTCGACCATGCAAGGATCGAGGCCATCAAGAATTTGTCAACTTCTAGAACCCCCATAGAGATACGTAAGTCCATAAGACTTGCCGCTTATTATAGGCGATTTATCAAAAATTTCTCAAAGATCGTCGGATCTTTAACAGAATTAACCCAAAAAGACATTAAGTATGATTGGGGCGAGGACTAGGAGTTAGCATTTCAGCTATTAAAGCACAAACTGTGCAGGGCGCCTATTTTGTCCTTACCCGAGGGAAGCAAGAATTTTTTAGCTTACTGTGACGCTTCACCCAATGGGTTGGGATGTGTGTTGATGTAGAAAGACAAGGTCATAGCTTATGCTTCACAACAACTTAAGATTCACGAGGTGAATTACAGAATGCATGATTCAGAGCTGGGAGAAGTTTTTTTTTGCCCTTAAGACTTGGATACATTAGTTGTACGGTACGAAGTGTACTATATTCACGGGCCATAAGAGCCTCAAACACATCTTGAACCAGAAAGAGTCGAATATGAGGTAGTGTCGTTGGATGGAGCAATTAAGTGATTACAACAGTGAGGTTTGTTTTCACCCGGGGAAAAGCTAATGTGGTTGCAGACGCTCAGAGCCGAAAGGAACGAGCTAAGCCGTAAAGAGTACGAGCCCTAGTTATGATCATTCAACCAAACCTTCCTTCCTTAGTTCATGATGCACAAGTTGAAACTGTTAAGGAGGAAAATATGAAAAATGAAGCCCTGCACGGAATGGATAAATAGTTTGGGATAAGGACTAATGGAAATCAATACTTCATGAATAGAGTCTGATTACCCTGTTTTGGTGGAGTAAGAAAGCCGGTTATGGATGACGGACACAAATCAAGATATGTCGTTCACCCCGGATCCGATAAAATGTATCATGACCTCAAGGAGCTATACTGGTGGTCTAACATGAAAGTTGACATTGCCACATATGTCTGCAAATTCCTAACATGCTCCAAAGTTAAGACAAAACATCAAAAACCCTTTGGGTAATAGTCGACCGCGAAACAAAATCCACGCATTCCTACCAATCAAGGAGAACAACAGGATGAATAAGCTAGTCCAAACGTACCTCAAGGAAGTCGTCTCTGGACACGGAGTGCCTATTTCAATCATTTCGGATACGGATAGCAGATTTACATCTAGATTTTTGGCAATCGTTACAGCAAACTTTGGGTACAAACTTGGACATGAGTACCACATATCACCCTCAGACCGGTGGTCAGAATGAAAGAACGATTCAAACCCTAGAACGTATAATAAGAGCCTGTGTAATGGATTTTGGGAAGTGTTGGGATACTCGTTTGCCTTACCAGAATTATCATACAACAACAGCTATCAAAAAAGTCTCAACGTTGCTCCATTTGAGGCACAATACGGAGAAAGATGTCGATGACCCCTTTGCTGGGCCAGAGTAAGGGATACTCAAGTCATTGGCCCATAATTCATACTTGAGACCACCGAAAAGATAGTACAGATACAGAACAAACTAAAAGTTGCTCGCGATCGTCAGAAAAGTTATGCTAACGTAAGGAAAAAAAAATCCCTTGAGCTCCAATTAGGAGAAAGAGGACTGATGAAAGTCTCGCCATGGAAGGGCGTGATACGTTTTGGGAAATGAGGAAAAACTCAATTCTCGTTATATCCAACCGTTCAAGATTTTCAAAAGAATTGGCTCGATTGCCTACCGACTCGACTTGCCCCCAGACCTAAGTAATGTACATAATACCTTCCATGTCAAATGCTTGTTTGACGAAACACTCATCATACCCATGGACGAATTAGAGTTAGACGATAAGTTGAACTTCATTGAACAACGTGTAGAAATTATGGACTGAGAAGTCAAGAAACTAAATCACAGCCGAATTCCGATAATAAAAGTCAGATGTAACTCTAAGCGAGGTCTTGAGTTTACATGGGAACGCGAAGATCAATTCCGCGAAAAATACCCTCAGTTAATCTCAAGTGCTCAATCAGTAGAGAATGCGAGCTAATTTCGGGACGAAATTCCCTTAACATGGGGAGACTGTAACATCCGACAAAAAACCAGGTTAGCAACTATAACTTAATCAGTAGTTATTAGAAAGTTATAACCTAATCAGTGATCATTAACAATTAATCAAGGTGATTAACAAAGTTCATAAGAAAATTAAAGTCAGTTAGAAACAGTTTCCTCGGTAAGATGAATCGGCAAATTAATTAATCCAATCTATTTGTGATATGATGGATTAATTCAACTAAGTACATAATTCAATTAAGATTAGTGACACTAATCACGCATTAATACACTTACTTAACATTAATTATGCAAGACTAAAACAAATCATTAAATAAATGCATTTAATAGTATTTATGAATTTACAAAAAAAGGGAAATACAAGAATACATTCTAAATACATTTATACAAAAGAAATGAAAATACATGATAATATCTTAAAAAATCTAGACTTAGCTAGTAAAATACTAGCTTTTGACTTAAATTTTCTAATTACACAACTCATCTAAATCAAATCCTTTCACCATCCTCCTTTCATTTCTCCATCTTCTTTCATTTTATCCAACACTTCACTCCACCTCCACTTTGCAAGACTCAAACTTCCTCTAGATATAGAAGACCAATCTTTCATTCATTCTCACACCTTTGCAAGAGAAAAAAAAAATCCTCTCGTCTTTCTCTCTAAAAAAAACGACCATAGCCACACACACACACAACCAAAGTTGTTTTCTTTCTTTATTCTTCATGAATTCAAGTTTTTCAAGAGTTTCTTTGGTGCACCTAGTTCAAGAACAACTCTTATACACATTTATGTTTATATAAATCTTGCATAATATATATAATCACCAACAACAACAAGTTTCATAAAAACTCAAGTTTATAATCACTAGTTTTGTTTGTAAGTTTGTTTTCTTCAAATGTGTTTACAAATATATAAACACATAATGTAAGTATAAGTAATATGAAAAAAAGTTATATAAATGTGTTTCAAAGCCTTTTATACATGTGATTTTTGAATAAACAACAAAGATCACAAGTTGTTTCAAGGTTATGAAATCTGGATTTTCGGTCGAAATATTACGTCGACTTTGAAAAATCATAACTAATTCATAACTTAACGAAATGAATTGATTCTTGTTATAAAAGCAAGATCTAAGTCTTAACTAAGTATATGGAGGTTTTCATAATTTAATATGTAGTTTTGAACCCCCCAAATATTATTTGGGTACCCGAAAGTTTAAAAGTTCAAAAATGGCCAAGATAGGGTTTTCAACGACCTTTTCCCAAACCTAAACACCTCGAAAAATGGTTGTTCTTAACTTTAAAAATTCTTTGTATATAGTAGTTTTATGTCTATGAAAACCAAAAAGCAAATCATTTCGGAGCTTAGTCGAAAACAGCCTCAAAGTTGGACGAAAAACCTTTAAAAAGCTGGAAAATTATATATATATATATATATATATATATATATATATATATATATATATATATATATATATATATATATATATATATATATATATATATATATATGGGGGTGAGTTCAATGGAAAACCACTATGCACCGGAAAACTGTGAAAACCTACGCATACCGTCCGATTTGGTGCATTTCATGAAAAACGCGGTGGCATGATCGTAAATAAGGTGATGCATCACGCGAGATTTTGATGCATCACGCAGGAAATTTGATGCATCACGCGGGATTTTGATGCATCACGCAGGGAATTGATGCATTTGTGGTGGTGCAGTGCGGTTTTCACAGGTTTTCAGGTGCATTGTGGTTTTCCATTGAACCCCCCTATATATATATATATATATATATATATATATATATATATATATATATATATATAAACTTGACGTTTTAAGTGAGTTTTTTCTATAAACTTGTAAAGTAGGGTGATTTAAAACATAAAAACCATTATACCTACATATTATCATATATATGGGAGTTATTAAGTCTCTCATATCATTTAGGACCCGGTTAAACGCGTCCGGTGTCGTCACTTATCAACAACGCAAAACCTTCGTTTTCACGCTTGTATTGCCATCACATTCACGGTGAGTCTTCATATACCCTATTTTCACTATCTATTGGGGTGGAAGTACATGCACTATTTTCATATGGACATCAAAACTGTTTATTTCTTATATGTATTACACATGTGTTTATGTGGATCCATCAGCCCTCATATCATGAACCGTTACTTACATTTATTTGTAAGCGCGAATATATTAAGGATAGATCTATCGGGAGTCATGTCCCCCATTCGGTTTTGTCTTACCGGCTAATATTGGAATGCATATCTATTTAACACACGGTGTTACAGTCGGGAACACTGCACAGGGCAAACTCATTTAATTAAGCTTCAGTTGCATGATGGTTTATGTAATACGTACATGTAATTTATGCTTTATAAATTCAACTCATCTATTCATGTTCATACAATTGGTCTTTTCGCGTAAACCTATGAGCTCATGAAAAATTTGTTGACGTATTTTTGCATGTATTTTCAGGTAATTAAGGCATGCGCATTCATCTGAAGCATTTCAAGGCTTCCGTTAATTTTTGAGTCGCATCATTTTCAAACTCGGAGATTTATTTGCATCATTTTTAATAATCCAGCAAAGTATTTAAATCTCTGTAACTTGCGAACTACTCTTCATTTTATTCGGGTTATGTAAAACAATTAAACATTTTGAAGTTATATCAATATTTTTTTTTTTCTGAAAACGTCCATGTAGTGGTCGTTCGTTATGATTTTGGTTACGCTTCCGCGACGTCACGCTTCGTTGACAGCCGGGGTAATGGGGTGTGACAGTTCAGAACTTCCATCTTTTTGATAAACCCAATAATTTCATTGGCAACCTCTCCTATGGACTTCAGAAAGATCACCCATGTGTACCTGGAGAACTTAGCAATCATTACTAAGGTGAATCTTCCTTCTCCTAGACTTGGGACATTGACAGGTCCAAACAAGTCCATGTGGATAAAGAAGAGAGGTGATAAAATAGATAAATTATGTTTGGATTTAAAAGATGTCTTTTTCTGTTTACCCTTCTCACAGGCTGAGTAGAGTTCATCCTTAATAGAAGTTATATAAGTTAAACCTGTTACCAACTCTTTCTTACAGAGTTTGTTGATGTTCTTGAAGTTCAGGTGTGATAGCCTTTTGTGCCATAACCAATTGAGGTTTGCATTAGTCCTTGAGATGAAACAGGTGTGAGTTGTTTGCTCAGCAGATTTCATGTCTACAATGTATGCCTCTTTCTTTCTTTGTTCACTTAAGGAGCTCATCAAAGTTAACCTTGTAGCCAGCATCATATAGTTGACGTATGCTAACAAGGTTGTGTTTCAGTCCAGACACATAGGCTACTTTGTTGAAAATTGTTGCACCTGCACAAAGGGTTTAATATCCTTTTGTGGATCCTTGGACATTGTCACCAAAAGTTACCTTCGGGCCTTGTTCAGGCTTAAGGTCACTCAACAGATCCTTGCAACCTGTCGTGTGACCAGAACAGCCACCGTCCAAGTACTAAACCTGGTTTGGTTGCTTAACCTGCAAAGTAACATGGAAACATTAGTTCTTAGGGGAAGTCATCATAGGGATGAGTTCTCCTACTTCATCAAAATTTGTTTATGGACCACTAAGATCAACATTTATGTTTCTATTTGGATTGTATCAGGTGTGACACTTTCGTTGGTTGTGATGTTATCTCCAACACTACTTGATTCAAAAGTGTTAGACATAACACTTTCAATAGGCCTTATGTCCACGGTTTCAGGACAGTCTTTAGCCATCTGAGTTTTTCTTCCACACCTATAGCATTTTCTCTTTTTAGGTCTTTTGGAGGAACTTTCAGAAACACATTCTGGATTTTCTCTATTGGTCTTTACAACAAGTTTCATAACAGGTTGACTTGTTTTATAAGGACTAGTAGAGTTTGTGAAAGGACTATCTCTAGGCTGTGTATCAACAGTTTTGCCTTAGTCCTTAGGGACACATCTTTGGAGACATCCTTTCTCTTTTCTGGAGGACAAAACTCAAAAATTGGCAATTTTATAATCTTTTGTCCTTCCTATTTATTGAAAAACTTATTTCCAGACATCTCAGGTCTGCCTTAACCTTTGCCTTTACTGAGATGTGATGATTCATGCACACTTGTAGTTGCAAAATCATGTTGTTTGGGTTTTATAAAAGACTTACTTTTATATATGACCAACTTACTACTATGTTTTGAACACTTATATGAATCCACAGTAGCATTAATCACAACGAGAGACTTACCCTTGTTGTGACGTATGTTGTTTCCTTTATGAAAACTTATTTCTAAAGAATTCAGCATTGAATGGTGGTGTAGGTTTCTTACCAACAATCTTGACTTCAGAATCTGTGTTAGGTTTAGTAGACCTGTCTACAGGTTTGACACCTTTTCCACTAGTTTGTCCATGTGGAATAGTTGAGAACACGACAGTGTAGTTTGCTGGAGAACACATCTCATCACCAGACTCCACAACTTTCACATATGAACTGTCAGTGCTTTCAGCTTTGAGAAACCTATTTGATGTAATCAATTTTCCATTTACATTTTGAATAAAATTATTTGGAAGTTCATCAATAGTAGACAAATCTGTTTCCAGATTCTAGATTTCAATTATTGAAGCTGTTGCATCAAGGTCTCCTCCAAGATATGCTTGGATTTAAGCAGATATTTGCTCATTAATACATTGATTAACTCTTTGAGCAGAATGACACCAAGAGTCAATAATCTTTATGAGCTTTGAATGCTTCAAGTCTGTTTCTTTTTTCTATTCTAACAAAACAGTGTTGATGTGTCTTACTTCATTAAGCTCAGTTTTCAACATATGAAAACTGTCAAGTTCATTAGTTTTTTGATCAAGATCATGTTTCAATTTAGAAATTCCAGACTTTAAGGTATCCTGTTTCTCAACAGCAGCCTTTACATCCACAAACAAGTAATCAAACATTTTATCTTTTTCTTCAAAACTGTAATCTTTAAAATTTTGTACCTTGTACATCATTGTTGGATTCCAGTTGTCCAAAAAGCTGTGAGCCTCAGCTTCTACAAGATCTTGTTTGAGCAGAATGACACCAAGAGTCATCAATATTTTGGAGCTTTGAATGCTTCAAGTCTGTTTCTCTTAATCTCTTTTCTCTTCTAATAAAACAGTGTTAATGTGTTTTAATTCATCAAGCTCAGTTTTCAACTTATGAAAACTTTCAAGTTCATTAGTTTTTAGATCAAGATCATGTTTCAATTTAAAAATTTCAGACTTTAAGGCATCTTGTTTCTTAACAGCAGCCTTTGGATTCACAAACAAGTAATACAACATTTTATCTTTTTCTTCAGAACTGTAATCTTTAAAATTTTATACGTTGTACATCATTGTTGGATTCTAGTTGTCGAATGAGCTGAGAGCCTCAGAATCTGCAAGATCTTGTACGAAGTTGGTTGTAGAAGGAACATCAGTATTGGCCACCAGGTAGTTGTTATCTTCATCATCAAAGTACGAAGCAAAGTCTTCCCAATCATAGGTTTCAGCCATTAGTCCCTTATGTTTGTTTGAAGCCATAGAGTCTTCCAACATTTTCAACTTACACATGGCTATAAGGTACATAACCCTATTGCCATTATCTTTGTTTGTCTTGTGAGGTTTGGATGATGAGCCAATAGCTTTAGACACAGAGTCTGCAGCAATATGACCAGTTTTGCCACATTTAAAGCACTCAGCATTGGAATTATCAAATACTCTTTTTCTAATGGCATTTGACATCTTTTGTGGCATCCTTGATCCAAACCTTTTCTTGTTGAACTTTTTGACAATCATAGCAATCATTTGCTCATCATCAAGTTCATGAAGGTCTTCATTTTCCTCTTCTTCTGTAACATCCGACATTAAACCAGGTTAGCAACTACGACCTAATAAGTATTTAATAGCCAATTATAACCTAATCAGTGGTCATTAGAAATTAATCAAAGTGATTAACAATGTTCATTATAAAATTCAAGTCAATTAGAATCAAATTCATCGGAGCGATGAATCGGGAAATCAATTAATCCGATCGATTTACGATATGATGTATTAATTCAACTAAGTACATAATTAAATTATTATTAGTGACGCTAATCATACACTAATACAATTACCTAACATTAATTATGCAAGACTAAAACAATTTATTAAAACAATGCATCCAAAAGTATTTATGAATTTACAAGAAAAGGGAAATAAAGAATACATTTCTAAATACATTTATACAAAAAAAAAATATATACATGGATATACCATGTAGTGGCCGGCCCCTAGGGGTGGTACTACATAGGTGTTGACTTTCGATTTTTCATTAATAAAACACCATACACAATCACCATCATCACATTTCACTCTTACGCTCCACAAAGATTTACACTCCACCTTCACATCCAACATCATTGCAAAGATATTTTCACACTCTATAAATCGAGAGCTTTTCATTCATGTTAATCACACCAAAACTCTCCTATCTCTCTCTCAAATTCGGCCACCACACACACACACTACAAACCATTTTCTTTCAACTGTTCTTCAAGAAATTCAAGTGTTCTTGGTGCAAATCTTGCAAGAGTTTCAACTTCTTCACAAAATCATACTCTAAATACATCAAAGTAAGTAAATACTAGCTTATTTCATCTTATATTTATGTTTATATAAGTCTTGCATAATATATATAATCACCAACAACACCAAGTTTCATAAAAATTCAAGTTTATAAATTTCGAGTTTTTGTTTTTAAGTTGTTTTCTTCAAATGTGTTTATAAATATGTAAACACATCATAAAAGTGTAAATATTATGAAACCAAGTAATATATATATGCGTTTTATAACTTTTATACAAGTAGTCTTTGAATAAACAACAAGAATCACTAGTTATTTCAAGTTTATAAACTACGGATTTTCGGCAGAAAGTTTACATCGACTTTGAAAAATCATAACTAATTCATAACTTAACAAAATGAGTTGATTCTTGTCTCAAAAGTTAGGTCTATGTCTTAACTATAAATCTGGAATTTTTCATAATTTATTTGGAGTTTAAGACCTCCAGAAATTATTTGGGAAACTCAAAGTTTGACAGCTCAAAAATGGCCAACATAGGGTTTTCAACAAGCTTTTTCCCCAACTTAAACATATCGAAAATGTCCAAGAAAAACAAAGCCTAAAACGTTTTGGAGCTTGGTCAAAAACAGCCTCAAAGTAGGCCCAAAAACTTTCGAAAAAGCTTGAAAATTATATATATATATATATATATATATATATATATATATATATATATATATATATATATATATATATATATATATATATATATATATATATATATATATATATATATATATACACATATAAAAACTTGACGTTTTAAGTGTTTTATTTATAAACTTGTAATGTTGGGTGATTTAAGATATAAAAATCTATAAATATACATATTATCATATATTAGAGATATTAAGTCCCTACTATCATTTAGAACTCGATTAAGCTCACTCTGTGCATCACCCATCAATTTACGCTAAATAGCATTTTCGCCAATATTTGCCATCGCACCCACTGTGAGTGTTCATAGTCCCTATTTTCACACTATAATATTTTGGGGTTGAAATACATGCTACGTTTTCATATGGACACAGAAACAACTTCATTTCTATTATGTATTACACATGTGGTTCCATCAGCCCTTATATCATGAACCGTTAATTGCATTTATTTGTAAGCGGGAATATATTGTGGATAGATCTATCGAGAGTCATGTCCCCCATTCGGGTTAGTTCAGCTCGGCTAACAGCAAGTGCATATATATTTAACACACGGTATTACGTATGGGAATACTGCACAGGGCAAACTCATTTAATTAAGCTTCGGTTGCATGATGGTTTCTATGTAATACATAACATGGAATTTATGATTTTATAAATTCATAATTAATTGTTGGTGTCCATACCAGTCAGATTTACGTGTAAACCTATGAGCTCACCAACAATTTTTGTTGACGTATTTTAGCGTGTATTTTCAATAAATAAGGCAAGTGTGTCACTTCAAAAGTATTTTTCAATCCTCCGCACCTAAGGACATTTTCAAAACTACCGGAGATTTAATTGCATTATTTTGAATACTTTAATTATGTACTTAAATCTCTGTATCGTGCGAACTTCTTTTTCTTCATATCAGACTATGTATAATATTACTATATTTTAAAGTTTTATCGATGTATTTTTGAAAACGTCCATATAGTGGTCGTTCGTTATGATTATGGTTATGTTTCCGCGACGTCACGCTTCGTTGCCAACCGGGGTAACGGGGTGTGACAGATTGGTATCAGAGCCATAGTTATAGTGAACTAGGTTGCATTACTACCCTAGACTATAACTGCACTTAAGTTTTACTGATTTTAAAAATATTTTGTAACTAACAAAAAGAGGATGAATGGACCTTGATAGCAGAAAACGTGTCAAACAACACCATCATCATCTTGTTCGATTCAGAGGATGAGTACACCCCCATGAGCCCCGAAGTCACTAAGGTTTTCACCGAAGGAGAACCGTCTGAAGAAGAGGACCCCTCCGAAGAACCGATGGAGGAGTCAGAAGAGGAACCTATGAAAGAAGACGACGACGGAGAGGATCCACCGGCCCCAGTGATTCCCCCTACACACCATATCACCCCGAGTTTCCGTCATTCAAGCCGTACCATCCCCACCCTAACGGCCCAAAGATGATGTTTACACCCCGAAAGAGGGTAATCATACCGAGGCGGGAGTCTATTCCCATCCCGACTCCTCAACCAAGTCCACCACCACAGCAGCAACGGGCAAATGCCCGTAAATGGGGGTGGATGCCCGAGACCCTCAAAGAATGGATGCGGGAGGAGGGAATCCCCTCCCACTTTGAGATCGGAGGACCATCCTCCGCACCTACCCCATCACTCACCCTAGAACCCGCCGAACAGACCATACCACTCTTGGTAGCTCGGTCTACAAGGCACGATCTCCAAGTACGGTTACTTTACCAGGACATTGGAGAGTTGATAGCACGTTTAGAGCGGGAGGAGTTACAGAACTCCAACTAGTACTTGGTTAACCAGCACACCCTCGCCATGCAGCAGGACGGCCTAGATGAGCTTCGGCAGCGATTAGCCGAGAGCGAGGCTCGTAATGAGGAGTTGACTCAGCGCCTCAACGCTTTGGAGAAGGGAGAGACCCCCGATCACTCACGCACCTAGTACCCCTTATCTATCTTTGTAATGTTAGGAAACTATTATGTAATAGGGTAGGACTAAAAATTTTCGGGGAATAACCCTCCCCAATGTAAGAAAGTTATGAATGATTAATGAAAATTGCAAGTTATTTATGAATATGTGTTCGATGATTATAGCACTGTGCCATAAGAAAAATTTAAATCTTTAAGACTCAACTTCTTACACTATGCTCTTTTCGTTAAACTTTAAGATAATGCCGCCAAGAAAAGCCATGAACGCAGCAGAAATCGAGCAATTAGTCGCACAAAGAGTGGCCGCCACTATAGCCACTTATGAGACCAACCGAAATAGTTCTGCCAACGTAGATGGTGGTGCTAGCCGCACCACAGGAGGTACTGAAACCAACTCAAAAGGTTGCGGGATTAAGGGATTTTTGAGTTGCAAGCCCCGATACTTTAACAGGACTGAGGGAGCCGTCGGATTGGTACGATGGTTTGAGAAATTAGATTCTGTTTTCCGTGTTAGCGGATGAGTTGAAGGAGACAAGGTGAAATTTGCCACCCACACTCTACAGGATAGCGCACTGACATGGTGGAATTCCTACGTCCAGTCAGTGGGAATCGATGAATCCTATCAACTCGCCTGGTTCGTGTTGAAGCAAATGATGACGGACGAGTACTGTCCGAGAAACGAACTCCAGAAAATGGAATCGGAGTTTTGGAATCTAGCAATGAAGGGAACGGACGTTACAGGGTATACTAACCGATTTCACGAGCTGAGCATCCTGTGTCCACAGATGGTGACCTCCGAGTACAAGAAAATTGAGCGCTACATTTGGGGACTTGCCCCTCAAATTCAAGGCAATGTCACTGCCTCCAACCAAACCACCATTCAGGACGCCATCAGAATGACCAACAACCTTATGGACCAAGTGTCCCGGAGAAATGAGGCCAAAGCCGGGGAAAACAAGAGAAAATGGGAGGACAAGTCTGGGAAGAATTTGGGCTCACAATCCAAGAAGCTCGAAACCATCAAGGCTTATGTAGCTGGAGTCGAGACAAGGAAAGGCTACACATGTACAAAGCCTTTCTGCACCCAATGCACCGACCATCACAACAAAAGGTCCCTGCCCAACCCCTAGTTGAAAGTGCAAGCGTCTTGGTCATTTGACCAAAGACTGTAAATTTGGTACCCCGGGTAACAATGGTGGCAACCAGAGGAGCTGCTATGAGTGTGGAGCTGCCGGGCACTTCAAGAGTGAGTGCCCGAGGTTGAAAAATGGTGGAAGAGCTCAGGGGAGTGCTTTTGTATTAGGGCAGGTGACGCTCGTCAGGATCCCCATGTGGTATCAGGTACGTTACTTTTAAATGACATTTACGCTTACGTACTCTTTGATACTAGGGCTGATAGGAGCTTTATATCTGATAAGTTTAGTAAGAAATTGACTGCCACTCCTTTCCCTTAGACAACTCTTATACTATAGAGCTAGCCGACGGCAAAATAATAAAGGCAAATAATATTATTAAGGAATGCACACTGAAGCTGGCAGATCGTCCCTTTAAGAAAGAGTTGATGCCTATAGAACTCGGAACCTTTGATGTGGTTGTTGGTATGGATTGGTTGTCACACAATCATGCCAAAATTTGTGCGGTAAGAAAGTGGTACGGATATCCGCAAGAAGAAGGTTCTGACAGTCCAAGGGGAAAGAAAGCACCGTCAGCTGAATGTCATATCCGGCCTAAGGACATTAAAGTGCCTTTAAAAAGGTTGCCATGCAGTATTAGTCCAGATTGCAGAATAAGAGTCGAAGGAGAAACGACTCGAGGATATTCCAGTGGTTTATTATCATCCGAAGGTCTTCCCGGAAGATTTTCCTAGGCTTCCGCCAGCTAGGCAAGTGGAGTTCCAAATCGACTTGGTGCCGGGAGCTGCACCGGTCGCAAGAGCCCCATACAAGAGTCGATGGATAAGGGTCATTCGACCATGTTCCTCACCTTGGGGAGCTCCGGTCTGATTTGGGAAAAAGAAAGACGGATCCTTCATAATGTGCATAGACTACCGAGAGCTAAGTAAGTTAACGGTAAAGAACCGCTACCCCCTTCCCAGAATCGACGACCTATTTGACCAACTACAGGGATCTAGCTTCTACTCTAAGATTGATCTGCGATCTGGTTATCATCAAGTAAAGGTTCGGGAAGAAGTCATTCCCAAGACAGCGTCCAGAACTCGTTATGGACATTACGAATTTCAGGTGATGCCATTCGGTTTGACCAACGCACCAGCCGTATTCATGGACCTCATGAATCGAGTGTGTAAACCGTATTTAGAGAAGGAACAGTTATACGCCAAATTTTCAAAGTGTGAATTTTGGTTGCGAGAAGTTAAATTCCTTGGGCATGTGATCAACAGCCAGGGAATCCAAGAACTCCCACGGAAATCCGCCATTTCTAGGACTTGCCGGTTATTATAGGCGATTTATTGAAAAATTCTCAAAGATAGCAGGTTCCCTAACAGAGCTGACTCGGAAAGATGTGAAGTATAGCTGGGGTGAAGAGCAGGAAAATGCGTTTGAACAGTTAAAGAAAAGATTGTGTAGTGCACCAATTCTGTCCTTACCTGAAGGGACAGAAAATTTTGTGGTCTACTGTGATGCCTCACACAATGGATTAGGTTGTGTGCTCATGAAAAAGGATAAAGTCATTGCTTACGCATCACGGCAACTCAAAATTCAAGAGGTGAACTATACGACTCATGACTTGGAGCTCGGAGCAGTGGTGTTTTCTCTCAAGATATGGAGGCTCTACCTGTACGGAACTAAGTGCACGGTGTTTACAGACCATAAAAGCCTTCAGCATATTCTGAATCAGAAAGAGTTAAATATGAGGCAACGTCGCTGGGTTGAACTGCTTAGCGATTACGACTGCGAGATTCGTTATCATCCGGGTAAGGCGAATGTTGTAGCTGATGCCTTGAGCCGAAAGGAACGGGCTAAACCATTGAGAGTCCGAGCTTTGGTCATGACTATACAGTCAAACCTAAACTCTCAAGTCCGCGAGGCACAAGAAGAAGCAGTCAAGGAGGGTAATCTACTGGATGAAGCCTTGAGAGGAATGGATAAGCAGTTTGAAATCAAGCCAGATGGATGTCGGTACTTCTTGGACAGAATTTGGCTACCAAAATTCAGAGGATTGAGAAAGCTGGTCATGGATGAAGGGCATAAAACAAGATATGCTATTCACCCAGGGTCAGATAAGATGTATCACGACTTGAAGGAATGTACTGGTGGCCAAATATCTTCGCTGACATTGCTACATATGTCAGCAAGCGCTTAACGTGTTTGAAAGTTAATGCTGAGCACCAGAAACCATCAGGATTGTTGGTTCAACCGTAAATACCCCAGTGGAAGTGGGAGAATATCACCATGGACTTCATCACCAAGTTGCCAAAGACTTTTGGAGGTTACGACACCATTTGGGTGATTGTGGATCGACTAACAAAGACCGCACACTTCTTGCCAATCAAGGAGACTGATAAGATGGATAAGTTAACACGAATCTATCTTAAAGAAGTCGTCTCAAGGCATGGAGTGCCTGTATCAATTATATCAGATAGGGGTTCACATCAAGATTTTGGCAGTCATTGCAAGAGGCATTGGGTACACGCCTAGATATGAGCACAACCTATCACCCACAGACGGATGGTCAGAGTGAAAGGACGATTGACTTTTGAAGACATGCTAAGGGCATGCGTTATCGACTATGGCAAAAGTTGGGACAGACACCTGCCATTAGTCAAGTTTTCCTATAACAACAACTATCACTCGAGTATTAAGACCGCTCCATTCGAGGCACTCTATAGGCGAAAGTGTCGATCACCACTTTGTTGGGCTGAGGTAGGAGATAGTCAGATTACTGGACCCGAGATTATCCAGGAGACTACAGGAAAGATAGCCCAGATTCGGAACCGATTAAAGATCGCACGGATCGACAGAAAAACTATGCAGATGTTCGACAGAAGGATTTGGAATTTCAAGAGGGAGATCATGTAATGTTGAAGGTCTCGGCTTGGAAAGGCATAATCCATTTTGGGAAACGAGGAAAACTCAGTCCTCGTTATATCGGACCATTCAAGATCACCAAAAGAATTGGCCCGGTAACCAATCGACTCGATCTGCCCACAGAGCTTAGTAATGTTCATAATACCTTCCATGTATCCAACATTAAGAAGTGTCTAGATGATGAGACACTTGTCATACCCATGGATGAGCTGGAACTAGACGATAAGTTGAACTTCATTGAACAACCCGTGGAAATAATGGACCGAGAGGTCCAGAAACTAAAGCACAGTCGGATCTCGATAATAAAAGTCAGATGGAACTCTAAACGAGGTCCTGAGCTTACATGGGAACGCAAAAATCAGTTCCGGGAATATACCCTCATCTGTTCTCAAATACTCAAGCAGTGGAGAACACGAGCTAATTTCAGGACGAAATTCCCTTAACAGTGGGAGACTTTAACATCCGGCATTAAACCAGGTTAGCAACTACGACCTAATCAGTATTTAATAGCCTATTATAACCTAATCAGTGGTCATTAGAAATTAATCAAAGTGATTAACAATGTTCATTAGAAAATTCAACTCAATTAGAATCAAATTTATCGGTGCGATGAATCGGAAAATCAATTAATCCGATCGATTTACGATATGATGGATTAATTCAACTAAGTACATAATTAAATTATGATTAGTGACACTAATCATACACTAACACAATTACTTAACATTAATTATGCAAGACTAAAACAATTCATTAAAACAATGCATCCAAAAGTATTTATGAATTTACAAGAAAAAGGAAATACAAGAATACATTTCTGAATACATTTATACAAAAAAAATACATGGATATACCATGTAGTGGCCGGCCTCTATGGGTGGTACTACATAGGTATTGACTTTCAATTTTTTATTAATAAAACACCATACACAATCACCATCATCACATTTCACTCTTACACTCCACAAAGATTTACACTCCACCTTCACATCCAACATCATTGCAAAGATATTTTCACCCTTTATAAATAGAGAGATTTTCATTCATTTTAATCACACCAAAACTCTCCTATCTCTCTCTCAAATCCGGCCACCACACACACTACAAACTATTTTCTTTCAAGTGTTCTTCAAGAAATTCAAGTGTTCTTGGTGCAAATCTTGCAAGAGTTTCAACTTCTTCTCAAAATCGTACTCTAAATACATCAAAGTAAGTAAATACTAGCTTATTTCATCTTATATTTATGTTTATATAAGTCTTGCATAATATATATAATCACCAACACCAACAAGTTTCATAGAAACTCAAGTTTATAAATTTCTAGTTTTTGTTTTTAAGTTGTAGTCTTCAAATGTGTATATAAATATGTAAGCACATCATAAAAGTGTAAATATTATGAAACCAAGTAATATATATGCATTTTATAACTTTTATACAAGTAGTCTTTGAATAAACTACAAGAATCACTAGTTATTACAAGTTTATAAACTACGGATTTTCGGCAGAAAATTTACATCGACTTTGAAAAATCATAGCTAATCATAAATTTACGAAATGATTCTTGTCTTAAAAGTTAGATCTATGTCTTAACTATAAATCTGGAAGTTTTCATAATTTATTTTGGAGTTTATGACCTCCAGAAATTATTTGGGAAACCCAAAGTTTGACAGCTCAAAAATGGCCAACATAGGGTTTTCAACAAGCTTTTTCCCCAACTTAAACATCTCGAAAAATGGCCGTTCTTGACTTTAAAAATTCTTTGTGTATAGTAGTTTAATGTCCAAGAAAACCAAAGCCTAAAACGTTTTGGAGGTTGGTCAAAAAACAGCCTCAAAGTAGGTCGAAAAACCATCTGAAAAGCTGGAAAATTATATATATATATATATATATATATATATATATATATATATATATATATATATATATATATATATATATTGTCAATAAATAGGGGAATATGTGACTTTACTAAAGTCAAAGGGTTTAGTTGGTCATTGGTCCATTCTTAGAGGGGCTAATATGAAAGTTTGCATGAGATATATACATATATATATATATATATCTTTACTACTTATAAAGCATTTAGCTTTTTACAAGTGTTGGGAAATAGTTTAAGTACATTCAAGCTGTTAGTTTAGACTTCTCAGACTGTTAGTAGATTTTACTTGTAAATCCAAAGTTGATGCTGCTAGTTGAAGAAACTCGAGCTGCCAGTGTAAAAGTTCAAGCTGCCAGAGCAAAACTACTCAAGCTGCTCAGTTCATACTGTCAAGAGATTCAAGCTGCTCAACAGTTTCAGAAACAGAAAGTGCTGATTTTCAGGAAACGATATCTACATGAAGATTCCAGCATATCTACTATCAAAGAAGTCATAGTTCGTCAAGGAAATATATCAAGAAGCAATATAAATACAGAGAATAGGTCGTCCTATTAAAAGACGAGTTTCTGCATATTTTGAGTCTGTAATTGCTTTATTGATTAAGTTTTCATAAGCCTCTAAGGTTGTAAAACCCTAAGAACAGTTTGTGTTCTTCGTCTAATCAAACAGATTAGAGGTGATTGTAATTGATGAGTTCAGCAATACAAACAGTCTTGATTAATTCCTGTGTGTTTATTTATTATTGATTCTGAAAGTTTTGTCAAAATAATTAAGTGTTATTCCGCAAACTTCTTGATTAAACTTTGATTCAAAGCAAGATTATTGATTTATACTCTGATAAATTCAAATCAGTTAGTCTTGGTAATTCATATTTTAGATCCTGACAAGTGGTATCAAAGCCAGGTTTGTCAAACCAGGTTGTTCAAATCAGGTTTTTCAAACCAGGTTACTCTTTGTTTTTCAAAGTCAAAAACTTTCTTTTAAATTTTTAATCTTTTACAATGGAATTTGAAAATAGTAGCAGTGGATCTGGGCAAGGACTCAAAGTGCCTATGCTCAAGCCCACTGAGTTTGAAATGTGGAAACTCAGGATTCAACAGCATATTCAATTCATTGATTATGCCATATGGGAAGCTGTAGAATTTCCTCCTGTAGTTGATTCAGAACTTGATGATGAGGGGAAACCAGTCAAAACTCCTCCAAAAACTGAACTTGAAAGGAAGGCTAGAATGAATGAAGTGAAAGCACTTACACTATTACAAATAGCCATTCCTAATGCTTATCAACATCAGTTCAAAAAGTTTTATACTGCTCACTCTCTTTGGAATGCCTTAGAGAAGAGGTTTGCTGGTAATGCCAGTACCAAGAGAAATCAAAAGGACCTCTTGAAACAGCAGTATGAAAACTTTTCTGGTGGCAAGAATGAAAACCTTACTCAAATCTTAGACTGGTTCAACAAACTGATAAGTGAACTGGAAAGTGCAAAGGTCAATCTGGATCAAGATGAAGTCAACAGAAAATTTCTCAGATCTCTTGGAGAAGAATGGACAGTCTATGCTGCACAATGGAGAACAAAAGACACTCTTGATGAGATAGAATTGGATGATCTGTATAACAGTTTAACAGTGTTTGAGACTGAGATTGATGCTAAAAAGAAATCCTTTTCTTATAATCACAACACTGCTCTTCTGTCTTCTGAAAAATCTAATAACTGTGATTCTTTTTCAGGTGGTGATGGCAATTCTGCTGAAACTCACTATGAGGCTTTTGTTGCCAATGATGGATTATTTGCTCTAAATGTTGAAGACTTGGAACAAATTCATCCAGATGATCTTGAAGAGATGGATTTAAAGTGGCAACATGCAATGCTGACCATGAGAGCCAAAAGATTTCTGAAAAGAACTGGTAGGGCCAACTTTCAAGCCAAGACAGAAGGCAAACCATCTTTTGATAAATCAAAAGTGGAATGCTATAAATGCCATAAGCTTGGTCACTTTGCCAGAGAATGTAGATCTCAAGGTCAACAGCCATCAAGGACTTCACAGCCCATCCAAGCATCATCATCCACAGCACTTGTCTCTCAAGAAGACAATGTGTTTGACTGGAGTGATCAGACAGAGGAAGAATTTCAAAATCAAGCACTTATGGCAGAAACATCAAATGTCTCCTCCACTGAACTACCATCTGAGGTAAATTCTAAACTCTGCTCTCAATCATGCAAGAAGAGCTTCTACAGTTCAAAATTCAGAATGTATGGACTCTGGTAGATCTTCCTAAAGGTAAGCGAGCAATAGGTACAAGATGGGTGTTCAGAAACAAGAAGGATGAGAGAGGGATAGTCATCAAGAACAAAGCAAGACTAGTAGCACAAGGGTACACTCAAGAAGAAGGAATAGATTATGATGATGTCTTTGCTCCAGTAGCAAGAATTGAAGCCATCAGACTATTTCTAGCATATGCAAGTTTCAAAGGATTTAAAGTGTATCAAATGGATGTTAAGTCTGCTTTCCTGTATGGGACAATTGAAGAGGAAGTGTATGTGTGTCAACCTCCTTGTTTTGAAGACTACAAGTATCCAGACAGGGTGTACAAGCTAGACAAAGCTCTCTATGGTCTTCACCAAGCCCCCAGAGCATGGTATGACACACTGTCATCATATCTTCTACAGAATGGATTCAAGAGAGGCACTCTGGACAAAACACTTTTTACTAAATCCATCAAAGCTGAGATTCTTCTTGTCCAAATCTATGTTGATGACATCATCTTTGGCTCAACTAATGATAGTTTGTGCAAAGAATTTGAGGCCCTAATGCACAAAAAGTTTCAAATGAGTTCAATGGGGGAACTCACATTCTTTCTAGGGCTGCAGGTTAAACAGAAGCCTACTGGTCTATTCTTAAGTCAATCAAAGTATGTCAAAGACATACTGGAAAAGTTTGGCTATCAAGACACAAAGGTTGCAAGCACTCAAATGGATCCTCATAAACAGCTCCATACAGACAAAGATGGCATAGATGTGGACATTCATCTATACAGATCCCTTATAGGATCTCTCATGTATCTAACATCTTCAAGACCTGATATTATGTTTGCTGTCTGTGTGTGTGCTAGATTTCAATGCTCTCCAAAGGATTCTCACTTGGTTGCTGTTAAAAGAATCTTTAGATATCTTAAAGGCCAACCACATTTAGGCCTATGGTATCCTAAAGACTCTCCTTTTGAACTAACTGCTTATTCTGACAGTGACTATGGTGGTTGCAACGTTGACAGGAAATCCACAACTGGTGGATGTCAATACTTAGGAGCAAGACTGGTCTCTTGGCAATGCAAAAAGCAAACAACTGTCTCCACATCATCCACTGAAGCAGAATACGTAGCAGCTGCAAGCTGCTGCTCCCAGGTAATGTGGATTCAAAATCAGCTAAGAGACTATGGTATGAATTTCTTATCCACTCCTATTTTTATTGACAATTCAAGTGCAATTAGCATTGTGCAAAACCCAGTGAAATTCCGAAAAATCAAGCATATAGAAATCAGGTTTCACTTCATCAGAGAATGTAATGAAAAGAAGTTAATCCAAGTTACCAAAATACATACAGATGATCAGCTAGCTGATCTATTTACAAAACCTTTTGATCTAGGAAGGTTCACTTTCCTAGTATCAAATATTGGTATGGTAAACATGGATTAATTGGTTTTCATTATTATCTACTCAGTATGCTAATTTAAGGGGGAGACACTGTTCCATTGAAAAGTTGCACAATTTTACACTAACCGCATGAGTATTTTCTCATGCTGCTAGTTCATTTTCTCGGACTGCTAGTTATTTTCACTTGATCTGTCAAAGTGTGCAGGGTATTTGGGTAATTTTCAAAATGTGTGCACGGGACTCAACTTTTCGAAACCTTTAAAGGTCCCGGTTTCGTTCAGTTGTAACTACCAGTTACATATTCTTCTTCCACGGCCTTCTGCTTTCTCTCTGAACGAATCACACATTCTTCCTGCAAACCCTAAAACCATCGTTTGTTCATCCATGGAGTTCGTAAAAGAACACAACTGCCTCCCATACACTCTGACACATGCTGAACTCCAACCGTTCCATACAATGATGGATTTCCTCAGGCACTCCCATATTAATCATGCACTATCCATAAACCCTACTATATACCTCTCCCATATAGAACAGTTTTGGAACCATGCATCTATTCAAACCATCAATGGAGTGCCTACCCTCCTTTCCAAGATTGATGGAACTGATATCCATATCATTGAGGAATCCATCCGACATCACTTGCATCTTCAAGATGCCACAGGTATAACCGACCTAACCCTTGATGCTTTACATACAGGTCTTTTCAATATCGGTTATAGGGGTCCTGCTGATTCTTTTACTTTCTTAAAAGCCCATTTTTCTCCTAAATGGAAATTTCTTGTACATATACTTCAGCAGTGCATTAGCCCCAAAAGAACTGGTTGGTCTGAATTTTCATCTAACATTGCCACTGCCTTAGTGTGCTTTTCAACAGGCCAACGATTCAATTTTTCCAACATGATTTTTCAGGGGATGTTAAGGCATCATTCCCTAAAGAGTGGGAAATTTTTGATGTATCCTAGATTTTTAGCAGAAATCATTGCACACACCTGCACATCTTCTCATACACATAAAAGGATACATGTTTCCCACAGGCACTCACTATCCTCTATTAAGAGACTTTTGAAACATAGTGCCAACTTTTTGAGTGTTGATGTTCCATTGCCTTCTGCAATGATGAACATTATTCCACAACACAGAGGAGAGGGTCCTGAGCAGGCTCAGCCTATCATCACTGCTACACCCCCAGGACCCCAACCCCCTCCTCATGATACACAAACTCCCTCTGATCCTTTTGTACAGCCAACACGCCCACTCAGATACTTATACAAAAGAAAAAGGGGACCAGGAGCTCCTTCCTCCTCCTCCCATCAGCAAGAGCCATATATCCCTGTGCAGGAGGATACTCCTGCACAGAATATCCAAAGGGAACCCATTGAGGAAACTCCCATCCTCTCTCAGGAGGTGAACATCTCTTCAGAGATGGTTCATATGGGTTCTGTCGCTGGCACTACTGATGTCTCTGCACAAGAGGCACAGGACAGTGCCAACATAACTAAGACCACGCCCATGGCAACAGCAAGTGTGCAAACACAAGCTGGAAGTCCCCAGAACCAAGAAAAGAGGGGCCCAGAAGTTTCTACCTCTGGTCTTAATGTCAGTGATAGATCACAAACACCTCAGGTGTTCTCTGATCTTGAGGCTAGTCTGCAACAAATGCTCTTAACGGATCCCAGGCTCAAACCTGTTGTAGCTATGTTGGACCATCAAATGTCCATCATTGCTGCACAGGGAGCTCAAATTTTTGCTCTCAGACAGGCAGAGGCTGCTCAAAATAAGCGTATGGATTATCTACACAAAGGCTTCACTCTCTGTGGAAATAAAATTGTGAATATAGAGCAGATGATTCAAACCCAAGGGGCAAAGGTTGTGGGTCCTTCTGACCAAACCAATGCTTCCAAAAAGGGGGAGAATCAGGAGGTTCCCAAATCAGTCCAAGCAGCTCCAACAACAACAGTCCAAGCAGCACCAACAGTTCCAGTTTCTAGGCTAGCAGTCCCAACAGCTTCTCATGCTGTTAGCCTAGAAACTCATGCTGCTCCTTCAAAAGCCACTGGATTTGTGACCAGAGAAGGAATTCAAGCTTCATCAAGCACAGTCCAAGCTACAACATCTGCTACAAAAGACAAGGGCAAGGGCATTCTCATTGAGTCTCCAAAGCATAAATTTTCCTCAAAAGAAGCCCAAATTGCCTTTGATGCTGAAGTTGCCAGAAAAATAGCAGAAGAACAAGACAAAGAATTAGAGCAGCAAGCCCAAACCCCAATGGATGATGATGAGACTTTAGGTGATTACTTAAAGGGGTTTGTGGTCAAGCAAGGAGCAAGGAAAAGAAAGATGCCAACAGGGCACTCCAAGGCTGAGCATAGAAGATTTCTTATCAATTTTGCCTTTGCAGCAGGTATTCCAAAGAAAATGGCTCAGTCCATGTCTACTGAAAGGCTGCAGGAGATTCATGATAAGGAGATGGACAAAAGACAGAGAACACAAGTCTCTCCAGAAGCTCAACCATCCCAAGAAGTCCAACCATCAACCCAATCAGTCCAAGCTGAAGCTGGTGCCAGTGCACCTGCTCCCTCTGATCAAGCAGTTGTCTCTATTCCTTCATCGGTTAAAAGGGTGCTCTTTGAGCAACAACTACAAAAGGCTATGGAGATAGAGAAGCTGATTGATCAGCATGATTTTACAAAGCCTCAAATCAACTACTGGTTTGCTAAGTCACTGGATGACCGTGACTTGAGAATGAAGTTTGTAATCAGAAGAGAGTCTGGACCTGAAGAGGAGTATGACACTTTTTGGCAGATAGTACAGAAGCTGACCAGAGATGAATTGATAAAGATGTACAATATAGGGTCAGTTACACAAGTGAGGTCTGCTCTTCCACAAGTCAAGCAACTCATCAAAGATCTAAGTACAGTGGTTGACCCTGAGTTTGCAAGACAAGAGATAGAAGATGCTGAAAAGAAAGGGAAAAAGATCAAGCAGATTGATCTGTTTGTCAAGTCAAAGACATTCAGAATCAAATTCACAGATGGATCTGGTATCTTCTTCAATCTTGATTTTTACAATTTTTCAAAAGATATGCTGCTGCAAATTAAATCAGCTAGAATATCTTGTGATAAAGAAGAGATGAAGAAAGAATTTTTGAAGGCTATAGATCATAAACTTGCACAGTTGTGAGTTTTTGTAAGCCTTGGTTTGTAAATAACAGTTTACTTATTCATTTCCAATTCTTGTATAGAACTTAAAGTCTTGTGTAAAGAATTTAAGTTAGGGGGAGATTGTTGGGAAATAGTTTAAGTACATTCAAGCTGTTAGTTTAGACTTCTCAGACTGTTAGTAGATTTTACTTGTAAATCCAAAGTTCATGCTGCTAGTTGAAGAAACTCGAGCTGCCAGTGTAAAAGTTCAAGCTGCCAGAGCAAAACTACTCAAGCTGCTCAGTTCATACTGTCAAGAGATTCAAGCTGCTCAACAGTTTCAGAAACAGAAAGTGCTGATTTTCAGGAAACGATATCTACATGAAGATTCCAACATATCTACTATCAAAGAAGTCATAGTTCGTCAAGGAAACATATCAAGAAGCAATATAAATACAGAGAATAGGTCGTCCTATTAAAAGACGAGTTTCTGCATATTTTGAGTCTGTAATTGCTTTATTGATTAAGTTTTCATAAGCCTCTAAGGTTGTAAAACCCTAAGAACAGTTTGTGTTCTTCGTCTAATCAAACAGATTAGAGGTGATTGTAATTGATGAATTCAGCAATACAAACAGTCTTGATTAATTCCTGTGTGTTTATTTATTATTGATTCTGAAAGTTTTGTCAAAATAATTAAGTGTTATTCCGCAAACTTCTTGATTAAACTTTGATTCAAAGCAAGATTATTGATTTATACTCTGATAAATTCAAATAAGTTAGTCTTGGTAATTCATATTTTAGATCCTGACAACAAGATACAATGCATAATGTACAACCTCTTAAAGCTGATTTCTTGAATTTTAAGACAAAGCTTGTGGTACAATCCTGTTATGCATGCGAACCTGCTTTTGAAATTTGAAAAGTGATGCCCTCGGTCTTGGAAAAGGAAAGGACTCATCTGACTGGCCAATTAAGAGGTGCAGTTTTTTTTTTTTGGAATCATCAAACCCTTCTTCCCCCATGTCAGACACCCATGTGCAGACATAGTTTTAAAATTACTCCTCAAAACATAATTTCTCTCCTAATTCAATCCTCCTACGCAAAGGGTTTATATTAGTATTTTTCCTGCATTTGTTTCACAGCGGCTCCCAATCGATATCTCCGGTCGACTATCACTCTGCCTCTCCGATTTTGTCAATGAAATGGCCAACAAGCAGGTAAGATCTTCATTATTGCATCAGTTGTTGATCAGTCGTCCTCTATCACGAAGTCGGTAAGATCTCGATTCATTCTCGGTGCTTTCTCTCCATCTTACTCTCTCACTCTCATGACGTGTGATTCTTTTGGTGAAAAGCTAAAACCTTAATAAAAATCCCAGCAGATGAGATGTTAGTTCCTAAATATATTAATCTATTAGTTTCTTTGCTTCAATAGACTTATGAGTGTGTGTGATATGTCAACATTTGGTTTTGGAAATTCCAGGGAAGTGGGAGCACATTTTTATGTTATATAAATATGACCAACTGTCTAAAATTGAAACAATAAGATGGCCAGGTTCTGATAATTGTTTTTTACATCAACCAAACCGTCCTCGATGCCTATTTCAATGAGCATATATTCCCTCAGCAAATTATGCTCTTCCTTTCCTTGTCATTGCCTACCCCATATCCTGGCCAGCATGCATTTATTAGTACTCACCATTAAAAATGCTTCATGAAGAAAATCTTATGTGCCTTCCATTACAATTTAAAATTGTAATGTTATGGTGCATGGTACGGTACAGTTTCTAGTTTGAAAGTGCTTGTCCTTTACTCCTCTGAAGACGCTCGTGGACTTCTTAACTTTGCAATTCGAGACCCTGATCCTGTTGTTTTCTTTGAAAATGAGTTGCAGTGAGTGAAATCTCACCGTCATGTGTCGCTTGTTATTTTTATTCTGTAATTGTTTTCATTTTTTGGATACATGTGATTAGGTATGGTGAGTCCTTCCCAGTATCTGCCGAAGCCGTTGATCCTAACTTCTGCCATCCAATTGGAAAAGCCAAGGTGATTCCGTACGCTAACAGAGTATTACATTGTTCACCAATGTTTTCAAAAATAAAATTGACGATTCTACTTATATTTCCATTCTATCCATCAAGTTAGTAATGCTCTTCTTTTGATTACCGTTTACAGATTGAAAAAGAAGGGAAAGATGTTACAATCACAGCTTACTCTAAGATGGTGGGCTATGCTCTAAAGGTGTGTCTCCAGCCTCTAAAGTGTGTTTAATTATTTGTTTTTGCATATATCATTTGTTGTTAAGTCATTCTCTTGACCTTTTAGTTTAGGTGCCACATACCAATATGTCCCAAGTAAATGCAAAGTAATTAGTCTCTGTAAATGCAAAGTCCAAGATCCTTTGAATTAGTATCTGTAAATGCTTTTGTTTGATGATTGCTCTTGACTTTCATCTTTTATTTAGGAAATGAACTCTGGGTGATGGTTTACTAGAATGGAAGGGAGACCATAGATTCATGGGGTTTTAAAATCATATCTATTGCCAACTATTTTCTGCATTTTTTTAAGATTTTTAATGAGTTTCATATAGTTTAAAACTTTATTTGGTCATGTGTGTTGCTCTAATGGCAGCAGTTTGTTTCGGTTTGCCAAAGGATGCACTCTCTGGTCTAATATCGCACTCCTTCCCTTTAAACCGTAAAATTAACCCATGGGTCTTCAGTCTAAACAAATTATCTCTTCTTCCTCCTCCTGGCCGTACCCTCCATCGACATCTCTTCTTCCTCCTCGTTGTACTGTGATAGCCTCAAGCACTTCTGCAGCCTGCCTCTGCCTCCGCTTCCACCTCCACCATCACCAACCGCCATCGAAATCTGGTTTTGCTATTGAGATTCGCTTAACCGCTGCCCCCCACAAATAAGGTTATCCAAATTCAAAATTTAAAAATCAATATTTTGTAAGAAATACTTTTAAGATTAAGTTTTATACCAAGTTAATATCCATGTTTATACACAGGGCTCTTTGAGGATGCAGGAATAGCGATTCTGGTTACTCTTCATCCAATCATCATTTCTGTTTTTTCTTTGTAACGATGCTTTGATTATATATAAGTTAATGGATCTTGTTCTTGATTGTTTTGTTTTTTCATGGAATTTATCACTGCGGATTATCATATAATGTTTTTCTTATTATCGCATCTTAGTTTTTCAATCAGGTTATTCTAGATAATTTTATGATTCTAGACACCTAATCAAATATTGGGAGATATAACTTGCGATAACAAGATACAACAACATTTATGTACTTTATCCATCTCATTTAAGGTACTAAACAACTCTACTTTTTCTTAAATTGAAAGGGTTTAATCTATGTTAATTTTATTTAATAGTTTTTGTTTGATATCCAGATTATCTCAAATTCACATGTCATAGTAATTCACATGGTCAAATTGCTAAGGACTGTTTAGTAGCCAAATAACTTATTTTTTTCTATTGTTTTTGTCCATTTAAGGGCAGTTTGGTAGCCACATAAGTTGGAACACATCCTTTAGTTATTGCATTATTGAGACTGATACATGTTTTTGTAATCATGGTTTTATGGTATTGAAGCATTACTAACAAGAAGAAGAATCCTCTTGGCCTCCTCATTGATGATTGGCTAATGTTTTTTTGTTATACTCTTATAAGTTTTCCTTTCTTTATCCTTCAAGTTTTTGAATTTTCCAGGTCAACTATTTTAGAATCTTGAATGCCAGATTCTTGGAAAATGATGAGCATTGGGAGCAACAATCACACATGTCTTCTATGGAGGATTGGAAAATAATGAGCTTTATATTTTTTTTAAGTTATAATGAATTAAAGTTGGTTTGATGGAGGGCAAAGAGAAGACTATTATGAAATCGAGTCATTCCAACTTTTGAGTCGGACACACCATCAATCTCCTTTTACTGGATCTTTTAGTGGCATCAATGGAGGTCATTTTATGTGACCCGCTGACCCGAGCATGCTTCATACGTTGTTGAACGGCTATCAACTCATTGACCCATCATTGAGTGAGTACATTGTTGATTAATGTATCAACTCACTGACCCATCATCAAGTGAGTCCATTGTTGATTAATATGATTTTTTACTTTCATTATATTAAATAAATAATTTGTCAAGAGAAAGAATTTATATATTTCAAATGATAATAATTAGATGATCTGATATTAATTAATTATATGGGTTGGTGGGAACTTATGATGTTGCAGATGCAGTTTACGAGCAGCAACGGAAGCACTTTATCTCTACACCAAATGTATGCAAATAGTGTTGCAGCAGCATCATCAGGATACCCACAGCAAAGGTTTCACATGTCACAACAACCACCACACACACACACACACACATATATATATATATATATATATATATATATATGTGTGTGTGTGTGTGTGTGTGTGTGTTTTTTATAAATTTTGCTAGCATTTGTTTTTATAAATTTTGTCATCATATATATTTCATCTTAATATAAACTTGTAAGTACTTATTAATAGGAGGGGCTGACTACTTTTGAAAAAAGTTGTTTTAATTAGTACTTGTGTTACAAATTATTTGTTTATGTTAATTACTTTAAATTTTTAAGTTCGTATTTTGCATTTATATTATTTGATAATTTACATGTTTCATATATGTGATAATTTAAGAACATGATTGCTACAATATATCAGTAATTTTTTCAATAACTTGCAACATACATGCGCATGAGATTTTGATAAATTTTCTCAAGTTGATCTATCAACTATGGAGAGCAAAATAGGAAGATTTGGATTGGAACTACATTTCACAAATAAAATTAGGAAGATTTTTTATACGAAAGGACAAGAAGTTTAAAAAAGTAATCATAACATGAATTATAACAAAATTACGATTTATTGTATAATCATTGATATTTTACTCTAAAGATTCTTTATGTTTTCAAAAATAACATGCTTCTATCAAACGTAACATAACATTAAACATACATCAATGTAAATAAGATATGTTTTTGACAACCACCTTATCTTATTATGTCTTTTGAAAAATGACGTGCTATTGAACGGAAATCTTACGGAATAAAAAAGATGTCGCCGCCGCTTTGCGCGGGTATATTACTAGTATATATATATATATATATATATATATATATATATATATATATATATATATATGCATGTGTTGTAGGCAGAATGAAATTCTCACACAATTCACTTTACACAATTCTTTCATATTCGTTTCCAGTACATACGAATTTGATCATCATCCTCTCGATTTTGTTCTCTCCAATTTCTTGTAATATTTTGGTTTGGATTTCTCAATAAAGATTCATGTTTTTTTATTATTCTTTCTCATTATTGTTGATTGATTGCATTGTTTAACCACAACAAAGTGGTATCAAAGCCAGGTTGCATTTCTTGGAGGTTTACGTAGGAGGTGTGTTCCGCCGTTGGGTTCGTTCCGAAGCTCTTCGGAATTCGTAAGAAAAAGGTTGCGTTTCTTGAGTTTACGAAGGAGGTGTAGAAGTCCGCCATTGTTGACGTTCGAAGTTCGAAGGCACGGTCGGAAATTAAAGATTCGAAGGAAGGAGAAGTGATCGCCAGTTCTTGAAGAATCGTTTGCCGTTTTTTGTTTTCGTTCTTCTCGGTTACACGGTTCTTGGTTTTGGTTATGTTTTACGGTTGGAGACGAAATCAACGACAAAAATCAAAGGAGATTGGAATCGATTCTCTTTGCGGTGTTGATTTTCTGCAATTCTATCTCGCCGGAAAAACGGGTTTCGATGGAGAAGACGACCGGAGACGAAACAGTCGAGCAATCCTCGAATTTGTGTTGGTATCGAACATAGAAAGCCTCGAAGTTAGCAGTTCGAACAAGGGTTCTCGAACTTGGCACGTTTTCGAATTTAGTACATTCGAACTTGGCACCTTGAATTTAATACAATTCGAATTTGACATCTCATTCGAATTTAGTGCCAATAGAATTTGGCATTTAAAAATTGAAGTTTGACTTTTTTTTTTAAATTTTGAAATGTTGGCATTTAATTTGGATTTCGAATTTAGGTGAAAGGCCTAGAATTTGGTGGATCTTGAATTTATAAAGATCTCGAATTTAGGTGAACCTTGAACTTAAGGTGATTTTCGAACTTAAGGCGAATCACGAATTTAAGTTGGTCTCGAACATAGGCTACTCTCGAACTTGTTTTTCACAAATTTAATTGAACGAACAATGGCACCCCTATGATAGCGGTTGAGAAGTTTACGTGCAAAAATAATTTCAGTCTATGGCGACCCGAAAACATGGAGGAAGCCGAGTTCATATTGCAGGACGAAAAAGCGCATTCCACGCTTTTGTTGTCACTTTTCGATGAAGTACTTTATGAAGTCGCAGATGAAGAGACAGTTGAGGGCTTATGGAAGAAGTTGGAATCTCTGTATATGACGAAATCGTTGACGAATAAGCTGCTTCTAAAACAGCGACTATTTTCATTGAAGATGAAGGAGGGTTCGGCACTTAAAGATCATTCAGATGAATTAAATTCGATCTTAATGGATCTTAAGAATCTGGAGGTAAAAATCGAAGACGAAGACGCGGCTTTGATTTTACTCGTGTCGTTGCCGCCATCTTATGAGAACTTTGTGATTTCGTCTATCGTCGGAAGGGATACAATCACAATTGAAGAAGTGAGATCGGGTCTTCACTCACGTGAACTCCGTCATAAAGCCTCAGGGAACAGTCTGGAGTCTCAATCGTTGGGTTTAAATGTGGTTAGAAGTGACAGATACAGTGATCGATCAAGCAAAGAGAAAGGAAAGCAGAGGAGAGGAAGATCAAAGTCACGGACAAGGAAACCCGGTAACAAAGATACTTGTCACACTTGTGGTCAAAAGGGCCATTGGAGAAGAGATGGTCCGAAGAATCAAGCAAGTAGTTCAAATGCAAACGTGGCAAAGGAGGATACAAAGTCGGAGTCAGATTTTGTGCTTATGGTGTCGTCTTGTCATGTGGGAACTTCACAGGAATGGATTCTGGGTGTTCGTTTCACATGTGTCCCTACAAGGAGTGGTTCTCGACTTATGAAGAGAGGAGTTCTGGAAGTGTTATAATGGGTAACGATGTTGCATGCAAGGTGGTTGGTATTGGGTCAATCAAGATTCGCATGCATGATGGAGTTATTCGGGAGTTGACCGATGTTAGACACATTCCAGAAATGTCAAAGAGTTTGATTTCTCTTAGCACTCTCGATGCTAAAGGTTACAAGTACTCATGTCAAGGTGGAGTACTCAAGGTATCCAAGGGAGCATTGGTTGTCATAAAAGGAGTTCGAGAAGCTACACTGTATGTGTTGAAGGGTGAAACGATACTGAGAAATGGAATCGCTACCGTTTCGCAAACGCAAAGTGAAGATCCGGAGTTGACGAAGATGTGGCACATGAGGCTTGGCCATGTAGGGCAAAAGGGCTTGGAGCTGTTGAGCTCAAGAGATCTTCTTGGAGGACATAAGGTGACAAAGTTGAATTTTTGTGAGAATTGTGTGCTTGGCAAACAGACAAAAGTCAGTTTTTCAACGGCCGTTCATCAGACTAAAGCTTCGTTGGATTACGTTCACATGGACTGTTGGGGTTCTTCCAGAGTGCCGTCACTCGGTGGTGGTCGGTATTTTCTTTCAATCATAGATGACTTTTTCACGAATGACATGGGTGTTCATAATGAAGCACAAGGGTGAGTCGTTCGGAAAACTCAGGAGCTGGAAGACACTGGTGGAGAATCATTTGGAACGTAAAGTCATGAAGATCAGGACAGATAATAGGTTGGAGTTTTGTTCAAGAGAGTTCGATGATTTCTGTGAGGAGAACGACATTGCAAGACACAAGACGGTTCGGCATACGCCTCAGCAAAATGGGGTAGCCGAAAGGATGAACCGGACATTGCTGGAACGAGCAAGGTGTCTGTTGCTGAATACGGGTTTGTTGCGTGGATATTGGGCCGAAGCAGTAAACACGGCATGTTATCTCATCAACCTTTCGCCTGCTACCGCCATTGATTGTAAAACACCGTTTGAAATTTGGACGGGTAAACCAGCGGACTATTCGAAGCTCTGGGTGTTTGGGTGTCCGGCGTATTACCATGTAAATGATGGTAAATTGGAACCGAGGGCCAAGAAAGGTGTTTTCATGGGGTATGGAGATGGTGTGAAGGGTTACAGAGTTTGGTCTCCAGATGAAAAGAGAATTGTGCTAAGCCGTGATGTTACGTTCGATGAGAAGAAGATGTATTCTACCAAGGAGAGTGTCACCAAGAAGGTGGAGGAGCACGATGTGTCAGATCGTGGTTCCGATGACAACAGGGTAGAGTTTGTGAATGAAGAAGAAAACCAAGTGAACGTTCCCTAGAAAAAGTAAAAGGGAGGGAAGGAACTGACTTTTTCTAACTCGGAATGAATTGGAAGTGCGAGATGCACTAATCGGAAAGAGACTCTCTCTTGACCTGACTTTCCCTATTGGCTTTGACTGCGGTAAGTAATTCACTCAAACCGATTCCATTTATGGATACTTGGATGTTAGAAGAAGATGTGGAATACGGGAGTGAACCGTTAAAAGATTCAGGCTCGGGGACGTCGTCTGTTCAGGGTTCGAGTTCGGGGTTATCTCGTGAAGATGGAGTCGGTAGCTCACTAGCTCAAGAGAGATCGAGAAGACAGATAAAACCGCCGACTCGATATGGTTTTGAAGACATGGCCGCTTATGCTTTACAGGTTGCAGAAGATATGGACAGCTCAAACGAGCCTAATTCCTATCGGGATGCAATTGTGTCTAAAGATGCAGATCGGTGGTCTGGTGCAATGTCTGAAGAGATCGAATCTCTGCACAAGAATAAGACATGGGTTCTTGTTCAGTTACCAAAAGGTAGAAGGGTTGTTGGCTGCAAGTGGATTTTCAAGAAGAAAGTCAGTGTCGAAAAATCAGATGAAGTAAGATTCAAGGCCAGACTGGTAGCCAAGGGTTATAGTCAGAACGAAGGTCTCGACTACAATGAAATTTTCTCCCCGGTGGTTCGTCATACGTCAAACAGGGTGTTGTTCTCGCTAGTCGGACATGGTGACTTGGAGCAGGAACAACTAGATGTGAAGACGCCATTTCTGCATGGTGATTTGGATGAAGAGATCAATATGTCACAACCGGAAGGTTATGTGGAGCTAGGAAAAGAAAATATGGTGTGTTTGTTAAAGAGATCGTTGTATGGCCTGAAGCAATCCCCAAGACAATGGTACAAGCGGTTTGATAGCTTTATTGTGAGTCATGGATTTGTTTGAAGTTCTTATGACTGCTGTGTATATCACCAGAAGTTGAAAGATAGAAGCATGCTTTACTTGTTGGTGTATGTAGATGATATGCTGATCGCTACTAAAGACATAAGAGAAGTTCAACGCGTGAAGAATCTTCTCAGTACCGAGTTTGAAATGAAGGATCTAGGTCCTGCCAGGAGGATTCTGGGGATTGATATCTTACAAGACCGAAAGAACAAATGGTTGTTCTTGTCGCAGCAAGTCTATGTTGAGAAGATACTGCGTAGATTTGGGATGTACGATGCGAAGCCAGTGAACAATCCGTCATCGTCAAGTTTTCGTCCTTCATTGGTGGTGTCTAATGGAGTTGAGGGTGATGATGATAAGATGTCAAACGTTCCCTACTCTCAGGCTGTAGGAAGTGTGATGTATCTGATGGTCTGTACGAGACCAGATTTGGCATACTCTGTGAGTGTGGTGTCTCGCTTTATGTGTAATCCGAAGAAAGATCATTGGGTGGCAGTTAAACGAGTATTTCGTTATCTCAGAGGTACAATGGCTGTTGGTCTCATTTACGGAGGTGATCGAAATGTTGAAGTAATCGGGTACTCAGACTCGGATTATGCTGCTGATCTGGACAGACGGAGATCGCTTACGGGCTATGTGTTTACGCTTGGTAATGCGGTAATAAGCTGGAAGGCAACACTTCAACCGTCAGTAGCTTAATCCACTACTGAAGCAGTGTATATGGTGCTAACTGAAGCAGCCAAGGAGGCAATATGGTTGAAAGGTCAAATTGGAGATCTGGGTGTAGATCAAGAGAAGACGTTGATACACTGTGATAGCATGAGTGCTATTAGTCTGGCGAAGGATCAAGTCTATCATGATCGTACCAAGCATATTGATGTTCGTTACCATTTCATCAGATCTGAGTCGCGAATCAGAGTCGTGAAAATCGGTACGAAGGATAATCCAGCAGATATGTTAACGAAGAAAATTCCTGAAGTGAAGTTCAGAAGTTGCTTAGACGTGCTAAACGTCGGAAATTGGAATTCACATTGGACTTAGCTAAAGTCAAGGTGGAGTTTGTCAATAAATAAGGGAATATGTGACTTTACTAAAGTCAAAGGGTTTAGTTGGTCCTTGGTCCATTCTTAGAGGGGCTAATATGAAAGTTTGCATGAAATATATATATATATATATATATATATATATATATATATATATATATATATATGCATGTGTTGTAGGCAGAATGAAATTCCCACATAATTCACTTTACACAATTCTTTCATATTCGTTTCCAGTACATACGAATTTGATCATCATCCTCTCGATTTTGTTCTCTCCAATTTCTTGTAATATTTTGGTTTTGATTTATCAATAAAGATTCATGTTCTTTATTATTCTTTCTCATTATTGTTGATTGATTGCATTGTTTAACCACAATATATATATATATATATATATATATATATATATATATATATATATATATATATATATATATATATATATATATATATATATATATATAAACTTGACGTTTTAAGTGAGTTTTATTTATAATCTTGTAATGTTGGGTGATTTAAGACATAAAAATCTATAAATATACATATTATCATATATTAGAGATATTAAGTCCCTACTATCATTTAGGACTCGATTAAGCTCACCCGGTGCATCACCCATCAATTTACGCTAAATAGCATTTTCGCCAATATTTGCCATCGCACCCACGGTGAGTCTTCATAGCCCCTATTTTCACAGTGTTATATTTTGCGGTTGAAATACATGCTACGTTTTCATATGGACGCAGAAACAACTTCATTTCTATTATGTATTACACATGTGGTTCGATCAGCCCTTAAATCATGAACCCTTATTTGCATTTATTTGTAAGCGCGAATATATTATGGATAGATCAATCGGGAGTCATGTCCCCCATTCGGGTTAGTTCAGCTCGGCTAACAGCGAGTGCATATATATTTAACACACGGTATTACGTATGGGAATACTGCACAGGTCAAACTCATTTAATTAAGCTTCGGTTGCATGATGGTTTATATGTAATACATAACATGGAATTTATGATTTTATAAATTCAAACCTAATTGTTGTTGTCCATACCAGTCAGATTTACGTGTAAACCTATGAGCTCACCAACAATTTTTGTTGACGTATTTTAGCGTGTATTTTCAGGAAATTAAGGCAAGTGTGCCACTTCAGAAGTATTTTTCAAGCTTCCACACCTAAGGAGTCGCATGCATTTTCAAAACTACCGGAGATTTAGCTACATTATTTTTAATACTTTAATTATGTACTTAAATCTCTGTATCGTGCGAACTTCTTTTTCTTCATATCAGGCTATGTATAACATTATTGTATTTTAATGTTTTGTCGATGTATTTTTGAAAACGTCCATATGGTGGTCGTTCGTTATGATCATGGTTATGTTTCCGCGACGTGACCCTTCGTCGCCAACCGGGGTAACGGGGTGTGACATCTTCCTCTGAGGTAACCATAATTTTTTCAACAGCATGGGAGTCAACTTGTGTGAACACATCACACACCTGATTCACTGGTTTCCTTACACTAGCCACTAAGGTTGAACCTCTCTTAGACATTTCCAAGGCATTTCTCTTTTGCAGCCTTAATTGTTCATCATTCATCGAAGACCCATAGAGGTTTACAAGATCCATGCTTCTGATAGTACGTGAGTTTCTGAGAATGGTTAAAAAATAGTTCCACTCCTCAGGCAACATGTCTAAGAACTTGTTTACCAATGTTAAACTATCCTTAGTGGTCACAACATCTTTGAGATCATTTAACAGTGTAGTGTACCTGGTGTAGGTTCCAGTAAGGCTCTCCTTAGGCTTAGCAAAGAACAACTCATATTGTCTAACAAGATTGTTAAACCTATTATCTAACCAGTTTAAACACATCATCAGGGAGAGAGATTACAAGGTTGTTCCTCGCTTTTGCGTCAAGGGCCACCAGTCTCTTATATTCATCAGTCCTTTGAGCTTTTGTTTTCTCAAATGTCCTGACCTCAGGAACAACACCTTCTGTAGAAGGAGTGATGATAGTGATAGAGGTAGGCGCATAAGGACCTTCTATCACTATCTCTAGAAGTTGCACATCCAGATTCTCCAAATACAGCATTATTCCGCACTTCCATCTAGAGAAGTTTTTGTGACTAAACTATTGAGAATTAGTCATAGATCCACTGTCATAGTAGGAAGTGGAGTTTGAAGCACTGTTGTCCATGATGAGATATGGGAAGAAATGAGAGATCTAGAGTTAACTGTAACATCCCCAAGATCAAGGCACTAATTATAAATAATTATGTTGCTAAATGAATTTTATATTAATGTTTAATCTTGATTAAAATTAAAATCATAGCCACGAGCTTTAACCATTTGTACAATACACTTTAAGCATTGTAACTTGGCAACCTATACCTTCATGTACAAACCCCTAAAGCTTTATGTACAAGCAATCTATGCACTTATGTAACTTTAGAGCATTGAAAATAAAAAAGGGTAATAAGTTGGGGGCTAAATTAAGGACATGAACTACAAGAGGGTTAAGTGCAAGAGTTTAACCAATTGAAGGCTATGAAAAGGCCCCAATCGGTGCTAACCTGGTTTCTTCTCTTGTCTACTTCATTTCCTGCACACATATTTAAAGAAAAACTTTACCCACTGGTAGAGAGAAACATTTTCCACCTGGCTTGGTGACCTCAGAATCTTTGAATGAATAATCTGGGCAAACTCAAGGTAACATCACAAGTATGTTTGAGTTGTATATGTGTATTCTTCTTCATCTTCCCCCTAACTTAGTAACCATATGGGGAGTATGGGGAACCCAAATAGGATCACTTAAGAAAGCTTACTTGTAATCAAATAAGTTTCTTAAGTGATTTATTAAAAAATAAACAAAAGAAACCAAAAAAATTCATCAAAATTTGACTTGGTTTCATTTACGTAAATTCAAATAGAGCCAGAAATAGTCTGATGACTTTTGAAAATTTTAGAGCAAGAGAAGGAGAATTGCTGGAAAGTACCTATCTGATGTTTGTCAATCCGGTGTGTGAGATGAAGAGGAATGGAGTGACAAAATCCAATCTGGATATAAATGTCAATTTCCAAAATGTGCTGAATCCGGAATGGGATAAATACACAATGATCATCTAGCAAACAAAAGAGATTGACGATATGGATTTCCATATGGTGTTTGAGAACGATAACAACTACCAAGAAGTTGTTTTAAGGAAAATTCCTGGAAACAAACAAGCAGAAAAGGCAACCATTGATCCTCTGGCACTTCTAGATGATAAGAAATAGAAATAATAGCTAAAGAAGGAAAAGCGGGTTGTTTTGAGCAGTAGTTCATCAGAATCAGAATCGACTGATTCTTCAGCTGAATCCGAGATAGAGGAGATGAAAAAGCAGATGGCCTTGCTGACAAACGCATTCTAAAGAAAGTTTTATCGCAAACCGAAAATAACAAGATGCGATATAACACAGGATCCAGGAAATATGAAAAGAGGGATAAACATGACAAATCTGGAGAGTGCAGTGGGAAAAAATACTAAGAAATATGAAAAGACTGATATATCGGCTAAGAAAGATGCTGATCAGAGATGCTATAGCTGTGGCAAACTAGGCCAATTTCCAGAGAATGCAGATTGCCAATTGTAAAGAATTCTGATTATTACACTCGGAAGGCACTGCTGGTGAAAGAAAAAGAGGTTGGTAAGGCATTAATGGCTGAAGATGACCACTAGCTGCAACTGTCCGAAGATGAAGACATTCTAGACGAAGACGCTCATATATGCCTGAAATCAGAAGTGTTCAATGAGACTAAACTGAGTGAGTCTGCTATGTTAGCTGAGGATGAGGTTTGGGTAGGGCTGACTGATGACGAAACTGAAGACCCAAAGGAGTTTGATTCTGACAATGAACTGAGAGAGGATATGGCGTTGATGGGAACAGGAGAAATGGGCTGCAACAAAGATCAGGAAGATGACGAATCAGATGTAGATGCCTCAAAAAATTCAGAGACAATCTAATTCTGATTCAGATGATGATAACTCCTCTGTCCTAGAACAGAAACTTACTCAAATGGCTTATATGCACAAAAAGTTTGAAAAATCATTAAAATCCGAAAAGAAAAATGTCCATTCCTTGGAAAATAAATTAATAATAATGCTTTAGTTTTAGAATTTTCCAAGGATAAGGCATCAACATTAAAATCAGTTTCGGATTTGCAAGGTAAATCCAATGATTTTCAAAGTGAAATTTAAAAACCGAATAACAATATATCTGACTTAAAAGAAAAACTAAAATTAGCCGAGTTAGAATCATCAAGTTATTCAGTAAAATACCATTCCATATTTGATGAAAGAACAAAGTTTTATTAGAAAATCAAATCATTGGAAGATGAGTTCAATAAAAGAGGTCAAACAGATCAAACAATATATTTGAATCAACCAAAAGATACTGAATTTTTATATTTCAAAATCAGGTATTGGTTGGACAAATCCAAAATATCTAACAAAAGCTATTTCAAATTCACCAACTCTTTATGATGTTAGATATATGAATTTGGGATTGAAAATGGTGTTATAAAAGCATCAAATGAGATAGAATCTGGTGAAGATCTGAAAAGGTTGATGAATGATAAAATGAAAAATAATTTGGATTATAACAAATTAAATGATAGTTATCAAATTCTTGCATTTCTAAAGAGTATATTCAGACTTATTCTGAAAAACATTTGTCTGAAAATACTACTTCACTCAAAAGCCATACATTCCAAATTCAATTCTTGAAAAGATCAATTCTGATCTTGAATTGAAAATTAAAACTTTTGAGTCTGAGAATAAAAAGCTTCAGGCTGAAATTAATGATTTGGAAATAAAAATGAAAAACCAGCCTGAAAGCAAACCTCAACCAGATCAGAAACCTTCAATTCTACCAGATATCATAAATTCTGAAAAGGAATTTGATCTGTAATAAACTATGAGTTTAACTCATTAGAGGAAATGTTTATTCATGACAACCAATCTGATAAACCCAAAGAACCTGTAAGTTTTTTGAAAAGAATACCTACAGCTTCTAAGGTTAAATCAGTACCTTCACCTGTTTTATATAAAGAAAAGGAGAAAACAAAAGTTACTTTTGTTACTCCAAAGTGTGAAATAGGTGAATCTTCTTCATCAAAGGATTCAACTGCAAAGAAATCACATGATTCTCAAGGTAAGAAAATTTTGCAAAATAAGGGTAATTCTAATGTGACTAATTCTCGTTTTATAGTTATGTCAGATAATATTGTGAAAAGTTCACTGAAGAAAGTTTTGAGAAACAGCAACAAGCAAAGAAAAACAAGAGTATTAGACAAGAATGGAGAGTGAAAGATGTATGTGTTACTAATAGGATTAGTCCAGTAGATAATTCTGTCTGTAATAAATCTCATGTTAAATACTGTTCTAAATACTCTCGAACTGAATTGCTTTCTTTAAATTGTGCTAAATGCCATGTGATGAATGATAAATCTGTGCATAAATCTGATAAGTTTGTATGGGTTCCCAAGAACAAGGTTTCTACTTTTAAACAGCAAAAGGTTCCAAAGAAACAAATTTCAAATTAAGTTTCAGAACAAACTGTACAAAAATGGAAACCTAAAAAGACTGTTAAAAAGTAGGTTCCTATGTCAAAGAATTTATCTGTTAAACAGCCTAAAGACTCACCACATGATTTACCGAATTCCAAAGTACCCAACTATAAGTGGGTACCTCATGTTTTTCTTCGTTATATAGGTAAATCATGTGTGGTATCTTGACTCTGGGTGTTTAAAGCACATGATTGGATAGAGAGAAACCCTCACGAATTTTGTAGATAAATTTTGTGGGACGGTAGGGTTTAGTAATGATCATTCTGTTCGATCAAAGGTTATGGGAGTCGGGAGTACGACAAAATAACAATTCAAAAGGTTTTCTACGTTGATGGTCTTTGTCATAATCTGTTCAGTATCGACCAAATGTGCGATAAAGGGTTAGAAGTCAACTTTAAGGCTAATCGATGTAGTAATAGATCTGGGGAAGCGAAGGAGATCCTAGCTGGGAATAGGAAAACCAATTTGTACTCCATGGATCTAGCCAACATAAATCTGAAGAAAGATGTCTGCTTACTCTCAAAGGCTACATTTAAAGTATTGCGGTTGTCGCATCGTCGTCTATCCCATTTGAACTTCAATGAATTAACCAATCTTGCAAATTGTGGTTTAGTCAAAGGGTTACCAACTCTCCGATTCCAGAAGGAGCAGTTCTACTGGCCTATGGTGAGAGCTTCTCACAAGTTAAAGGTTGAAGATGCTTCAACAAGGGCATTAGAGCTTCTACATATGGACTTGTGCGGGCCTATACGAGTACAAAGTATCAACAAGAAGAGATATGTGTTGGACATAGTCGATGACTATGCATGGTACACATGGGTATTCTTCCTGAGATCATGACACTACCGAGATCATTATTGACTTCATTCGCAAAATTCAAGTAAAACTGCAACTATCAGTTTAAACCATTAGATCTGGTAATGGTACAAAATTCAAGAATAAGTCACTCGAGACAATTCTGAGTTCTGTTGGGATAACTCATCAATATTCAGCAGCTCGTACCCCACAACAGAATGGTGTTGTTGAAACGACGAAATCACACGCTTGTGGAATCCGTTAGGATGATGCTTGCTTACTCTAATCTACCGTTATTCCTTTGGACTGAAGCTGTAGCAACTTCTTGCTTTACTCAGAACAGATCGATCATCAAGAAAAGATTCATAAAGACACCATACGAACTGATAAATAAACGAGTCCTTAATGTGAAATTTTTCATGTTTTTGGATGTTGGTGTTTTATTCTGAATGACAAAGACAATCTGGGAAAGTTTAATCAGATAGAGGATGAAGGCATCTTCATTGGATACTCCAAAGAGTCTGTGGCTTTCCGAGTATATAAAAAAAGAACGAAGACCGTTAACGAGAGCGTAAACGTAAAATTCAACGAAGGAATTGTAATGGCTTCGGAACACACCACTTCAACAATCGACTTCAATGAAGTCATCGGAGCAAAATGCTGAAATGAATGATCTTAATAAATTGATTGAAAATTTTTATGAAGACTATTTTGAAAAGACCCAATATAATGTTCCCAGTTTGGTTCCTGGCAGGATTACTGAAGATCCGGTCATAGTCTCTGATCATTCACACCAATAGATTTCAGAAGAAACAGGAGATGTCTCAACGATAGATGTACACATACCTGTTGAAAGTGTACAACCAATTCAAGCTCAAGAATCTTTTGAAACACCCTTGAATTCTGAAAATTCAGAAACCCCCAATTCAGTTGATATCCCATCAACATCTGAAATTGTAACATCCGACATTAAACCAGGTTAGCAACTACGACCTAATCTGTAATTAATAGCCAATGATAACCTAATCAGTGGTCATTAGAAATTAATCAATGTGATTAACAATGTTCATTAGAAAATTCTACTCAATTAGAATCAAATTCATCGGTGCGATGAATCGGGAAATCAATTAAGCCGATCAATTTACGATATGAGGGATTAATTCAATTAAGTACATAATTAAATTATGATTATTTACACTAATCATACACTAATACAATTACTTAACATTAATTATGCAAGACTAAAACAATTCATTAAAACAATGCATCCAAAAGTATTTATGAATTTACAAGAAAAAGGAAATACAAGAATACATTTCTAAATACTTTTATACAAAAAAAAAATAAAAATACACCAAAAATACCCCCATAGGCCGGCCAATAGGAAGGACACAAGGACAACGGAAAAATATTTTTTTTACACAACCTCCATAACCTTTCAAAATCGAATCCTTCAACACCATTCTCCTTTCATTTCAAACTAGATCTTACACTCCACCTCCACTTTGAAAGATCATCTTTTCTCTATAAATAGAGAGTTTTCTCTTCATTTTTATCACACCACAATTCTCTTTTCTCTCCTCTATGGTCCGACCACATACACACACATAGTGCACACATCTTTTCCTTTTCAAAGTGTTCTTCAAGTCTTCAAGTGTTATTGGTGCTTCAATTCAAGATCCAACTTATTCTAGTTTGCATCTTTATAACACATCAAAGTAAGTAAATACTAGCTTATTTCATCTTATATTTATGTTTATATAAGTCTTGCATAATATATATAATCACCAACAACAACAAGTTTCATAAAAACTCAAGTTTATAAATTTCTAGTTTTTGTTTCTAAGTTGTTTCTTCAAATGTGTTTATAAATATAAAAACACATCATATAAGTGTAAATATTATGAAAACAAGTGATATATATGTGTTTTATAATTTTTATACAAGTCGTCTTTGAATAAACAACAAGAATCACAAGTTATTTCAAGTTTATAAACTACGGATTTTCGGCAGAAAATTTATATCGACTTCGAAAAATCATAACTAATTCATAACTAAACGAAATTAGTTGATTCTTGTCTCAAAAGTTAGACCTATGTCTTAACTATAGATCTGGAAGTTTTAATAATTTATTTTGGAGTTTAAGACCTCCAGAAATTATTTGGGAAACCGAAAGTTTGACAGCTCAAAAATGGCCAACATAGGGTTTTCAACAAGCTTTTTCCCCAACCTAAACATCTCGAAAAATGGCCGTTCTTGACTTTAAAAGTTCTTTGTATATAGTAGTTTAATGTCCTAGAAAACCAAAGCCTAAAACGTTTTGGATATATATATATATATATATATATATATATATATATATATATATATATATATATATATATATATATATATAATCTTGACGTTTCAAGTGGATTTTATTTATAAACTTGTAATGTTGGGTGATTTAAGACATAAAAATCTACAAATATATATATTATCATATATTAGAGATATTAAGTCTCTATTGTCATTTAGGACTCAATTAAGCTCACCCGGTGCATCACCCATCAACTTATGCTAATTTTCCTTTTTCGCTCGTTTTTGGTATCGCACTCACGGTGAGTCCTCATAGCCCCTATTTTCACACTGTTATGTTTTGAGGCTGAAATACATGCTTCGTATTCATATGGACACGAAAACAACTTCATTTCAATTATTTATTACACATGTGGTTCCATCAGCCCTTATATCATGAACCGTTAATTGCATTTATTTGTAAGCGCGAATATATTGTGGATAGATCTATCGGGAGTCATGTCCCCCATTCGGGTTAGTTTGGTTCGGCTAACAGCGAGTGCATATATATTTAACACAAGGTATTACGTATGGGAATACTGCACAGGGCAAACTCATTTTTAATTAAGCTTCGGTTGCATGATGGTTTATATGTAATACATAACATGGAATTTGTAAGGTCTACCTAACACAGATCTATCTAGACGCGGAACCGTCAACGAGTTCGGAATCCTCGTTAACGGGTAGACGGTAACAACACTCACTAGAAACACGGAGACTATCAGAAGCTGCACGAACTACACAAGCACGAGCCTACGAACTGATTCTCTCCGAAACAACACTAACGCTGATGATAAACTCGAAATCGCTTAATGCTTAATCACTCTCGAATTCTTTAAAAAGTCTCATAATTAATCGAGTCTATCCCTAATTATAGAGGCTAATTCGAGTCTGTTATGGGCCAAACTCGAATCCGGCCCAAGGCCCATTCGAGTTTGTCCTCGCTGACGTTCTCGAATCTGCCACACTACACATTCGAATCTGCCCAATTGACTTATTTGAATCTGACCTAGATTCGAATCTTAGTCCTTTGAGGATTCGAATTTACTCATTCAATTAATTAACTTAGACTAGAAACTTATGTTTATAACTTATGTTTGATTTTATCTTTGATCTTTATGTTTGAACTTCTTGTAATGCGTTACATTAAGTTCAAACACACAATCAATAATAATTATCAACCATATAAAAACATATATATCAAACACTAGTTAATTCCCAATACTTTTAATATTACTTAAACCAAAATGTTAGATCGCTTAGACTGCTATCGTCACACAGGGTGTACTAACAGAGTCCCCCTTGACGATAGCTTCTAACTATTTACATCAAGTTTAAGTACTAGAACTATATATACTACTACCTGCATATAAACCAGCATCTATACAAACTTTTACTACCTTCTGGAACTTCCTGGCTTCATATCTCCATGCTTCAATAAAGAAGACAGGTTGATCATGTAGCTTCTTCAGGTCGTCCTTCGATAGATTTATTAAGTGCAGTGGATCATACACTCTCAAAATCACTTTGTCATGTGTATCTTCCATGACTGCTTCTGTTGTGTCATTATCGACGTACCACCATTTCATGTTGCTCAAAATATTCTGTGGCATCGATTTCATAGGCACCCTTTTCAAGCATTTGACTTGTTTATAAACCATTCTGGCCCAAGGCCTTCCCGTATGAGGATCTATCCTTGATCCATCCTCTACTCTTTTTCCTGATCTTGGCTTAAGTTTTTCAAACTTTCCCGAACGACCCTCTTTTCTTATTATTTCATCTTCAAAGTCAAATTCCATTAGCTCTTCCTCAATGTCTTTTAGCGCATCTATCATATCGCTATCCAAAGTTCTTGAAGAACCAGCCTCTCCTCCTTCACCTTCTGCTTGACTTGGCTCCCCCCAAGACTGAGTAGCCTGAGCAGCAGAAAAATCTACTGGCTCATTCTGTCTTTGAGTGCTAGGATCATTGCCCTGGTCATCTTCATCTTCATCATCCTCCCTTCGCACTTCTTGATCACGGCACGATGTCTCCCCCTGAGCCTTTAAATTTTTCATTAATTGCTCAACTAGGGAGCGCATCGATCTTAGCTCAGCCGCTTGATCAGCAACAAAAGACTTCAACTCTAAGTTCTCTTCCTGGACTTTTTCCACTATCCATTTTAGATCGGCATTCTCGTCATCAAGATGTGCGTTATGAGCCTGAATCTCACTGATTGCCTTTGTTAGGCCTAGGATCTGGATATTTTGGAAGTCAACTTGAGCTTTTAGATGCAGAAATCTTTGATTGTCGGCGTATGTGGACGAGGTTGATGGGATGGATTGAATTGGAGTTGGAATGATCGGCGATGGGATATATGGTTCATCATGAGGTGGTGATGGTGGAATGGTGGTTTGAGGTTCCTGAGGTTGAGAAATTTGAGGTTGTTCTGCTGAGGCTGAAGAGTATCCTTGCATAAATCTATGACGTTTGGCCCGTTGCCTTGTCACTAACGGTGCAACCTCTTCTTCTTCAAAATCGGAGTCATCAGACTCTCTTGATGCTCGCCTCCTTGAAGCTTCTTCATTAACTACTAACCGTGATCCATAAGTTCCTATTTGAACATGAGGGTCTGTAGATACTGACTCTGGAGCTTCAACTTCTATTTCCTCCATTTCGTCTAACTCAGTTGCCGATGATGACAAGTCATTACCAGTTTGTTCTGGTTCATACTCATCAACATCCCTCAACACATCATCTTCTCCCTCTGGAGGCTCTAGCAATTCTCCAACCAATGCTGCAGATATTTCTTCATTGGCATGAGGACCAGCTTCCCAAATTTCATGCAACGTCTGACACAACTGATCAGATTCAATTGGGATATTCGAAGGCCCTGCTTCCTGTACCTCTTGCTGTTGATTTGTAGAAGGCCTGGATGCCTGAGTCTGACTCGCAGTAGCTCCTTGTCTTCGCCTTTGTTGTTGTGCTCGCGGTGGCTGTGGTTGTTGTTGTGGCTGACCAGGCTGAACTTTCACTAAACCTGCCCAGTTGGCAGTATCTGGTGCTTCAAAATTCCTATCTAGAACAGCTCCAAACAACGGTCCCTCAACTGGAACTGCCAACTTTCCTCTATGCGAGGAGCAATCAGCAAAAATTCTTTTATCCATCACCGCGACACTTTGGATTTCATTGTGCGGCGGCAAATTCGGCAAGAAATGCCTTTTGAGCATCATTATGAATCGAGGATACAGCAGAAATTGTTGCTGCTCTGGAGCCGAGATTTGATGGACGAATTCTGAGAAAAACATCTGAGAAAAGCTGAATGGCCGATTATACACTAAAGCGATCATCCCAGATTGGATCTTCGAGACGATATAATCAAAACCAGCTTTCTTTGCCGCGAAACAAACCATGAAAACATGAGCCAAAAATCTCCATTGGCCAATAAGCCCGCTCTTCATGTACGAAGTCTTCGTAACATCTAAACTGTAACCCATTCTCTGAAAAGTCGCTTGCCTAATACTTAGGGGAAAATCAATAGGCCCAGACTCCTCTTCCGGAGATCCTAGCTACAAAACTTGATGCAGCATATTGGCAGAAAACACCAACGGTTGCCCTGCGATCCTTGTTCTCAGCACTGTTGGAGTGACAGAGCAGTCCACCTGAAGATGTTCATAGAACTGGCGAACATAGGGAATAACAATCTGAATATTGTGAGATAATGCAAAAGCAATCCTAGATTCTACAAGGAAATCCATCATTTGACGAAAACCCTGCGCCTCAGGGATATGATGGACGGGGGGAATGACCATATTGTGCTTCGGCACAAATACTCGAACAGCCATATCTGCACAATAGATAAACTATTAGAATTAAAAAAAATCAATAAACTTGCCTAAATTCAAATTTTTTTATTTTGAACTTAATTAAGTACAAAATCCAACACAAAAGAATTTCTACAAGTTTAATAAAATTTAAATTAAATAATTCAAATAGAGTAACAGATTCGAATAGACAGAATCGAAGACTCCCTGTGTCGAGTTTGATGACAGATTCGAATGACATGGTCTTCTCGAGTTTACTGACAAACTCGAGAACGTTCATGAACAGATTCAAAAGGTCGTCGTCCAACTCTTCAACAATACCCATGATTTTAACCATTTTGAACTTAGAAAATCACATACATTAGTCCAACTAGGTTCTAATCACTGAATTTTGCCTTTAATTTGACTATTTACTGGTCCAAACTTTGTAATTTTAGAAAACACGACTTAGACCCATAAACCTTCAAAAATCGATGATTTTGGCTTAAATGGTGTATAAAACTACATGAATCTTGTACAACCAAGGTGATTATACCTAGATATATCAGTAGAATCGAACACCCAAGTAAGAAACTCGACAAATTGTCGTTTTTGTGAAAAACGGTAGATTCGAGGAAGTAGATTCGAAGTCGCCAAATAGATTCGAGAGGGTAGATTCGAAAACAGATAGAAGTAATGACAGTTACTGTTACCTATTTATAATACCAACCTTCAAATCTATGGCCAAGGTCGAATCTACTGACAGATTCGAAAACCACCCAATTTCGAGTCTGTACTAAACTCGAATTACACCAGACACTTAGAAAAATTTTGAAAATTTTGAAATAACTTCAACTTTTTCAACCTTTTCTACGGTATTGTGTAACGAGATAAACTATGCCAAATCTTTTACCCTAAGCACAAGATATTTCACGCAGTGTTTATTTTATCCAACTATGAATGCACCCTCAGTAATTTTTGACCCTTTTCCTAAGTAGAAATATAAAATAAAATAAAATAAAATAAAATAAAATAAGGAAAAATAAGTAAAAAATAAAATTTTAAAATTTTGACCAAAAATGTAACTTAGACTTAAACTATACTTATTAAAATTTACAACCTATGCTAAACTCTAAACACAATATTTTTGATGAGTATAGTCAAAGAAAGGTTCAATCAGATAGCGATGTCAGATACTCACTTTCAGTACTTAAACTTTCACACTTAGGAATTTTTGATTCCTTTGATTGTTTGTCGTGAAATACCTATTTAGCCGATTGTTGGTATTTTACCCCTTTAAACATGCTACATTTTGGAATATCCCTTGGCATTTTTATTTATCATGAAATTATCTTACGTGACTCAGACATAGACATACTTTTCATACAACAAAATGTCTTAGTTTGACTTAAAGTTTATTCTAAAAGCTAGCAAGACAGTGGTGACAGGTCTGTACCAACGTACAACAAAGCGACTTATCTTACTAACCAGAAATCTAAACAGAGGCAACAGGTCTGTACTTACGTACAACAGAGTTACATGTTTTCGATTCTCAATTTTGTATGATTTTTCTATTCTTTCCATTTTAAGATGTATTTGATGTTGCTATACATCCCCAGAAAGTTTGCATACCTCATTTAGACTCAAAGTTTGTATGTCTTGTACATAAAAATTAAGACCGATTGGTCATACATCTAAGTTAGCGACACGCTTGACTTTTTCTTGAATATTTTATTAGCCTTGAGATTCCCTATACGTATTATGCCTACCAACTCATCAAACTAAAATAAAGTATAACACTTAGAATTTTAGGTGCATTATGTGTGAAAGCCTAAACACTTAGAGTTTGTAACGACTGTGCTAATTTTCGTCACTTTGAACCTATGTATCTAAGACTTAACTCTTTTTCTGATATTCTCTTTTTTTTTTATCTTTATGATTTTCTATCTTTTTTCTTTTGTTTTTCATAGCAATAAAATATGATAACCTACTAACTTACTAAAAATAGAAACTTTGTAAAATTAGAAACTATCCTAAATTAGCAGACTTGCTATAAAAAGAAAGAAATACTACAGCTATAAAAGGAAATAAACTGCGACTAAGGTCAAATTACTTTGGGTTGCGCATTCCATTTAGTTGAATTAAATATTCAAACCGTGACTTATCAAATGCTTTGGTAAATAAATCTGCATTATTATCATCCGTTGCCACTTTTACCAATTTGATTAAGTTCTTTTCAGCACAATCACGAATAAAATGATGCCTAATGTCTATGTGCTTTGTTTTACTATGTTTAACTGGATTGTTAGTTATAGCAATTGTAGATTGATTGTCTATCCTAATGGGAGTTTGAGTGTAAGCCAAACCGTAATCCCGCAATTGTTGTTGTATCCACAGAACCTGTGAGCAGCAACTACCAGCAGCAACATACTCGGCCTCGCACGTGGACACGGCTACCGACGTTTGTTTCTTGCATTGCCAGGATACCAATCTCCCTCCTAGGAACTGACAACCTCCCGTTGTTGATTTGCACGTCAAGCTGCATCCTCCGTAATCAGAATCCGTGAATGCCTCCAACTCTAGATCTCCCTGCGCGTGATACCAAAGTCCCAGCTTCGGTTTCGACTTGAGGTATCGTAGAATCCGCTTCACAGCTTTCATGTGCATCTCCTTCGGATTAGCTTGAAACCTAGCATAAATACACACAGCAAACATGATGTCAGGTCTTGAAGCAGTTAAATACATAAGTGATCCAATCATGGCCCGATATAATGTCGGATCCACATCGGTATTGAAATGGGCAGTCAATTTCAGTGCCCGGTCTGAGATTGTGATTCACTTGAATCGGCGTGATGAAATGGGCAGTCAATTTTGTTCCTTCCATCCCGAAGCGTTCTAATATGTCATAGACATACTTCGTCTGATGGATAAACATACCATCCTTCTTCTGGTCAACTTGTAACCCCAAAAAGAAAGTTAACTCTCCCATAGCACTCATCTCGAACTTAGACTTCATCACCTTCTCGAAATCTTTGCACATCTGTTCGTCTGATGATCCAAAAATGATATCATCGACGTACACTTGTACCAAGATAAAATGTTCTCTCTTCCTCTTAACAAACAAAGTACTATCTATCCTACCCCTTTCAAACCCGTTCTCTAATAAATGGTTGGATAGAGTCTCATACCACGCCCTTGGTGCTTGATACAATCCATATAGAGCCTTATCTAAGCGATATACTCTATCAGGATATTTTGGATCTGTAAATCCGGGCGGTTGTTCTACATACACCAACTCCTTCACTTTCCCATATAGGAAAGCACTCTTGACATCTAATTGATATACCTTAAAGCCCTTGAAGGAGGCAAAAGCTAGAAACAACCTAATGGCTTCCAGCCTTGCTACTGGTGCAAACACTTCATTGTAATCGATTCCCTCCTCTTGGTTGAAACCCTTTACAACTAGCATAGCCTTGTTGCGAGTGACTATACCCCGATCGTCTCTTTTGCACTAAAAAACCCATTTGGTTCCTATGGCAACTTCCCTCGAGGTAATGGAACTAACTCCCACACTTCTAGTTTCCTAAACTGCGAGAGTTCTTCCTGCATCGCTTCAACCCAGGAGTTATCCTTAAGTGCCATTTGCACATTCTTAGGCTCTACTTGCGATATGAAACATGAATAGAGACATGTGTGATATGCCTCGGAGTCATTTATCATCGACAACAACACAGTGTTGTTATTTAAACTACTCCTAGTCCTCACACCCTCGTTAGGATTTCCTATGATGCTTTCTATAGGATGGTTCTTGTTGATCCTAGAGGTCTCTATTTCATCAACCCTTAGATTATCTCCTAGGTTAGATCCTATTTCACCTAATGGGGGAACTTCCTCAGATTCTACATTTTCCTCCTCGTGGACATTTTCCTCAGAGTTGGAGTTTGTTTCCTGAGTCTGGTTCTCAGTTGAAGGTGCTTCAGGAACATTGACTTCTGGAGATCTATCTACAGTCAAAGTAGGCTCGGATGTGGATTCAAACGTAGTCCTCGGAAAGGTATGACCATCGTCATTCAGATGCAACGTCACCATGTCCTTTTCGATTGTACCTGCATTTTCATCCAAGGGAATGTTAAATGACTCAAATAATTTATCATAGTCAAATATCCATTCCGGACCTGTTTGAGGTTCATGTGTATAACTTGTGACTTCAATGTTATACACAATTTCCACTGTACCATTTGTTTTGTTAAAAAACCCGTTTGTTTGGTGAGTTCGGCATATAACCTAGGAAGTATCCTTCGTCAGCCTTTTCACCAAACTTCGGTTGATGTTTTGTACGCAATAACGTGCATGGTACCCCAAACGATTCGAAGCCAGTTAAATTAGGTTGCCGTTTATTCAAAATTTCATAACAGGTTTTGTTTAAAGATTTGACAGTTAGGACCCTTTTTAAAATGTGACATGCGGTATTCACTGCCTCCCCCCAAAACATGGTATGAAGCTTTGAATCCGACAACATAGTCCTAGCTGCCTCAATCAGTGTCCTGTTTTTACGTTCGGCCACCCCATTTTGTTGAGGCTCATATGGTGCAGTAAATTGATGCACTATACCCTTTGAGAGGCAATATACACCAATTACAGTGTTTTTGAACTCAGTTCCATTATCACTACGTATCCTTTTAACCCGTGTTCCGTAGGAATTCTCCACTTGGTCTAAGAACCCGATGAGCTTGGAAGCCGTCTCGTCCTTTGTACCTAAAAAGAAAACCCAAGAAAATCGTGAGTAATCGTCAGTGATAACCAAACAATACCAACTACCTCCTATACTCCTTTTGTTGATTGGTCCGAAAAGATCCATGTGCAACAAATCGAATGTTGAGGTTATGGAGTTCTGCGTCTTGAACTTGTGTGTCTTCTTATGTTGTTTGCCCTTCTTGCAAGGTAGACACTTGTCCTCGAACTGAAAGCTCTTCATAGGCACACCTTGCACCAGTCCATTTTTCGTTATGTAGTTCATTTTTCTTAGGTGCAAGTGAGCCATGCGTCTGTGCCACAGTACCGATTCCATCTCTGAAGCTTTGGATAATAAACAAATTGGCCCCATCGAAGTCTCAGGCTTGTTCATATCAAGCATGTACAAGTCATTCTTCCTTGGTGCCCGCATCAATACCCATTCTTCAGGAATCTTGAATCCCGGTTTTAGCACTAACGCTTCAGTGTCAGTGAACAACACTGTATTATTCTTGTCACAGATTTGAGATACACTAATGAGATTGTGAACCAGTTTATCAACGTGATAAACTTGGTCCAACTTGATTGTCCCATTAGTGACCACTCTGGTACCCGTGATGTTTCCTCCATTGTTTCCCGCGAATGATACAAATCCCCGTTTCCCACCCTTGAAGTCTGTAAGTAGACCTCTTTCCCCTGTCATGTGCCTGGAGCATCCACTGTCGACGAACCATTTTTTGTTTGGACATGTGGTAATATCCTGCACATGAAAGAAAATAGGTTAGTTATCACGGGGAACCCAAGCCATAACTGACTTGGTTATACCATTCTCGTCCACATACTTAAACTCTTTCAAATACCCATCTCGCCTTTCAGGTGACTTGGGTCGTTGAACAGGAGTTTGTTGTGGTGCCGAGTGATGTAAATTCACTCTCTGCCTTTGAGTAGGCATTTGTTGTGGAGCTCTAGAATAATTCCGATTATATTGCATTTCAGATTGTGATCCCTGAGCTCTAACCGATGCGTAATGTCTAACAGGAGTATGAGACCTAACTGGAGTGTGTGCCCTGCTAGGTGTGGTGCTCCTATAGACTTGTTGAGGTGCTGACCTATATTGATTAATGACACGATTTGGTGAATTTGTCCTAACCACTTCCTTTGGTCCAACCTTTATCGGTGTTTGTTTCACAACTTGTTTTTGTGCGGCCTGCACAGTTTTCTCGGTACTCTGAGAACTACTAGTGCTCGCCACATTTGTTGAGGGCTTAACAGGTGTTGGGTGCACTGTCTTAGGTGTAACCTCGGCTTTCCTAAGCAGACAGTGAGAAGCAACATGCCCCTTTTCATGACATCTAAAGCAAGACATCTTATCTATGGACTTCTTGTGTGTTCCCTTTGACTTAGGTGTCTCACTAGTGTCTTGGTCCTGTTGAACATCTATCGCGACTGGTTCATCGTCCTGATCATTAAAATCAATTTTATGTGTTCCTGCAGTTGTTTCACTGGAGGAAGACACAAATTTGACTTTCTTAACCTTGACGGTTGTATCAGTCACCTTAGGTGTATTTGCTACTACAGGCTCAGATATAGGTGCAGGTATGTCCTCTAAGTCTACTGATTTATCAGTTTTCTCCTGAGGTTGAGGCACGTAGTTTGCATTAAAAGGTGGAGGAATTTCATGAAATCCTAGACCTACAGGCTTTTTAGACTGGCGTTGAGCGTCTAAAATTTTCCCTAGGTTCAGGCTTGAATTCCTAAACTTCTCTAGCTTACTATTGGCCTCTGCTACCTTTACCTTTGTTTCAGCTAGCTCTATGTCTTTGTCCTTAAGATTTTTGGTCAAGGCCTCTACATGCTCATACATAAGCTCTAACCTAACACACTGCTCACTCAGTTTGTCTTTCAGAACTATTACATCTTGAGCATCAGCCTTAAGTTTTTCCTTAAGATCTTGCTTAATATCGTTTAAGCTAGCGTTACCAGCCTTTAATGACTCATTTTGAGCAGTTATGGTTTTATGCGATTCTAAGACTAGATTTAACCTATCGTTAGAAGTAACACACAATACACATAAATCATGAAAAAGAGAGTAAGTAAGACTAACCTTTGCGTTATCAGATTCCACGTTGGCCATTTGAGCGGCAAACTCCAGAAGCGTCTGATCATTCGTCTTCTCCACCCACATCGGACTGCTGTCCCTTGTGGTCTGCTCTTCACCTTCGCACCCATTCTCCGTGACTTCAGCCATGAAAGCCCGAGCAATTGATTCTGGATGTGAGCTCCAGTCGTAAGTACCGTCTAGCTGTCTGTCAGAAGCGACATTTGATAGTAGACCAGCTAGATTGGCTTGACCGGCAGATGAACTCGGAAGGTATCGTTGTTGGGACTGATTCTGAAACTGTCCCTGATGCTGGTTCTGCCCTTGGTACGTATCTACCTTTGGTCTCTGACATTCTCTGGTGAAGTGTCCCAGACCTTGACAGTTGTAGCACTTGACCTTGGATTTATCAAATCCAATCCCCTTATTGTTCATTGTCAGATTCCTCCCAGTTCTTTTGATGAATCTCTTAACCCGTTGGGTTACCATGGCCAGTTGCCATTTTAGATCCATATCCTCAAGATCGTCAGGGTCGACCTGATCGTAGTCTTCATCCCAGAGAGCAGGATCGTTAATTTTTCCCTGAACGCAGTTCCCGTAAGCGGCCACAAATGTAGCAAGCAAGTTCAAATGTTCTTCCGCTGATTTAGCGCTCATGGGCATCGTAGAATAGCTCTGAGATGTCGTCGCCTGTGCTGCTTGAGGTTGCTGTTCTTCTGATCTTCCCAACCCTAAGAACGCTCTGTTCAGTGTGTCATCAGACTCTGCTGGTGACGACGTTTCTCTGGTGAAAAACGCGGTAGCAGTCTTCAGATCGGCGGTCGCTGAAGGTTTTGTTGATTTTCCAAAATACATTGCTGGATTCTGGACTTGTTCGTAATCAGTTTCGGCCTTCAGTAGCTCGAAATGATAAGCTCGCAACGTTCCCACAATATCCTCCAGTGATTGGGTATAATACTTATCCTCATTAAGCTTTATCATTGCCACATACATAGCCCATTTGGCTGGTAAGGCATCAAGAAACTTATTGTTCTTGTCGGTGTCAGAATACTCAATCCCGTGACTTTCAAGCTCCGTCAATAGATGATAAAATCGGGTGATGGTATCATCCAACTGTTCATCCTTCAACGCCTTGAAAATCGCAAACTGTTGTTTCAACAGCTCCGTACGCTTTCTTCGAACCCTAGGATTACCCTCACACCTCTTTTCTAGAGACTCCCAAAGTTCCTTAGATGTCTTCTGAGTCCGAAATGTGTGTAGTATATCCTGAGGCAACGCCATTCGAATTATCGAGAAAGCTTTGTTCTCGGCTTCATACAGTTTCTTATCATCCTCCTTCATCATTTGGTATGATAAGACTCTCTGACGGCCTTCAACTTCAGAAATTGGTGGAATGTATCCTTCGTCAATACACACCACATGCGCATATCATTGAAACGCACAAAATCGGTAAACCGATCTTTCCACCAATAATAATCCTCGAGTTTCATCAGCTTAGGCGGAGTATTTGCCTTTCCGACCTCGTGGTCCATTTCCAGAAACTTTTGAAGATTTGACATTGGTTCGAAAGTAATTGAATTGAACTTAATTAATTTAATTCGAAACTAATTTGAATTAATTCTTTCGAATCTAGGTAGATTCGAATATAATTACACTTAAATTTATTTGGGATTAAATTCGATTAAGTTTAGGAAGTCAATTAAATTCGACTCTAATGACAGATTCGAAAGCTCCTAAACTCGAAGGTCAAGCAAACTCGAATACTCAGCAGATTCGAAACCCTATTCGATACCACTTGTAAGGTCTACCTAACACAGATCTATCTAGACGCGGAACCGTCAACGAGTGCGGAATCCTCGTTAACGGGTAGACGGTAACAACACTCACTAGAAACACGGAGACTATCAGAAGCTGCACGAACTACACAAGCACGAGCCTACGAACTGATTCTCTCCGAAACAACACTAACGCTGATGATAAACTCGAAATCGCTTAATGCTTAATCACTCTCGAATTCTGCAAAAAGTCTCATAATTAATCGAGTCTATCCCTAATTATAGAGGCTAATTCGAGTCTGTTATGGGCCAAACTCGAATCCGGCCCAAGGCCCATTCGAGTTTGTCCTCACTGACATTCTCGAATCTGCCACACTACACATTCGAATCTGCCCAATTGACTTATTCGAATCTGACCTAGATTCGAATCTTAGTCCTTTGAGGATTCGAATTTACTCATTCAATTAATTAACTTAGACTAGAAACTTATGTTTTTAACTTATGTTTGATTTTATCTTTGATCTTTATGTTTGAACTTCTTGTAATGCGTTACATTAAGTTCAAACACACAATCAATAATAATTATCAACCATATAAAAACATATATATCAAACACTAGTTAATTCCCAATACTTTGAATATTACTTAAACCAAAATGTTAGATCGCTTAAACTGCTCTCGTCACACAGGGTGTACCAACAGAATTTACGCGTAAACCTATGAGCTCACGAATAATTTTTGTTGACGTATTTTAGCATGTATTTTCAGGAAAAATAAGACAAGTGTGCCTTCAGATGTAGTTTTCAAGCTTCCGCACCTAAGGAGTCGCATGCATTTTCGAAACTACTTGAGATTTAGCTGCATTATTTTGAATACTTTAATTACGTACTTAAAATCTCTGTATTGTGCAAACTTAATTTCTTCATGTTAGACTATGTATAAGCTTACTATAATTTAATTATGGTTATGCTTCCGCGACGTCGCGCTTCGTTGCCAACCGGGGTAATGGGGTGTGACAGATTGGTATTAGAGCCATAGTTATAGTGAACTAGGTTGCATTAGTACCCTAGACTATATATGCACTTAGGTAATACTGATTATGAAAATATTTTGTAACTAACTAAAAGACTATGCATGGACCTTGATAGCAGAAAACATGTCTAACCAAGAGATAATAATTTTGTCTGACTCGGAAGAGGAGTATACCCCCACCAGCCAATACAACCCGGAGGTGTTTTCTGAGGAGGACCCAGCTTAGGAGGAAGACCCCTCGGAAGACGAGGATCCCATGGAAGAGTCAGACGAGGAGGAACCAATGGAAGAGGATGACGCCGGAGTGGATCCACCACCCCCAGTGATCCCCGTCTACACCCCATACCATCCTGAGGTTCCGTCGTTCAAGCCATACCGTCCCTACCCTAACGGCCCGAAGATGATGTTTACACCCCAAAAGAGGTTGATCATACTGAGGCAAGAGTCTATTCCCATCCCGACTCCTCAACCAACTCCCCCACCCCAGCAACGACGGGCAAACGCCCGTAGATGGAACTGGATAACCGAGACTCTCCGTGCGTGGAGACAAGAGGAAGGAATCCCTTTATAGTTTGAGGTCGGAGGACCATCCTCCGCACCGATCCCACCGCTCACTCAGGAGACGACCGACCAGACCATACCTCTATTAGTAGCAAGGTCTTCAGCACAAGACCTCCAAATCCGGTTACGTAACCAGGATATCGGAGAATTGACTCCCCGATTAGAATGGGAGGAGTTACAGAACTCCAACTTGTATAGGGTTAACCAGCACGCCATGGCCATCCAGCAGGACGGCCTAGACGAGCTTCGAGCGAGGCTCGGAACGAGGAGCTGACTCAGTGCCTCACCACTTTGGAGAATGGAGAGACCCCTGATCACTCCCATACCTAGTACCCTTTATCTATCTGTGTAATGTTAGGAAAATATTATGTAATAGTGCAGGACAACAATTTTCGGGTAATAACCCGCCCAATGTAAGAAAGCTATGAATGATTAATGAATGTTGCATGTTATTTATGAATTTGTGTTTGATGATTATAGCTCTGTGCCTTAAGAAAAATTTAAATCTTTAAGACTCAACTTCTTACACTATGCTCTTTTCTTTAAACTTTAAAATAATGCCGCCAAGAAAAGCCATGAACGCAGCAGAAATCGAGCAATTAGTCGCACAAAGAGTGGCCGCTGCTATAGCCACTTATGAGGCCAACCGAAATAGTTCTGCCAACGGAGATGGTGGTGCTAGCCGCACCACGGGAGGTACTGAAACCCACCCAAAAGGTTGCGGAATTAAGGGGTTCTTGAGTTGCAAGCCCCGATACTTTAACGGGACTGAGGGAGCCGTCAGATTGGTACGATGGTTTGAAATACTGGAGTCTCTCTTCCGTGTTAGCGGATGTGTTGAAGGAAACAAGGTGAAATTAGCCACCCACACTCTGCAAGATAGCGCCTTGACATGGTGGAACTCGTATGCCCAGTCTATGGGGATTGAAGCCGCTTACCAACTCGCCTGGGTAGAGTTAAAGCAAATGATGACCGACGAGTATTGCCCGAGAAATGAACTACAGAGTCAGAGTTTTGGAATCTGGCTATGAAAGGAACGAATGTAGCTGGGTACACCAACCGATTCCATGAGCTAAGCATTCTGTGCCCACAAATGGTGACCCCCGAGTATAAGAAAATTAAGCGCTACATCTGGGGACTCGCCCTTCAAATTCAAGGCAATGTCACTGGCTCCAACCCAACCACCATTCAGGAAGCCATCAGAATGGCCAACAGCCTTATGGATCAAGTGTCCCAGAGAAGCAAGGCCAAAGCCGGGGAAAAGCAAGAGAAAATGGGAGGACAGGTCTGGGAAGAATACGGGCCCACAATCCAAGAAGCCCGAAACCATCAAGGTTTACGTAGCGAGAGTCGAGACCAGGATAGGCTACACAGGTACAAATCCTTTCTGCACCCAATGCACCTACCATCACAACAAGGTTCCCTGCCCAACACCTTGTGGAAAGTGCAAACGTCTTGGTCATTTGGCCAAGGACTGTAAATTTGGTACCCCGGGTAACAACGGCGACAATCAGAGAGGCTGCTATGAGTGTGGAGCTGTCGGGCACTTCAGGAGTGAGTGCCTGAGGTTGAAGAATGGTGGAGGAGCGCATGGGAGAGCTTTTGTATTAGGAGCAGGTGACGCTCGTAAGGATCCCCATGTGGTATCAGGTACGTTTCTTTTAAATGACATTTACGCTTAGGTACTCTTTGATACTGGGGCTGATAGGAGCTTTATATCTGATAAGTTTAGTAAGCAATTGAATGCCACTCCTTTTCCCTTAGACAACTCTTATACTATAGTCCTAGCTGACGGCAAAATAATAAAGGCAAATAGTATTATTAAGGAATGCACGCTGAAGTTGGCAGATCACCCCTTTAAGATAGACTCGGTGCCTATAAAACTCGGAAGTTTTGATATAGTAATTGGTATGGATTGGTTGTCACACAATCATGCCGAGATTTTGTGCGATAAGAAAGTGGTACGTATACCACTCCACAAGAAGAAGTACCTAACAGTCCAAGGGGAAAGAAAGAACCGTCAGCTGAATGTCATATCCGGCCTAAGGACATTAAAATGCCTTAGAAAGGGTTGCCATGAATTGTAGAAAAAGAGTCGGAGGAGAAACAACTCGAGGATATTCAAGTGGTTTCTAATTATCCGAAGGTCTTCCAGGAAGATTTGCCTGGGCTTCCGCCAGCTAGGCAAGTGGAGTTCCAAATCGACTTGGTGCCGGGAGCTGCACCGGTCGCAAGAGCCCTATACAAACTCATTTTTAATTAAGCTTCGGTTGCATGATGGTTTATATGTAATACATAACATGGAATTTATGATTTTATAAATTCAAACTTGTTGTCCATACAAGTCAGATTTACGTGTAAACCTATGAGCTCACCAACAATTTTTGTTGACATATTTTAGCATGTATTTTCAGGAAATTAAGGCAAGTGTGCCTTCAGATGAAGTTTTCAAGCTTCCGCACCTAAGGAGTCGCATGCATTTTCGAAACTACTGGAGATTCAGCTGCATTATTTTGAATACTTTAATTATGTACTTAAATCTCTGTATTGTGCAAACTTCCTTCCTTCATGTCAGACTATGTATAACCTTACTATAATTTAATGTTTTATCGATGTATTTTGAAAAACGTTCATATAGTGGTCGTTCGTTATAATTATGGTTATGTTTCTGCGACGTCGCGCTTCGTTGCCAACCGGGGTAATGAGGTGTGACAGAAATAAACCCCCTAATTCCCTACCTAGACATTAATCCCAATCAAGACCAACTTCTACCTTACCCTCATACATTCAAATGGACAAGGAATCACCCACTAGATAACGTATTGGTGATCCCTCTGCCTCAGTAAAAACACAGAGAGCTACCATGAACGAATGTCTTTTCTCAAATTTCTTGAGCAAGATTGAACCAAAGACGGTGAAAGAAGCTCTTCTGGATGCAGACTAGATTGTAGATATGCAAGAAGAGCTCAATGAGTTTGAAAGGTTGAAGGTGTGACGATTGGTGGAACGACCAAACGACAAGTCTATCATTGGCACGAAGTGGATCTTCAAGAACAAGAAAGATAATCACGAAGTCATCATTCGAAATGAAGCATGTCTTGTCGCCAAAGGATACAGCGAGCAGGAGGGAATCGATTATGACAAAACTTTTGCCCTGTTGCCAGGATTGAAGAATTTAGAATGTTTTTAGCATTTGCTGCACATAAAAATTTTACTGTATATCAAATGGATGTAAAAACTGTGTTTTTTAATGGGGAGTTGAGTGATGAAGTGTATACACATAAGCCCGAACGCTTTATTGATCCTTCGAAGCTCGATCATGTATGAATTTTAGACAAACCACTTTATAGCCTTAAATAAGCACCTCGAGCTTGGTATGATGCACTTTCAAATTATCTTTTGAAATGTGGATTTCACAAAGGTGCAGTGGATACAATCCTATCTATAAAACGTCAGGGTCCCGATATCATAGTTATTCAGATATATGTGGACGATATAATATTTGGTTATACAAATACTGAGTTTTGCAAAAAGTTTGCATTTTTAACGTCCCAAGAGTTTGAAATGAGCATGATGGGAGAAATTAATTTTTTCTTGGGTCTACAAGTATAACAACTGAGTGACGGCATTTCCATCAATCAGTCAAAATATATTCAAGACATGTTAAAGAAATTTAACATGGCCAATAGTACACCCATGAAAACTCCCATGGCTCCAGATTCTAAATCTAAACTCGATGAGTACATCTCAGGGAAACCTGTTGATGTAACTCATTATCGAGGGTTAATTGGGTCATTAATGTACTTAACTTCCAGTAGACCGAATATTATGTTTGCTACATGTGTCTGTGATAGATATCAGGCACATCCAAAAAATCACACTTGGCTGCTGCCAAACGAATTTTAAGATATCTGAAGGGAACTCAAAACTTAGGTTTGTGGTATCCCAGGGAATCACCTTTTACATTAGCTGCCTTCTCTGATGCTGATTACGCAGGTGATAAAATGGATCGTAAAAGCACATCAGGAGAAGTACAAGTTCTTGGTGACAAACCCGTATGCTGGTCATCCAAAAAGCAACACTGTGTCTCTATCAACAGCAGAAGCTGAATAAGTTGCAGTATCATCGTGTTGTTCAAAAGTGTTGTGGATGAAGAGCCAACTGAGAGACTACGGGTTTACACCTCAAAAGATTCCCATATACTGTGAATCACAAAGTGCAATAGTATTAGCTTCAAATTCGGTGCAACACTCGAAAACTAAGCGTATTGATATCCGGTACCATTTTATAAAAGATCATGTAGAAAATGGAAATGTAGATTTTTATTTTGTACCCACTGAATATCAACTATCTGATTTTGTTTACCAAAGCCTTAGATGAAAAACAATTTAATTTTTTGGTATACAAATTGGTATGTTGAATCGTTAGATTTAAGCATTCAGTAGTTACACAATATAATTTTAAATATACACTTTTTTACTTGATTAAAATTTTTGTTAATCTCATGTGATTTAAATGTTTGATTTTTCCGATTTTAACAGAATCGGATTGTCATGTGCAGGGGGAGTAGACAAAAACTTTTATCTGATATTTTAAATATCTGATAATTTTTTTATCTGATTCATTGTAGGGGGAGCTCAAATGCAAAAGCGATATACATCTGAGGGGGAGCTAAAATGCAAAATTCAAGGGGGAGCACATTTTTTTAATATCTTTTATTTTTCTGTTTAGCTACATTTTTTTTTTGCATTTTAAATTTTTTTTATTGATAATTTGATTAGTTTTATTTCTTTATTTGTGAATTTTTTTAGTTAAATGGGCTTATATGTTAAAAAGAGAGTAGCTTTCAAATTTTTAAAAGTGGGCCAGGTTTTCAAATTCAAATTTGAGTATATATTCGAATATTCAAATTCAAAACAACTTTTTACATACTCCGAGAACTGTTCACTATCTCTCTGAAACTCTCTCTAAAAAGTTCCTTCATCACGAATCAAGCTACAATTGTGTGTTTCATTTCAAGATTTTTGTTGCAAATTTGTAAGTATTCCATAGTTTTTTCATAATCGTTCAGTTTTACTTTATTTTTTTTTATCGTGTTTTATGTTTCAACGCGACTGTGTGTGTGTTCATGGTGTTTCAGTGTGTGCATATATGTTCTTTTGATTCTGAGTTTTATATCCGAAATTGAAAGTGTGTAATTGTTAACAATGCTCAGATGCACCTGTAAATCAAATTTCAAGTTCTATTTCAGAACACACAACATTTAATTTGAAACTGAAATTCAACTTTTTTCGAATTTATGAACTGACTGAAAACTAACTTTTTAAGGCATTTATTGTTATATTTAGGACAGGTTCAGTAAAGGAAAAGTGTTTAAAATCAAAATTCGAGTAGGACCATGTACATGGTTAGGCCTTAATGTCCCTGAAATTAAAATTGTAAAATTTGAGAGTAGAAATGGGACTTAAGAAATTTTTTTGTTCAAACTCGATCAAAGGTATTGATCGATAAAATATCTTTTTGATCGAGTTGAACATCAAGCCTTTGGAGAAAATCTTTATTTTTAATCGAGTTGGACTCACTTGGGACATAGAAAATTTTAAAATCCACAAACTCGGTTGAAACATGGCCCGAGAAGGATTATGTTTTATTCGAGTTGGGTCCATGCTTTGATCGAGAAATGTTCATTTTCATTCGAGTTTGTTGAAAAAGGACTTGGAATGTGTTCAGTTTCTTCCAACTCGATTCACAAGTCTGGCTTGAAAATCCTTTCTTTCATCGAGTTGGGTTATTTGTTTGTCCGAGAAACTTGTAGTTTCTTTCGAGTTCGGTAAAAAGCGACTTAAGAGGTTTTGTAGTATTTTCAACTCGTTCAAAAGCTTATTCGAGAATCTTTATGTGTTGTTCGATTTGAACAAAGAGTCATTCGAGAAATTCTGAACTTTTTTCGAGTTGGTTAGTGTCATTCGAGAAAACTCAAGTTATATTCGGGTTTGATGTTACTTCATTCGAGAAACATCAATATTTATTCGAGTTGGGTCTTAAGTTCATTCGGTTTGACTTTCTTGATACCCGAGAAAGTTCTTGACACATACGAGTTTGAACTTTCATCACTCGAGTTTTGTGTCATGACTTTTCAGAATTTTTGTAAGTGTGGTGGAATTTTAATATTTCAGAGAAATTTCACATTTTCAATAAATTTTTAAAATCTGTGTTTTATTAACATTGGTCTCTTAACGATTGAATTTGGAGTCCTAACAATAATATTTGATTATTATTGTCTGGATTCCCGATGCTTTAAACAATAAAACACATATTTTTCTAATTTCTCGTTAAATGTTTTATTTTTCTATATGCAGGATTAAATTTGTTTTCTGTCATTTCTAACATGTTTGTAAGTTTACAGGAAATAAATGGCATCCCAAGCTCCCACCCAAAATTCCCGTTCCTCAGATTCACATTCATCCTCAAACCATACACTGGTCTCAAAACCAGTTAAATCAGATTCTGTTACCCGACCATCACCTTCAACACCTATCCCCGATACACAATTAGTCAAACCCAAATATTTCATATCCCTTCTTGATAACAATCACACATTTGATCCCAAAGTCATTAAAATGAGTCATCCTATCATTGTTGACATTCTGAATGGTCACCCACTTGACAATCTTTCGAAGTACAAACCATCCATTCCTTTGGTATATCTGAACCAATTTTGGCATACTGTAAAGTTTGTACCTGCTGAAGGCAACCATCATTTTAAAGTGACTATTGGTCAATTCAATGCTAAGATCACACTGGCTAGACTCCGTCACAATCTAGTTTTGCCAAGAAGGATTGATACTGTCAATTTCCCAGAACTGGCAGACTTTGAAGATTTTGTTTGTGATGAGGAGTTATGTCATGATTTAATCTGCTTGGGCTACTCAAAACCGTTGCCAAAAAGCTCAAAGTTTCATCGAAATTGGTTGAATGGAGAGTGATATACCATGTTTGGGATCGTCAACAGGTGTTTGACCTCCAAGCATACAGGGATTGATAGAGGCAGCATTCATTGTTTAAGGATCTTTCATGGGATTGCATTCAATAAATACTATGACTATGCACAATGCATATGGGAAGATTTGAAGGAAGTTGTGTTGGCTAAGACCACATAAAGAGCAAGAAAGTTTGTGCCACTTCAACGTTTTATCCAAATTTTGATCAAGGGTATTTTGAGGGCTAATGAGCAAATCCTGAAGAGATCAAATGCTTAGAAATGCTTGGATTACGTGATGATGAGCCTACACAGTGTTGCATATGCTCCAAATGCCAATGTTATGCCAATTCCAGAATCATTGCTCAAATATGTTGATCAAGGGGCCGAGAGTGTGAGATTGTACCACATAGATCATGCTCCTATAGAAACCCAAGAACGGGGATTTCTTGCTCAAGGAGTTCTAGGTGTGCAGGAACATCAACAAGGGGCTGATATTCAGGGAAGCCAACCTGAGATCGAGGGAGATGTACAACAAGAGAGGGGTGGTTAGAGGAGTTCTGATTCAGAAAGAACGTTTTCAAATATAGCTGAAGGAGGTAATGAGGGTGCTAATCATAATGATGATGATGAGGGAGGTGCTGCAATGATTGAAGTATCTCAACCCCAATTGATATTGTTGAGATTGCTAGGATGAGTGTGAGGGAGATCCCAAGCCAAGAAAGTCGCGATGTAGCCACAACTGCTGTTAGCTCCCATATGGGAGTTAGCATTGAAATAGTCAGTACCTGACCAACAATTGCACACCCCACCAGCTACTCACCTTCTTCTCAAAAAGTAGGTGTTTCAACTTCACACCGGGAATTTACACACGATCTAACCTTGAATCCTTTGGATACCATGGATATTGAATTTAGTACACAGCTGCCCGAGTGTACATATTTTAATGCACAAGTCATAGATCCTATACATTCTTTCGACTCCATCTGTTGGAGTAAGTGCAGAAGGACTTTGTGTCCCTGCTAGAACAACTATAGTGTCGGAAGCATTCGTTGCTACATCACTTGAAGTAGTTGTAAGTCCAGTCAGAGCTACAACTTTGCCAACTCTGAGCACCAGCCACACAGAAGTTCTTTTCACAAATTCTAATGTTCTATCAACTGGAAGTCTAGGTGAACCAATGGTTAGAATGTCACCCTTTGTCACTTAAGACAAACTCAATGAAGCCATTGGTGGAGTTACTACTCAAATGACAAATCAATTCTCAGAGATGATGGATCGAATGACCAATATTCAGAAAATGCTAAAAGGGAAGTTAGTTACTGAAGATGTGACAAATGAAGTTCCACAAGCATCCATCAATGAGCTTAGAGATTTCGGTTATGATCAATTTGATGAGATGCGGGAAAGGATGATAAGTTTAGAATCAACTGTGGTTACTGCTTTAGGGTCTTTATCAGAACGTGTATCAGCTGTTGAGCAAACATGCAAAGCACAAGCTTCTGCTCCTAAACAAAAACATGATGAGCATGATGACTACTCCGATGATGCTCCTCGTGAGGGAGAGAAGAGGAGGAAGCTTGGAGAACATGATACTGGACTTCTGATGATTACTTATCCTAATAAAGAAAAAGAGACAAGAGGAGAATATGTTGGAGAAGTTGGGAGCTCAAAGGAAAAACCTAGTGATGCTCAAAGTTAGCTGGGATTGGTTCTTCATGAAAGTGTTCCAGTTCCTTTAAGTATTCAATCATGAATATACAATTTTGAAGAATATGATGATTCTGGCATTGATGAACAAGGTCAAACGTTAATGATTGATGGGGATGAGAAAGAAGTTGAGATATCTGATGATGACGATATGTTTGATTTGAATGAAATATCATTAAGAGCTGAAAGGATAGAAAAGGAAGAAGAGTTGGTAGAGCAGATCCTGAAAGATGATGTTCCGACGCCAACGGTTGAAAAGCCCGAGGTGACGGTTACTATCAAAGAAGAACTGGATCCATTTCCAGTGGAGAATGTTGTGTCTCAAATTGTTAAGGAACTAAATGAAGTGGAAATCATGGATAAGTTTTTCCAGCGTTACATATTGGTAGATGAGTCTCAACGTCAACAACATCTTAGGTTTGAAGTTCAGAAAGTGGTGCAAAAGGAGATCAATGATATGTTGACTCTGTTGAATGAAGATGAAGTGAGGAAGAAGAAAATTAAAGTATTGAACTTATCGGCAAAGCAAAATGTTGATTATATCAGGAAAAGAAATAAGCTTCCATATCTTGAAGATCATCTTGAAAAGAGGATTTTTTTTGTAAGAAGCAAGCACCATGTACATTCTTGAAACTTTTCAAAGTATTAGAGCCAAATATGCCAAATTTGGTGAATTATGCAAGTTTTCTACAAAACAAAGCTCAACGGGTTGAAAGGTCAGAAGTGAATTCAGAATAGTAGTTCTGGTGAAGATTGAAAAGGATCGATTTGTGAAAGTATTTTATCCTACATTCACCATGACGAAAACTGATGGGATCACATATGTCTTCACTGAAGCTGATATGTTTGGGATGAATTTAGTAGATATCTAAGATCTTTTTGACGAATTGTGCAAAAATAAAAGGGATGAAAATTGTAGATTTGCACTAAATACATTGTTTCACTTTATGCACACCAAACTGATGCTCATGTCTGTGCAAGATCTACAAATCGGTGTTGAGCGAGGGATGAGAAAGATAAACATTACTGCGCCAAATCATTTCATCAAATACATGGAAAATATGAAAGAATATCAAGTGGTTATGGCTAAGCACCCGGTGGCTATTTATAAAGATAAAGATCAAAAGTTGAGAGCCAAGCGGAGTGTTGAGTTGAATAAGTTTTGTGATGGGACATTGCTGAAGGTATTGTCTAGTTTGAAAGGAAAATTTGCTACTGACAAGAAGAGAAAATCAAAGAAAGGTGATCTAAGCGTTAACGACAGAAAGCTGATAGTGGAGTTCATCACGAAGATTGAATGGAGACTTACAAACAGAAAAAGTATTCGAAGATTTGAGATGAAGATCAGACTTAAGGACTGAAAGACTGAAGACTAATTATATTTTATCAAAGCGGGAGATTGTTGGAAACTTTTTTGTTGATGAAAATTAATAAGTCTAGGGGTCTTATTGTAATTACTTTATAGCAATGACTTTTTGTATAAATAGGAAAATTTATATACTGAAAAGGTACAGATCATACATTCACTTTTTGCACGGAATTAAGGTGTACGGATTAGGTCAACACTATTCATATTCTCTCATTCAGTAATTTTGATTTTGTGCAATTGAAATCATTCGGTTAGTGTTTCTGATTGTTCTTAATTGTTTGATATATGTTTTGCGATTGATTAAATACGAATATCAGTTAATTAATGAAATTAATTAATTAAGTAAAATTATGTTAGTAATAATAAAATAAAGATGAAATCTTAATTCAAAGAAATCAGATGTGGAGGGACTAAAAGTGCCAAAAACCGAAAGTTGGGAAATAAATGACCCAAGTCTTTCATTTCCTTCATTTCATCACTCTCATCTTCAAAATCACTCTCTCACTCTCTCTTTCTAAAATCTGCTGAGAAATCAAAATTTAGAAGAAGAAATTCATGATTTAACTGATTGTTATCAACAATCAGCGGAAATTAAGGTAAGAAACTAATTTCCAAACTTTAGTTTTCATTTTGAGTGCTTAAAAAAAAAGAAAAAATTCAGATTTTATAATCTGCCAAAATGATGTTGCATGTATGTAATATCAGTTGGAAGACATCACTTGAAGTTCCCTGAAGCTTCAGAATCAAAAATCGTTGGTCAAAATGTCCAAATAGGAAAGAAATATGACTTTTTGAAAGTTTTGTGTTCTTGAGAAAAATCCAATATTTTTGATTTTCTCTGGACGACTTACTATGTTTTTAATGGGGTAAATAGTGTAGAAACACCCCAATAATGTTGTTACAACATAAAATCGGATTACATGTTAATAAAATTGAGTTTAGCAAATTTTTGGTTAAAAACCCGTAGTTGCGATATGCTAACCTGTAAGTGAACTCGGCGAGTTGGTGGGCCAAATCGGCGAGTTGCCAAGAACATCTTGAAGGTCAGAAACAATTCTAAGTATAGGCCCGAATTTGGATGAGACCTGTAGGTCCCAAAAGATATCCCAAGTATATAGCTTTAAGCTGTAGAGGGGGGGTGAATACAGCACTTTAAAAACTACGCACAATTTTCTCAATGTTTGTATGTATTATTAACAAATGTTAATTACAAACAAGCTTGAATGCGGAAAGGTTCAAGCTGAGATGACAGATACCACAGTATGTCTAACTAGTCTAAGACTGACTTAAACTAATTACAATGAATACACTCACTAAGAATCACTCACTGTGTTTACAAGACTCTGAGGAACAGCTTGAACAAGAACAGCTTACCAGCACCTTTGAAGGAGATGTACCAGCACCTTCAACACCCGGTCTGCCAGAAGACACAAAGTCATCAGGCTTGCCAGCAGTTTTGGCAGCAGGTCTGGGGCCAACAAGGCTATTCACTAAGAATGCCAAGTTGTCCCTTACCTCTGCAAGCTGGGTAAGACAGGTTTGAAGAGAAGAGGATTTGGTATCAGCAAGGGAGGTCAGCTTAACAATATTTTCCCTATCAGAAGCTGTGAACAGCTAACTTTGAAGCTGTGCAAGATGTAATTCTAGAGAATCTTGCACATCAGCAAGGTTTGATGACACAGAATTTGATAGGGAGCCAATGAGTGTGCTCAAGCTGACCAGAGTATTAGGAAGAGTAGTGTTGCAAAAAGTGAGGAGGGATGACAGCTGTTGAGAAATAGCTGTCATTGAGGACACAGAGTCCTGTTGTAGTGAAAGAATGGAGGAGAGGGAGGTGGACACATTTTGTAGCTGTGCAGTGAGTGCTAGCAGCTGTGGAGAATTATCTGTTTGTGGAGTGGCAGGGAAGAAATCTTTGAACAAATCAAAGAATCCCTTAAGCTGTTCAGGCACAGAGTCTGAAATAATAGAGGGTAGAGAGGTCATAGTAGTTTCTAAAGAACCAACTTTGTTGGTCAGCAGAGAAAGCTGATCCTTCAAAGGCAGATCTTTGGGAGATGGAGGTGTATGGGTGGACTGTTTAGATTGAGTGGATGGAGAAGATGATGATGAGGCTGGTGTATGATGATGTGAGGGAGAGGGAAGAGGAACATTGGAGAGAAGCTCCATAGCCTGGGCAAAAGTAATGTGGCCCAGCTTGGAGGGGTCAAAGTGTCCCTCGGCAGCGGCTGTAGCTGCTTCATCAGGAGAAGGGGTTGATGTTGGGGGCTTTCAGATGCTGCTTGTGTTGCAGCACCCTCATGAAGGCCAGTGGGTGTTCCCTCTGCAGTGCCTTGGTGTAAAAGCACCTCATCATGGGGAGATGGGATATGCATTTCAACATCAGCAGTGGTGAAACCTGCTGATGGAGTTTGCATAGAAGGAGCAGCCTCACCAAAGGGATGGTATGATCCCTGAGGTTCAACAGCTTGAGTTGTTGGTCCCTCAGCAGCTGTTTGGTGTAGAACAGCTGTATCATGGGGAGCAGAAGTTTGAGGCTGTGCTGCTGATTGGTCTATACCAGCAGTGTGGGCACCTCGTGCAGACTCAGGGTGTAAAGAAGTTTGAGTGGGGGACAGTGTGGACTCAGTATGGAGTGGAGAGGGCTCCTGTCTTTCAATATTCTCAGCCTGTTGGGAGGCTGGAATAGTTGAGGTGGTTATCTCTGTTTGTACAACTGGTTCCTGTTGGGAGGAACCAGAGGGTCTAGGTTGACTCTGGGTGGACTCAGGTTGGAGTGAAGCATGCTCCAATTGTGCTGAACCTTCTCCCAATATAGGAGAGGCAGCAGGGGTGGCTTCTCTTACAACTGAACCCTGTTGGGAGGGAACAAAGGAGGTGGTTGTTTGGGCTGGTTTCTTTTTGGAGAGTGATTTTCGTTGGTAGTGGATGGATGAAGTGAGTGATTAGGGAGAGGTGATGAGAGGTTCAGACTGGATAGGTTTAGAGACTGGGTCAGAAACAGGTGGGTTGGCCTGTTCTATAGTCTCAGGTGCCACAAAGGCACCAGCCACAGAGGCTTCAGGTTCAACAAATGAACCAGGGTGAGGAGCCTGCTCCCCCTCAGCCACAGAGGCTAAGAGTGCAGACTCAGACTAAGCTGTTTTGGCCTTCTTTTGCACAGGCCCAGCTTCAGTGGTTGCCAGGGTCCTCTTAACAAGTTTGGACCTGGCTTTGGATTTTCTCTTGGGAGCAGCAGCTTCTAGATCCACCCTCACAGCAGAGGGTCCTTCCACCAATCCTAACAACCTCCTCATTGGTGTGGACAGAGGAGGTTCATTTGGATAAACAGCAGTGTAGAAAACTCTATTCCCTATTACAGGGAATGCAGCAGTATGAAGTAAAGGCTGAGAGTTGTACAGGTGCTCACCACAAATGTGTCTGAAAATGAGGCTCAGAAACCTGGGGTATCGAACAGCAACTGGTCTTGGCTCTTGCTGCACCAGGTTCCTCAAGTTCAGAAAGATCCACTTAGCCATATCAATTGTAGTCCCATCCACCAGCTGTAGAACTATTGGGACTTCATCACGGCTCAGTTGGTCAAATGAACCAACTTTGCTGCTGAAGCTCATCATCACTGAGGCAAACAGAAAGCTGTAGGTAGGAGACAAATCCTTCCTGTACAGCGTTGCTCCAATTTCGGGTTCTGCTACACCACAGAAGCATAGTAAATTTCCCATTTGCTCATTTTTAGGCTGGGGCATGTCATATGAATCAGCAATGGGTAGATGAAGAACCTCCCTGAGAAGATCAGCAGTAATCTCAATGGTCTGAGTCCCATTGAGAATAGTCCCCTTGATGACTTTGGTATTGGGGTTGTAGGCACAGGTGTACCAGAACTCGTATACCATCTCCTGGTACAGGACACCAGGAGTAGCAGTCATAGCATAGTTCAACGGATGAACTGTCAAAAACTCCACCATTTGATCATAACCTTTCCCCACATAGTTTTTGGGGATTGTGAGGTTGGCAATGTAGTTTGTGGGTTTGAGGGTTAGCATTGTGGTGACTGATGAATGTTTCTGCACATCATCACCAACAAATACTGGTAGGAAGGGGTTGTTTCTGTGAGCCATTTTGAGAGTAGGGAAAGTAGCAGAAGCACAAGACACTTAGTCAATTTTTTAGGGTTCTTAGAAGGTTTATGGTAGTAGTGAGGAAGACGAAGATGTAACAGTATGAGGTATTTATAGGATTTGAATGTGAGTGGGTATGAGAGAGAAACATTTGGGCGGTTGATTTGAAAAGGTCGTTAACGGAAAACGGAACGGTTGTCCATGTCAGAACGTTTGTCAGACCACTTGAGCCCTTTTTAATCACTAACACACGTAACCCACATTATCCGCAGTGATTAAGATAAATAAAAACAGAAATTAAGTAACTTAATTTTGAAGAAAGGTAATTAAAAACTGTTGGTCTAAGCTGTTAGTCAAACCTGTGATGAGCAGGGTCATCACAAGCTGTTCATTCTTCAAGCTGTTCCCTCAGCCTGTTCAACCATGTAGGAACAGGTTGTGTTCAATAGCTGAGCACGTTACAAGACAATTTCTTGTAAATCAGTGTGAGGGAATGAGCAGAGTGAAGAATGGACAATCAGATCAGGCTGGACGAGTAGACTGTTTGTGTTCAGCCTGTTGTATGTTCAAGCTGTTCAAGGATTTCAGAAAAATGGCTAAGTACATAACATGCAGAGCCTGTTCTGTCTAAGCTGTTCTGAGAAACTTGATCAGTGTGAGACATACAAAGTCTTAGACCTTTGAGGACACTTAGTCACTTTTGTTTAACATGCCCAGCTTGCTGACAAGGTAATTAAACCTTGTTTCAGCAAGAGGTTTGGTGAAAATGTCTGCAAGTTGTTCATTTGTGGAAATAAAACTTACCACCACATTACCTTTCTGAATGTGATCCCTGATGAAGTGATGTCTGACTTCAATATGCTTTGTTCTTGAATGAAATACTGGATTGTTGGAAATGGCTATGGCACTTGTGTTGTCACACAGAATAAGAATTTTCCTATACACAAGCCCATAATCTTCAAGCTGATGATGCATCCACAGAATCTTGCTGCACCAACTTATCAACTTACCACCAAGGAGTTGACATCCACCTATTGTGCTTTTCCTATCTAGCCTGCAGCCTGGAAAATCAGAATCTGAATAACCTGTTAGTTCAAGGCTGGAGTCTTTGGGATACCAAAGACCCAAGCCTGGTGTACCCTTCAGGTATCTGAAGATTCTCTTAACAGCAGCTAGATGAGATTCCTTTGGATCAGCTTGGAACCTAGCACACAGACAGGTGGCAAACATAATATCAGGTCTACTAGCAGTTAAGTACAGCAAGCTCCCAATCGTACCTCTGTAAGCTGTTACTGAAACAGCTTTGCCACTGGTATCAGCATCCAATTTTACATTGGTTGCCATTGGGGTTTTAATAGGAGAACTTTGATCAAATTTAAACTTTTTCAAGAGATCTAAGGTATACTTTCTTTGATTTATAAAAATTCCAGTTGAGGTTTGTTTAACCTGTAATCCTAAAAAGAAAGTACGTTCTCCCATCATACTAATTTCATATTTAGATTTCATGAGTAATGAAAAATTCTTGCACAACTGCTCATTGGTAGAACCAAATATTATATCATCCACATAAATTTGAACAAGCATAATATCAGATTTCACCTTCTTTATGAACAGTGTAGTATCCACTTTACCTCTGGAATACCCATTGCTCATAAGGAATTCAGTAAGAGTGTCATACCAGGCTTGTTTTAGACCATAGAGAGCTTTGTCCAACTTATAGACAAAACCTGGATGATGTTCATTTTCAAAACCTGGAGGCTGCTTGACATAAACTTCTTCTTGCAGCTTCCCATTCAAAAATGCACTCTTCACATCCATTTGAAATACCTTAATGCTCTTATGAGCAGCGTAGGCTAGATACAAACGAATTGCTTCTAGCCTGACCACAGGAGCAAATGTCTCATCATAGACAATTCCTTCCTCCTGTCTATAACCTTGAGCAACCAGTCTTGCCTTATTTCTTATGACATGACCTTGCTCATCCATCTTATTCCTGAAAACCCATTTAGTGCCAATTATAGTTTTGCCTTTAGGTGCAGGGACCAGCTTCCATACCTTGTTTCTCTCAAACTGATTGAGTTCTTCTTGCATGGCAGTGATCTAATTGGCATCTTTTAGTGCTTCATCCACTTTCTTTGGCTCCATTAATGAAACAAAACTAGCGAACATACAAAAGTCCCTAAGCTGTCCCACCTTGTTTGTACCCCTTTGTTGATGTCACCAATTATTTGATCATTGGGGTGACATTTGATCCACTTAGGATCATTCTTCAATGATGATTCTCCTGAGTTATCAGCAGCTTCAGCAAGTCCTGTTGAACAGCTCTCAAGATTTTCAGACACACTGTTGTCCTGAGCCTGCTCACTTGTTGAACATGACTGACCACTGTTGAACATATCAGCAGAGGAACCAGGAAAATCAGCATTGATGGGTTCAGGACATGCAGTGGTAATTAGGTCAGTACACTTATTCACACAGGGTGTAATGACATAATCATCATCATGCCCATCATGATTAACAGGTTCCACACTGGGTGTTGTGGAAGCTTTTGAGTCCTCTTCATTGTTTGAATGCATTAAATCATCAAAGTTTAATTTTCGTGAAACGGATTCAGGAACAGCTTTGGTGAAAGCATTCTTGGACTCTTCAAAGGTGACATTGATAGATTCATCTATCACCTTTCTTTTGTTGTTGTACACTCTGTAGGCTTTGGAGATAGCAGAGTAGCCAACAAACACACCATCATCAGCTTTTGGTTCAAACTTTGCCAGTTGGTCCCTTTGATTCAAAATGAAGCAGGGACAACCAAACACATGGAAGTAACTGACATTTGGTTTCCTTCATTTGAGCAGCTCATAGGGGGTCTTGTTGAACCTTTTCACCACTAAGGATCTGTTTTGGGTGAAGCAGGCAGTGCTAACAGCTTCAGCCCAGAATGATGAAGGTAAACCAGATGCACACAGCATGGTTCTAGCTGCTTCAATAAGAGTTCTGTTTCTTCTTTAAGCAACTCCATTTTGTTGTGGAGTTCTTACAGCTGAGAAGTTTTGAGTGATTCCTTTCTCTTCACAGAAGTCCTCAAGAGTACTGTTTCTGAATTCAGTACCATGATCACTTCTAAGCTGCTTTACCTGGGCAGAGTTCAGCATTTCCATCTTTTTCACAAATCCAATAATTTCTCTAGCAGCCTCTCCTTTGCTCTTCAAGAAGATAACCCATGTGTACCTGGAGAACTCATCAACCATTACTAGAGTGTATCTTCTTCCTCCTAGACTTGGGACATTAACAGGTCCAAACAAGTCCATATGGATTAAGAAGAGAGGAGTATCAATAGAGAAGTTATGTTTGGATTTAAATGATGATTTTCTCTGCTTGCCTTTCTCACAAGCTGTGCAGAGTTTATCTTTAACAAAGGTCATAGAAGGCAAACCTGTCACCAACTCTTTCTTACTGAGTTTGTTGATGTTCTTGAAGTTCAGGTGTGACAGCCTTTTGTGCCATAACTAGTTTAAGTCTGCATTTGTTCTTGTGATGAAGCAGGTTTCAGTTGTGGGATCAGCAGATTGCATGTCCACAACATATACACCTTTCTTTCGTTGAGCACATAGCACAACTTTGCCTTGGGGATCCAATATGTAACCCAGGTGCTCATCAAAGTTAACTTTATAGCCAGCATCACACAGTTGGCTTATGCTAACAAGGTTATGTTTTAGCCCAACCACATAGGCTACTCTTTTGAACACTGCAGCACCAACTTTAAGAGTTCCATATCCCTCAGTGGATCCCTGTACATTGTCACCAAATGTGACTTTTGGCCCTTTTTCAGGCCTGAGATCACTCAGCAGTTCCTTACAACCAGTCATGTGCCCTGAGCAGCCACTGTCCAAGTACCAAACCTAGGATGGTTGTTTTTCCTGCAGAGTGATAAGAAGAATATTAGATACTTTTAGGGGATCTCATCACAGAGATGAGTTCTCCTACTTAATCAACATTTGTTGATAGACTTGTGATATCAACACTAATATTTCCTATTTGAATGGTATCAGTTTGAATACCACTCTCATTGACTGAGATGTTTCCAACGCTGTTTATGTTGGCAGTGAGGGAACCATCAGAGTCAGCAGGCCTCATGTCCTCAGTTTCAGGACAGTCTTTGGCCAGATGTGTCTTCATTCCACATTTATAACAATTTCTCCTTTTAGTATTTGTGGAAGAGGACCTTTCAGAAACATATTCTGGAATATTTTTTGTTGATTCCATCAGCAGGTTTGGCAAACTTATTACTTTTTGATGAATCAACAGCTTGAGTGGAAAGTTCAATAACCACAGCTTTGTCTGTCTCTTCTTTCCTCTTTTTAGTAGGGCAGATATCAAAGATAGGAAGCTTAATTGGCTTTTGAACTTCCACAGGTTTAGGAAACTTATTCCTAGATCTCTCAGGCAGAGCAATGGCTTTGCCTTTGCCCTTCCTGAGATGTGATTGATGTTGCCTATCAACATAATCATTATTTCTGGTTTTTAAATACTTATTCTCATTTAAAACCAGTTTACCACTATGATTAGAAAACTTATTTGAAATCACAACAGGTTTGCCTACAACCTGAGACTTACTCTTGTTAAAGGCAGACTGCTTACCTTTTGAAAACTTATTTTCAAAATGTTCAGCATTAAAAGGATTAGTATGCCTTTTTACACCAGCTTTAGACCCAAAGCCTGTTTTGTCAACAGGTTTGGTGTCCACAGCTATAGTTTGGACATGCTTTCCTTTCTTTTGCTTGTGTGAATCAGCAGAACACATAGCAAACTTATTTGATGGAAAACTCATTTCATCAACAGCTTTTGAGCTGGGTTCACACGAGCTGTCAGTGTTTTGAGGCCTGACAAACCTGTTTGTTGAGATTAATTTACCATTCACTTTTTGAATAAAAGTGTTTGGAAGCTCACCAAGAGTGGACAAGTCTTCTTTTAAATTATTAACCTCAACAATGGAAGCTGCTGTGTCAAGATCCCCTCCAAGATAAGCTTGGATTTGTGCAGGAATCTGCTGACTTATACAGTGGCTGACTTTTTGTACAGATTGGCACCAAGAGTCAACTATCTTTTGAAGCTTAGCATGTTTTATATCTATTTCCCTCTTTTCTCCCAGTAAAATGGAATTGATGTGTTTTAATTCATCAAGTTCAGCTTCCAACTTATGGAAGCTGTCCGGTTTACTGGATTTTGTTTCAATGTCAGTTTTAAGCTTAGAGATTTCAGATAAGAAAACAGCATGCTTCTCAACAGCAGCTTTTAGATCAACAAGCATATATTCAAACATTTTAACTTTTTCTTCAGAACTGTAATCCATAAAATTTTGTAACTTATACATCATTGTAGGGTTCCAGTTCTCCAAGCTGCTGAAAGCTTCAGCTTCAGCCAGATTCTGTTTGAAGTTGCTTGTTGATGGGACATCAGTGTTGGCCATCAGACAGTTGTTGTCTTCTTCATCAGATGATGAATCAGACTCCTCCCAGTCACAAGTTTCTGCCATTAGTCCCTTTTGCCGGTTAGAAACCACTGAGTTTTCTAACTTCCTCAGCCTAGCCATGGCCATAAGATACTTAACCCTACAGCCATCATCCCTGTTTGTCGTGTGTGGTTTGGATGTCTGACCAACAACTTTTGACACACAGTCAACAGCTATATGGCCAGTTTTGCCACATTTGAAGCACTCAGCTTTGGTCTTGTCAAATGCTTTCTTTTTGACAACATTTGAGCTTCCCTGTAGCATGTTTCTTCCAAACCTTTTCTTGTTGAACCTTTTGACAAGCATGGCTATCATCTGCTCATCATCCAGTTCAGCACTATCTGCATTGTCTTCCTCATCAGACATTTCCTCCTTATCATCATCCTGTTGATGAGTGAACACATCACTCACTTGATTTACAGGTTGTCTCACACTGGCCACAAAGGCTGCACCTTTCTTAGATATTTCCAAGGCATTTCCCTTCTGTTGCTATGATTGCTCATCATTCAGTAAGGATCCATATAAGTTAACAAGATCCATACTTCTGATGGTACCTGAATTCTTTAAAATTGTAGAAAAATAATTCCATTCTTCAGGCAGAACATCTAAGAACTTGTTTACCAAAGTCAGGCTGTCCTTGGTGATCCCAACAGCTTTGAGATCATTTACAAGAGCAGTAAACCTGGTGTAGGTTTCAGTGAGAGTCTCCTTTGGTTTTGCAAAGAAGAGTTCATACTGTCTAACAAGATTATTAATCCTGTTGTCAAGTGTGATTGTGGGTCCATCATAGACGGTACACAAAGTATCCCACATCTCCTCGGCAGTCTTCATCTTCTAAACCTGTTTGAACACATCATCAGGTAGAGAGATGACCAGATTGTTTCTAGCCTTTGCATCAAGAGCCACCAGTCTTTTGTCTTCATCAGAACATTGAGCTTTTGCTTTCTCAAATGTTCTGATTTCAGGAGCAGCTCCTTCAACAGCAGGAGTTATTGTTGTAACAGAGGTTGGCACATAAGGACCCTCCATTACAATCTCTGGTAGTTGTACATCCAGATTCTCTAAGTAGAGCTTCATTCTGCACTTCCAACCAAAAAAGTTCTGATGATTGAACTTTGGAGGTTTGCCCATTGAGCCATTGTCATAGTATGAGGAACTTGCAGCACTGTTGTCCATGGAAACTTTGGGAGAATGAGAGATCTAGAATGACACACACTCTAAACTGCTTTGATACCAGTTGTAGGTCCCAAAAGATATCCCAAGAATATAGCTTTAAGCTGTAAAGGGGGGGTGAATACAACACTTTAAAAACTACACACAATTTTCTCAATGTTTGTATGTATTATTAACAAATGTTAATTACAAACAAGCTTGAATGCGGAAAGGTTCAAGCTGAGATGACAGATACAACAGTATGTCTAACTAGTCTAAGACTGACTTAAACTAATTACAATGAAGACACTCACTAAGAATCACTCACTGTGTTTACAAGACTCTGAGGAACAACTTGAACAAGAACAGCTTAGACACTGAGCACTGTTTTATTCTAGCAGACTTGCATGCAAGAAAGACACACTTTGAACGCACATTCACTCTTGTTTTCAGCACTTAGCTTTTTGGCTTAGTCTTTCAATCCTTGGAAGTTTCTTTTTATACTCACTCAGAGGATCTAAGTGAAGCTTCTTCATTGGACGGAATGAAAAAGGAGAAGTCTTGTTGAAAAGACAACATAACCTTTTCTGCACATTTCTGAAAAGCAGACTTGTCTTCATATGGGCAGAAATTTTGTCTTTTCACTTTGTCTACTGTTGCATTGCCTTTAACCAAATAAGGAATGTCAACTTTATGTTTTTCTTCCTTGTAAAGGCCTATTTTGATATAAGAAAAAGGTCTGTCACCCTTTTTCAAATAACCTTTTGTCTTTATATAGTAGAACAGCTTGGGCAGGCTGAGCAGTTCTGATTTCCACTTTGTCTTCGACTTTGAAAACTGATCTTGCAGTCAAAAACAATACATGAGGACTTGGAAACACATTCCATAAAGTGCTTAGCCTGTTCACAAAGAACAGGTGCTGTTCACAAAGAACAGAACACTTGTAAACTGCCCAAGCTGCTCACCAGTGTAGAGCAGCGTAGACAGTTTATGTCCAGCCTGTTCAGCAGACTGAACAGCTTGAGCAAAACTGCCTTTGTTGCAACACATGCAACACATAGAACAACTTTAGGCTGATATTGCAAATAATTTTCAGGTTTCAATAAGGCATATAACAGGCCTTAAATTCGACCTTCAAAGGCATCAACAGGTTTGATTAATAATCTCCCCCTTAGATGTAGAACAGGTTTGACTGAGGCCTTTTTGTGCCTAACAAGACCCTACTCCGGATGTGACCCAAAAGTCAAAGATTAAATCCTAAGATAACTCAGGTAGTGGAGAAATCCGCTTGATAAAGCTAAAGTCAACAGTTCAGCATAAACCAGTAATTGTGAGTTATGGATATTTAGTTTTACATGTTTGATTCCGGTTGAGACATATTGTTGTTGATAGTTTATTTTGGCATTCATTTATTCTCAGCTGGATTGTGACATGTGCTCACCATGGTTCGGTGATGCCTTGTGGATCATGATGGCTTTTTGACTTATCATTCTGCATACATTGTACTTATAGTTCAATTCAGTTATTGTTATAAGTTGATATTGCTATCATGACTTTGTTTATTATGCTTTCATCATTGCTCGTGTCTTTGATGTATTGTTTCAGCTTAGCATATTTAGCCTTGTCGGTCTGTTATTCTAGACCTTGCTATGTCACAAGCTCTATTGAACTTGGTATTGATTAGTCCGATGCTCCCCCCCCCCCCACGATGTTTGCTGGTAGCTAGCCCAGTATTGAGTGGATAGCTTCCACTAAAAGTGTGAGTGTGGCCTGGACATCATCCTGTTCTTATTTACTATGTCTCAATCTTGCGTGGCTGTGGCGACAGTCAAGTTATATCACGCTACACCCACATTCCGCCTTGTTGGGATTCATGTAATTTGATAAATTTATAATCTCACTAAGGATCACTTATAGTTGTTGTTAAACGTTTTTACTAAAAAAAAAGATAAAGGGAAGGCACCTGCCGGACCTAGTTCTTAGGTCTCCCAAGATCAAATAAAGTTTTTCATAGACCACTACTCCAACAACCCTTTTGGTACAGAACTGAAGATTATAATTGTGGTGGTTCATGTAGATTTGCTTTAATCGTATGGTGATATGTATTAGATTAAATCTTATACCCTAAATAAGTTTAAATTGAAAGTTGTAACTCTGTACTAAAATTGTATTAAATCTTATCCTAATGTTTGTAATGTAATTCATAATTCCGCAACTTAATTACTCTATCTTAGTAATGATTGACATCGTATGGAAATTTGTGGGACCTAGACGCTGAGGACTGCCCCGTAAGGGGTGGTCTTCATAGGATGGTATCAAAGCCCATAGTTTGAGTGAATCAAGTACTATGTGGGTAATACTTGATCTCAAACTGAAGCAATACATAAGTATCAATCATTTAGGTGGTTTGAACTGAGATAGGATGTACAGACTGTTAGGATGGGAATAAGGGTACATAGTTCTAAGTCTATAAACTTATAGTTAAATGATCTTTCTTTTTTCAGTGAAATTGTCAGGATCTGGTGATATCCCTAACAACATAACTCCCCCAACAAATGGTTGAGATGGTCCAACAACTGTTTGCCCAACAATCGGAACAACAAAATAAGAATACGCAACAACAATTTCAGGTCAGAGATGAGGCTGAAGCTAAAAGACGTGCTGATAAGAAAAATAAAAGAAAAGAAAAACAAGTCCAGAATGATGAATCTGATTATGATAACTCCAACCCTAATGTCCAAATCGAAGAGCCGAAAGGCTGTAAGTTTATGATTTTAAAGCAAGCGGTGCCCTGAACTTTGAGGGTACAGTAAACCCAATCCAGGCTTTAGACTGGATAAGCCACACTGAAGAAATCTTTAGAATCTCTGATTGCTCAGAATCCAAGAAAGTATGTTTTGCTACTGCTCTGTTTGTCGGCGCTGCTCGTGCCTGGTGGAAGACACAGAGAAGTATTTATGGAGAAGAGGTAATTCGGGACGTTAGAGTGGGACCAATTCCTTGACATGTTTCACGCAAAGTACTGTCCTGCTGACCAACAAGACAAAATGAAGGTCCAATTGATTCAGTTAAATCAAAGAACCGAGTCAGTAGACGAGTATGAGAATGAATTCTCGCGGCTCTATGGCTATTCTTCGTATCAAGTACCCACTGAGGAAAAAGATGAACCGATTTTGTGGAAGTCTTAAACCGATGAACGCAATGAAGTATAAGAGTTACTTAGAGATGGTTGAAGCGGCAAGGAAAATAGAGAGGGTATACTTAGAATATGGTGATCATCTTTATGCTCCACAGACAAACTCGACATGTCCCTCTCCCCCGTAGAAGCAAAGATTCGGAAAGTTCTTTAAGCCCAACAAATCACAATCGCAGAATCCCCAACAAGCTCAACAGTACAGTTCACCTCAAAAAGCTCAAGCCTATGCTCTCACTAATGAACCGTGATTTTGCAAACGATGTAGGAATCCCATATGCGGCAATGCAACCCTGATGCGTGGCCTGCTATGTGTGTAGTAAGATCGGCCACAGTAGAGGAGTGTCCCTTGCGGGGTCTTGGATGTGCAAAGTATGGGAAGTGTGGACACTTTATGTATCTGTGTCAGAGTGGACGCCGAAGCCAATCACAGTCATCAGCTGGTGGTTCTACGATGAAAAGTTCAGCCGCAACTCCAACTGCAAGGAATCGAGCATTTCAAAATACAGCGGAGGAAGCAAAGGAAACCCTCGATCTCATTCCAATACTGTTAAAAGAGTTCGACATCATTATCGGCATGGACTGGTTAATGAATAACGAGGAAACTATCATCTACAACCACCGAATCATCATAATCAAATCTTTAGGTGGCCATGTGTTAGAAATCAAAGCTGACAAAAGAAAAGGTGTTCACTAATTCATTTCTGTTGAGAAAGCGTATAAATACTTGTATAGGGGTCACGAGTCGTATTTGTGTTATGTCTTGTCTGAATCTGTCTCTGAAGTAAATAAGGAATCCATTTCTGATATTCCGATCATCTGTGAGTTCCCAGACGTATTTCCTCACGATATCTCTTGATTGCCACCAGAACGTCATGTCGAATTCCGCATTGTCTTAGTTATTGGTGCGGCTCAAATCGCCAAAGCTCCTTACAGACTTGCGCCTGCAGAAATGCAGGAAATGTCAAAGCAACTGCAAGATCTGTTGGAAAAAGGTTTTATCAGACCTAGTTCATCTCCGTGGGGTGCACCTGTCTTATTTGTTAAGAAGAAAGACGGAACTCTCCGTATGTGCATCGACCATCGTGAGTTTAACAAAGTCACTCTCAACAACAAGTATCCTCTGCCTAGAATCGATGATTTATTTGATTAGCTACAGGAAGCAAGTTACTTCTCCAAATTCGATATTCATTCTGGGTATCATCAGTTAAAATTCAAAGAAGAGGATATTCCAAAGACGGCCTTGCGAACGAGATATGGTCATTACGAATTTCTCGTAATGCCTTTCGGTCTTACAAATGCACCAGCAGCGTTCATGGATCTCATGAATCGCGTGTGCAGACCTATGCTGGATAAGTCAGTTATCGTGTTCACAGAGGATATTCTGATTTACTCCAAAATGGAGGCTGATCATGTTGTTCATCTGCGCGAATTTCTAGAGCTATTGAGAAAAGAAAGACTCTATGGAATTCTCAAAATGCGAATTCTGGCTCAGACAAGTATAACCTTATATTGTCTCGAGCTATTTCCTAAGCTTTCCTTGTATGAATAAAAATTTTAAATTCTACTTTGTTATCTTTGTAGATTCAATTCGTTGGCCATGTCGTGTCTGGCGAAGGTATTTCAGTTGATCCGTCCAAAGTCGAGGTTGTTCAGAAGTGGCAAAGGCCTCGAAATGCCTTTGAAATCAGAAGTTTCCTTGGAATGGCTGGTTACTACCAGCGATTCATTAAGGACTTCTCGAATATTGTTGTACCACTCACGATGTTCAAATGAAAGAACACACCTTTCGTATGGTCTGATAAACAGCAAAAGGCATTTGAAACTCTGAAGCAAAATCGTATTCAAGCGCCGATCCTAGCCTTACCAGAGGGCAATGATGACTTTGTTATCTATAGCGATGCATCTGGTACATGTTTAGGGTGTGTCCTCATGCAAAGGGGAAAAGTCATTGTCTATACTTCAAGGGAATTTAAAGATTACGAGAAAAGTGCACCAACTCATGACCTTGAGTTGGCTGCCGTTACCTTTGCACTGAAAATCTAGCGTCACTATCTCTATGGGACTAGGCGTCAGCTTTACACTGACCATAAAAGCCTCAAACACTTATTTACTCAAAAGGATCTGAATATGAAATAGCGACGGTCCTTGGAGCTCATCAAGGACTATGATTTGCGAGTAACTATTTCATCCCGGCAAAGCAAACGTGGTCGCGGATGCGTTGAGTAGAAAAGTCTTTCCAAAAAAGTGTTGCTATGCCCTAACTCTGGTTGTATTATCTTCTTATCTCAGTGAAAACATCAAATTTGTTTAAGCCGAAGCGCTGAAAGAAGAAAATCTCTATTCTGAAAACCTCAAAGGGCAATTGCAATTTCTGTCTATGAATCATTTGGGACTTCAATGTCTCAAGGGAAACCGAATCTGGATTCCTAAGAATGGTTCTATTCATAACACTCTTCAATCTGAAGCCCACAAGTCCAAGTTATATTCATCCTGCCAGCTCAAAGATGTACTTCGATCTTAAACTAACTGTTAGTGGCCAGGAATGAAGAAAGACATCGGTCAATTTGTCGAAAGCTGCAGAGTTTGTCAGATGGTTAAGGCAGAACACTAGAAACCCTATGGAAATATGCAGCCACTACCAGTTCCTGAGTGGAAGTGTGAACATATAACCATGGATTTTGTCACAAAGTTGCCTAAAACCAAAAGACAGCACGACTCCATCTGGGTTGTCGTGGATCATTTAAATAAGTCAGCTCATTTCATACCGATGAAAGAGACTTAAACTCTTGAAAGACTGGCATAGATGTAGATCACTAAAGTTATTTCTCGTCATGGTGTGCCGAAATCTATAGTCTCTGATCTTGATAGTCGTTTCACTTCTAGATTCTGGAAAGCGCTGTAAGACGGGATGGGTACCCGAATTTCCATGAGTACTGCTTATCACCCTAATGCAGATGGCCAAAGTGAATGCTAAAATGATGTTGCATGTATATAATATTAGTTGGAAAACATCACTTGAAGTTCCCTGAAGCTTCAGAATCAAAAATCGTTGGTCAAAACGTCCAAATAGGTAAGAAATACGACTTTTTGAAAGTTTTGTGTTTTTGAGAAAAAGCCAATTTTTTGGATTTTTCTAGACGAATTACCATGATTTCGAAGGGGGAAATAGTGTAGAAACACCCCAATAATGTTATTATTACATAAAATCGGATTGCATGTTAATAAAAATGAGTTTTGCAATTTTTTGGTTAAAAACTCGTAGCTGCGATATTCTGACTTGCAAGTGAACTCGGCGAGTTGGTGGGCCAACTCGGCGAGTTGCCAATAACATCTTGAAGGTCAAAAAGAATTTCTAAGTATAGGCCCGAATTTGGATGAGACCCGAATCCGGATGTGACCCGACTTCAGATTGGACCCGAAATTCGGATAGGTCAATCTTGGGTCAAGCTATTGAAAAATTGTTTTTTTTTTCAGATGCATGCGAAATCTGGTTGGGATCCGAATTTCGGACCCAAACTCTGTGAGTAAATGGGTCGAACTCGGCGAGTTCTTCCCAGTTCATGCGAACCCGGATGTGTGTTAAAGGACCATAGTTTCTAGCTAATAAACAAACTTATTGAGTATCTTTTTTGGTACTTTAAAACATTCAATGTGATGCCAATACACACACATATAATTAAAATATAAAAGTTCATGAGTTAGCAGAATCAGGTCAATTAATGATTTAAAGTTAATATTCTTGCAATGATAAATTCTGGACAGGTTCAGATAAATTCTTAACAAAGTAATAAAGCTTAAAGTTATTGAAAGTGGTCAAAGTTTATAAAGCCAAGCAAAAGTCAAGAAAGTCAATGATTAAATCCTAAGATAACTCAGGTGGAGGAGAAATCCGTTTGATAAATATAAAGTCAACAGTTCAGCATAAACTAGTAACTGTGAGTTATAGATATTCAGTTTACATGTTTCATTCCGGTTGAGACATATTGCTGTTTATAGTTTATTTTGGCATTCATTTAAGCACAGCTAGATTGTCACTTGTGCTCACCATGGTTCGGTGATGCCCTGTGGATCATGATGGCTATTTGACTTATCATTCTGCATACATTGTACTTATAGTTCAATTCATTTATTGTTATAAGTTGATATTGCTATCATGACTTTGTTTATTATTCTTTCATCATTGCTCGTATCTTTGATGTATTGTTTCAGCTTAGCATATTTATCATTTTCGGTCTATTGTTCTAGACCTTGCTATGTCACCAGTTCTATTGAACTTGGTATTGATTACTCTGATGCTCCCCCCATGATGTTTGCTGGTAGCTAGCCTAGTATTGAAAGGATAGCTTCCACTAAAAGCGTGAGCGTGGCCTGGATATCATCGTGTTCTTATTTACTATGTCTCAATCTTGCGTGGCTGTGGCGGCAGTCAAGTTATATCACACTATACCCACATTCCGCCTTGTTGTGATGCATCTATCTGATAAATCTATAATCTCATTAAGCATTCCTTATAGTTGTTAAACCTTTTTACAAGAAAAGATAAAAGGAAAGCACCTGCCGGACCTAGTTCTTAGTTCTCCCAATATCAAGCGATGTTTTTCATAGACCACTACTGCAACAACCCTTTTGGTACAGAACTGAAGATGATAATTGTGGTGGTTCGGGTAAATTTGCTTTGATCGTATGGTGATATGTATTAGATTAGTTTTGTACCCTTAATAAGTTTAATTTGAAAGTTGTAACTCTATAATAAAATTGTATTAAACTTAATCCTAATGATTGCACCGTAATTCATAATTCCGCAACTTAATTACTCTATCTTAGTTAGGATTGATATTATACTGAAATTTGTGGGACCTAGACGCGGAGGACTGCCCCGTAAGGGGTGGTCTACCTACCATTATATCCAAACATGGTTCTCATTTTACTTTCGATTTCTGTACTAGCTTTCAAGATGCCTTGGGTACCAAGGTGAAACTTAGCACTGCTTATCCTCAAACTGATGGTCAAAAAGAACGTACTATTCAGACTTTTGAGGATCTCCTTCAGGCTTGTATTATCAACTTCAGTGGCGGTTTGGGTTCCCAATTGCCATTGGTGGTATTTACGTATAATAATAGTTATCATTCCTCTATAGGATTGCCACCATTTGAAGCCTTATACGATCGACGATATCCAACTCTTCCTTATTGGCATGAGGCTGGTGAAAAGCCATTGACTGGACCCGACGTAACATCCGGCACTAAACCAGGTTAGCAACTATGACCTAATCAGTATTTATTAGCAAATTATAACCTAATCAATGGTCATTAGCAATTAATGAAAGTGATTAACAAGTTTATAAGGAAATTCAATTCAATTAGAATCAATTTCATCGCTGCGATGAATCAACAAATTAATTAATCCGATCGATTTGTGATACGATGGATTAATTCAACTAAGTACATAATTAAATTAAGATTACTAACACTAATCATGCATTAATACACTTACTTAATAATAATTATGCAAGACTAAAACAAATCATTAAACAAATGCATGCAAAAGTATTTATGAAATTACAAAAAAAGGGAAATACAAGAATACATTCTAAATACTTTTATAAAAAAAAATACACCATAATTACCCCTTAGGTGGCCGTCCCTCTAGGGGTACAATGTAGCTTTTGACTTCATTTTTATAATGCCAATCTCCATACACAATCACAATCACATCTTCTCCTTTCAACTCATCCAAGATCTTACACTCAACCTCCATTTTCACCATCATTTCAAGACCTTTTCTCCTCTATAAATAGAGGGTTCATTTCCATTCATTTCCACACATTCAAAAGCCAAAAAAAACTCTTCTCCTATCTCTTTAAAATCCAGCCAAAGGGCCTCTCACAACAAGAAATTTTGAAACTTTTGTTCTTTCAAAGTGTTCATTTTTCAAGTGTTCTTGGTGCAATCTTTCAAGAGTTTCAACTTCTACTTGTTTGCATCTTTATAACACCCCAAAGTAAGTAAATACTAACTTATAATCTCTTATATTTATGTTTATATAAGTCTTGCGTAATATATATAATCACCAACAACAACAAGTTTCATAAAAACTCAAGTTTATAAATCATTAGTTTTGTTTTTAAGTTTGTTTTCCTCAAATGTGTTTATAAATATATAAACACATAATGTAAGTATAAATAACATGAAAAAAAGTTATATAAATGTGTTTCATAGCCTTTTATACATGTGGGTTTTAAATAAACAACAAGAATCACAAGTTGTTTCAAGGTTATGAAATCCGGAATTTCGGCAGAAATATTACGGCGACTTTGAAAAATCATAACTAATTCATAAATTAATGAAATGAATTGATTCATGTCTCAAAAGTTAGATCTATGTCTTAACTAAAAATCTGGAGGTTTCATAATTTAATATAGAGTTTTGAACCCACAAATATTATTTGGGAATCCGAAAGTTTGACAGCTAAAAAATGGCCAACATAGGGTTTTTAACGAGTTTTTTCCCCAACCTAAACACCTCGAAAAATGGTTGTTTTTAACTTGAAAAATTCTTTGTATATATTAGTTTTATGACTATGACAACCAAAGCCCGAATCGATTTGCAGCTTGGTCAAAAACAGCCCCAAAGTAGGCCGAAAAATCTTTAAAAAGCTGGAGAATTATATATATATATATATATATATATATATATATATATATATATATATATATATATATATATATATATATATATATATATATATATATATATATATATATATATATAAACTTGACGTTTTAAGTGGGTTTTATTTATAAACTCGTAAAGTTGGGTGATCTAAAACATAACAACCTTTATACATACATATTATCATATATATATATATATATATATATATATATATATATATATATATATATATATATATATATATATATATGGGAGTTATTAAGTCACTCATATCATTTAGGACTCGGTTAAACGCGTCTGGTGTCGTCACTCATCAACAACGCAAACCGTCGTTTTTATGCTCATTTTGTCATCACACTTACGGTGAGTCTTCATAGCCCTATTTTCACTATCTATTGGGGTGGAAATATATGCACTATTTTCATATGGACATCAAAACTGTTTTATTTTTAATATGTATTACACGTGTTATTATGTGGATTCATCAGCCCACATATCATGAACTGTTAATTACATTTATTGGTAAGCGCGGATATATTGTGGATAGATCTAGTGGGAGTCATGTCCCCCATTCGGGTTAGTCTTACCGGCTAACAATGGAATGCATATATATATTTAACACACGGTATTACATTCGGGGATACTCCACAGGGCAAACTCATTTAATTAAGCTTCGGTTGCATGATGGTTTATGTAGTACATACATGGAATTTATGCTTTATAAATTCAACCCATCTGTTAATGTCCATACAATTAGTCTTTTCGCGTAAACCTGTGAACTCACCAACAACTTGTTGACGTATTTTAGCATGTATTTTCAAGTAATTAAGACATGTGCATTCATCTGTAGCAACCTGAGGCTTACGAATATTTTGGAGTCGCAATATTTTCATCAACCAACAGAGATTTATTTGCATTGTTATAAACCTTTTAATTATGTATTCGAATGTCTGTATTTTACGAACTATTTACATTTCACATTGGCTTGTAAAACATTTCTTATTTTTAAGTTAAATCGATGTATTTTCTGAAAACGTCCATATGGTGGTTGTTCGATATGATTATGGTTACGCTTCCACACTCGTCACGCCTCGGTGCCAACTGGGGTAGCAGGGCGAGACACCTGAAATCTTGCAACTAACTCATGATAAGATTCAGATGGTCAAGGAACATCTAAATGTGGCCTAAGATCGATAAAGATCTTATGGTCATAAGAAGCACATGGCGGTTCATTCCAAGGTAGACGATCATGTGATGTTGAAAGTCTCAACTTGGAAAGTAGTATTGCGGTTTGGTAAATGTGGTAAGCTCATAACGCAGTTTATTGGACCCTTTAAGATCATCGAAAGGATTGGCGAGCAAGTCTTTCGACTTGACCTTCCCGAAGATCTAGCTGGAATTCGAAATGTGTTTCATGTGGGCTATCTGAGGAGATGTCTGGTGGAGCCTGATTCGGTTGTGCCAATGAATGAAGTCAAAATTGATGAAAACCTTAGATATGTCGAAGAGTCCGAGGCTATTCTGAATACAAAAGTAATGAAGTTAAGAATCCAAGAGATCTAGTAAGTCTTGGTTAAATGAAAGCATCATCACCATGCTCACCTTACGTGGGAGACTAAATACGAGATGATGGTTGAATACCCCAACTTATTCGCCCAGATGTATTTCGGTGGGCGGAATCTTTTCAAGAGGGGAGGAATTGTAACATCCTCAAGATTATGGTAGTAATTATAACTAATTGAGTTGCTAAATGAATTTTATTTTAATGTTTAATATGATTAAAATTTAAAATCTTAGCCATGAGCTTCAACCATTTCTACTATACACTTTAAGCCTTGTAAATCGCCAAACTATACCTTCTTGTACAAACCCCTAAAGCTTTATGTACAAGCAATCGTTAGGCACAAAAAGGCCTCAGTCAAACCTGTTCTACATATGAGGGGGAGATTATTAATCAAACCTGTTGATGCTTTTGAAGGTTGAATTTAAGGCCTGTTATATGCCTTATTGAAACCTGAAAATGATTTGCAATATCAGCCTGAAGCTGTTCTATGTGTTGCATGTGTTGCAACAAAGGCAGTTTTGCCCAAGCTGTTCAGTCTGCTGAACAGGCTGGACAAAAACTGTCTACGCTGCTCTACACTGGTGAGCAGCTTGGGCAGTTTACAAGTGTTTTGTTCTTTGTGAACAGGCTAAACACTTTATGGAATATGTTTCCAAGTCCTCATGTATTGTTTTTGGCTAGAAGATCAGTTTACAAAGTCGAAGACAAAGAGGAAAACTGATCTGCTCAGCATGCCCAAGCTGTTTTGTTACATGAAGACAAAAGGATATTTGAAAAAGGGTGACAGACCTTTTTCTTATTTCAAAATAGGCCTTTACAAAGGAAGAAAAACACAAAGTTGACATTCCTTATTTAGTTAAAGGCAATGCAACAGTAGACAAAGTGAAAAGACAAAAGTTCTGCCCACATGAAAACAAGTCTGCTTTTCAGAATGTGCAGAAAAGTTTATGTTGTCTTTTCAACAAGACTTTACCTTTTTCATTTCGTCCAATGAAGAAGCTTCACTTAGATCCTCTGAGTGAGTATAAAAAGAAACTTCCAAGGATTGAAAGAAGATGCCAAAAAGCTAAGTGCTGAAACCAAGAGTGAACATGCATTCAAGTGTGTCTTCCATGCATGCAAGTCTGCTTGAATAAAACAGTGCTCAGTGTCTAAGCTGTTCTTGTTCAAGTTGTTCCTCTGAGTCTTGTAAACACAGTGAGTGATTCTTAGTGAGTGTATTCATTGTAACTAGTTTAAGTCTGTCTTAGGCTAGTTAAACATACTGTTGTATCTTTCATCTCAGCTTGAACCTTTCCGCATTCAAGCTTGTTTGTAATTAACATTTGTTGATAATTCATACAAACATTGAAAAAATTGTGTGTAGTTTTTAAATTGTTGTATTCATCCCCCTCTACAGCTTAAGGCTATATTCTTGGGATATCTTTTGGGACCTACAACTATTATCAGAGCAGTTTAGAGTGTGTGTCATTCTACATCTCTCATTCTCCCAAAGTTTCCATGGACAACAGTGCTGCAAGTTCCTCATACTATGACAATGGCTCAATGGGCAAACCTCCAAAGTTCAATCATCAGAACTTTTCTGGTTGGAAGTGCAGAATGATGCTCTACTTAGAGAATCTGGATGTGCAACTACCAGAGATTGTAATGGAGGGTCCCTATGTGCCAACCTCTGTTACAACCATAACTCCTGCTGTTGAAGGAGCTGCTCCTGAAATCAGAACATTTGAGAAAGCAAAAGCTCAATGGTCTGATGAAGATAAAAGACTGGTGGCTCTTGATGCAAAGGCCAGAAATAATCTGGTCATCTCTCTACCTGATGATGTGTTCAAACAGGTTGAGAAGATGAAGACTGCAAAGGAGATGTGGGATACTTTGTGTATTTTCTATGATGGACCCACAATCACACTGGACAACAGGATTAATAATCTTGTTAGACAGTATGAACTCTTCTTTGCAAAACCAAAGGAGACCCTCACTGAAACCCACACCAGGTTTACTGCTCTTGTAAATGATCTCAAAGCTGTTGGGATCACCAAGGACAACCTGAGTTTTGTAAACAAATTCTTAGACGTCCTGCCTGAAGAATGGAATTATTTTTCTACAATATTAAGGAATTCAGGTACCATCAGAAGTATGGATCTTGTTAACCTATATGGATCCTTACTGAATGATGAGCCGTCAAGGCAACAGAAGAGAAATGCCTTGGAAATATCTAAGAAAGGTGCAGCCTTTGTGGCCAGTTTGAGACAACTTGTATATCAAGTGAGTGATGTGTTCACTCAACCTGATCAACAGGCTGATGATAAGGAGTAAATGTCTGATGAGGAAGACAATGCAGATATTGCTGAACTGGATGATGAGCAAATGATAGCCATGCTTGTCAAAAGGTTCAACAAGAAAAGATTTGGAAGAAACATGCTACAGGGAAGTTCAAATGCTGTTAAAAAGAAGGCATTTGACAATACCAAAGCTGAGTGCTTCAAATGTGGCAAAACTGGACATATAGCAGCTAACTGTGTGTCAAAAGCTGTTGGTCAGTCATCCAAACCACACAAGACAAACATGGATGATTGCTATAGGGTTAAGTACCTTATGGCCATGGCTAAGCTGAGAAAGTTGGAAAACTCAGTGGTTTCCAACCGGAAAAAGGGACTTATGGCAGAGACTTGTGACTGGGAGGAGTCTGATTCATCATCTGATGAAGAAGACAATAACTGTCTGATGGCCAACACTGATGTCCCATCAACAAGCAACTTCAAACAGGATCTGGCTGAAGCTGAAGCTTTTAGCAGCTTGGAGAACTGGAACCCTACAATGATGTATAGGGTACAAAATTTTATGGATTACAGTTCTGAAGAAAAAGTTAAAATGTTTGAATATATGCTTGTTGATCTGAAAGCTGCTGTTGAGAAGCATGCTGTTTTATTATCTGAAATCTCTAAGCTTAAAACTGATATTGAAACAAAATCTTGTAAACTGGATAGTCTCCATAAGTTGGAAGCTGAGCTTGATGAATTAAAACACATCAATTCCATTTTACTGGAAGAAAAGAGAGAAACAGATATAAACATGCTAAGCTTCAAAAGATAGTTGACTCTTGGTGCCAATCTGCACAAAAAGTCAGCCACCGCATAAGTCAGCAGATTCCTGCACAAATCCAAGCCTATCTTGGAGGGGATCTTGATACAGCAGCTTCCATTGTTGAGGTTAATAATTTAAAAGAAGACCTGTCCACTCTTGGTGAGCTTCCAAACACTTTTATCCAAAAAGTGAAGGGCAAATTAATCTCAACAAACAGGTTTGTCAGACCTCAAAACACTGACAGCTTGTGTGAACCTAGCACAACAGCTGCTAATGAAATAAGTTTTCCATCAAATAAGCTTGCTAAGTGCTCTACTGATTCACACAAGCAAAAGAAAGGAAAGCATGTCCAAACTGCAGCTGTGGACACCAAATCTGTTAGCAAAACAAGTTTTAGGTCTAAAGCTGATGTAAAAAGGCATACTAATCCTTTTAATGCTGAAAATTTTGAAATAAGTTTTCAAAAGGTAAGCAGTCTGCCTTTAACAAGGGTAAGTCTCATGTTGAAGGCAACCTGCTGTGATTTTAAATAAGTTTTCTAATCATAGTGAGAATAAGTTTTTCAAAATCAGAAATAATGATTATGTTGATAGGCAACATCAATCACATCTCAGGAAGGGCAAAGGCAAAGCCATTGCTCAGCATGAGAGAGTTGGGAATAAGTTTCCTAAAACTGTGGAAGTTCAAAAGCCAATTAAGCTTCCTATCTTTGACATCTGCCCTCCTAAAAGGAGGAAAGAAGAGACAGGCAAAGCTGTGGTTATTGAACTTTCCACTCATGCTGTTGATTCATCAAAAAGTAATAAGTTTGCTAAACCTGCTGATGGAATCAACAAAAATAACTCAGAATGCGTTTCTGAATGGTCTTCTTCCAAAAATGCTTAAAGGAGAAAATGTTATAAATGTGGAATGAAGACACTTCTGGCCAAAGACTGTCCTGAAACTGAGGACATGAGGCCTGCTGACTCTGATGATTCCCTCACTGCTAACATAAACAGTGTTGGAAACATCTCAGTCAATGAGAGTGGTATCCAAACTGATACCATTCAAATAGGGAATATTAGTGTTGACATCACAAGTCCATCAACAAATGTTAATGAAGTAGGAGAACTCATCTCTGTGATGAGTTCCCCTAAAAATGACTAATATTCTTCTTGTCACTCTGTAGGAAAAACAACCATCCCAGGTTTGGTACTTGGACAGTGGCTGCTCAGGGCACATGACAGGTTGTGAGGACCTGTTAAGTGATCTCAGGCCTGAAAAAGGGCCAAAAGTCACATTTGGTGACAATGTACAGGGATCCACTGAGGGATATGGAACTCTTAAAGCTGGTGCTGCAGTATTTAAAAGAGTAGCCTATGTGGTTGGACTAAAACATAACCTTGTTAGCATAAGTCAACTGTGTGATGTTGGCTATAAGGTTAACTTTGATGAGCACCTGGGTTACATATTGGATCCCCAAGGCAAAGTTGTGTTGTGTGCTCAACGAAAGAAAGGTGTATATGTTGGGGACATGCAATCTGCTGATCCCACAACTGAAACCTGTTTTCTCAAAAGAACAAATGCAGACTTAAACTGGTTATGGCACAAAGGCTGTCACACCTGAACTTCAAGAACATCAACAAACTCTGTAAGAAAGAGTTGGTGACAGGTTTGCCTTTCATAACCTTTGTTAAGGATAAACTATGCACAGCTTGTGAGAAAGGCAAGCAGAGAAAATCATCTTTTAAATCCAAACATAACTTTTCTATTGATACTCCTCTCTTTTTAATCCATATGGACTTGTTTGGACCTGTCAATGTCCCAAGTCTAGGAGGAAGAAGATACACTATAGTAATGGTTGATGAGTTCTCCAGGTGCACATGGGTTATCTTCTTGAAGAGCAAAGGAGAGGCTGCTAGAGAAATTATTGGATTTGTGAAATAGATGGAAATGCTGAACTCTGCCCAAGTGAAGCAGCCTAGAAGTGATCATGGTACTGAATTCAGAAACAGTACTCTTGAAGACTTCTGTGAAGAGAAAGGAATCACTCAAAACTTTTCAGCTGTAAGAACTCCACAACAAAATGGAGTTGCTGAAAGGAGAAACAGAACTCTCACTGAAGCTGCTAGAACCATGCTGTGTGCATCTGGTTTACCTTCATCATTCTGGGTTGAAGCTGTTAATACTGCCTGCTTCACCCAAAACTAATCCTTAGTGGTGAAAAGGTTCAACAAGACTCCCTATGAGCTGCTCAAAGGGAGGAAGCCAAATGTCAGTTACTTCCATGTGTTTGGTTGTCCCTGCTTCATTCTGAATCAAAGGGACCAACTGGCAAAGTTTGAACCAAAAGCTGATTAAGGTGTGTTTGTTGGCTACTCTGCTATCTCCAAAGCCTATAGAGTGTACAACAACAAAAAAAGGTGATAGATGAATCTATCAATGTCACCTTTGAAGAGTCCAAGAATGCTTCCACCAAAGCTGTTCCTGAATCAGTTTCAGGAGAATTAAACTTTGATGATCTGATGCATTCAAAAAGTGAAGAGGACTCAAAAGCTTCTACAACACCCAGTGTGGAACCTGTTAATCATGATGGGCATAATGATGATTATGTCAATACACCCTATGTGAATAAGTGTACTGACCTTATTACAACTGCATGCCCTGAACCTATCAATGCAGATTTTCCTGGTTCCTCTGCTGATATGTTCAACAGTGGTCAGTCATGTTCAACAAGTGAACAGGCTCAAGACAACAGTGTGTCTGAAAATCTTGAGAGCTGTTCAACAGGACCTGCTGAAGCTGCTGATAACTAAGGAGAATCCTCATTGAAGAATGATCCTAAGTGGATCAGATGTCACCCCAATGATCAATAATTGGTGACATCAACAAAGGGGTACAAACAAGGTGGGACAGCTTAGGGAACTTCTGTATGTTCTCTAGTTTTGTTCCACTAATGGAGCCAAAGAAAGTGGATGAAGCACTAAAAGATGCCAATTGGATCACTGCCATGCAAAAAGAACTCAATCAGTTTGAGAGAAACAAGGTATGGAAGCTGGTCCCTACTCCTAAAGGTAAAACTATAATTGGCACTAAATGGGCCTTCAGGAATAAAATGGATGGGCAAGGTCATGTCATAAGAAACAAGGCAAGACTAGTTGCTCAGGGTTACAGACACGAGGAAGAAATTGACTATGATGAGACATTTGCCCCTGTCGCCAGGCTAGAAGCAATTCGTTTGTATCTAGCCTACACTGCTCATAAGAGCATTAAGGTATTTAAAATGGATGTGAAGAGTGCATTTTTGAATGGGAAGCTGCAAGAAGAAGTTTATGTCAAGCAGCCTCCAGGTTTTGAAAATGAACAACATCCAGGTTTTATCTATAAGTTGGACAAAGCACTCTATGGTCTCAAACAAGCCCCTAGAGCCTGGTATGACACTCTTACTGAATTCCTTATGAACAATGGGTATTCCAGAGGTAAAGTGGATACCACACTGTTCATAAAGAAGGTGAAATCTGATATTATGCTTGTTCAAATTTATGTGGATGATATAATATTTGGTTCTACCAATGAGCAGTTATGCAAGAATTTTTCATTACTCGTGAAATCCAAATATGAAATGAGTATGATGGGAGAACTTACTTTCTTTTTAGGATTACAGGTTAAACAAACCTCAACTGGAATTTTTATAAATCAAAGAAAGTATACGTTAGATCTCTTGAAAAAGTTTAAATTTGATCAAAGTTCTCCTATTAAAACCCCAATCGCAACTAATGTAAAATTGGATGCTGATGCCAGTGGCAAAGCTGTTTCAGTAACAGCTTACAGAGGTATGATTGGGAGCTTGCTATATTTAACTGCTAGTAGACCTGATATTATGTTTGCCACCTGTTTGTGTGCTAGGTTCCAAGCTGATCCAAAGGAATCTCATCTAGCTGCTGTTAAAAGAATCTTCAGATACCTGAAGGGTACACCAGGTTTGGGTCTTTGGTATCCCAAAGACTCAAGCCTTGAACTAACAGGTTATTCAGATTCTGATTTTGCAGGCTGCAGGCTACATAGGAAAAGCACAACAGGTGGGTGTCAACTCCTTGGTGGTAAGTTGATAAGTTGGTGTAGCAAGAAGCAGAACTCAGTGTCTACTTCTACTGCTGAAGTTGTGTACATTGCTGCTGGAAGCTGCTGTGGGCAGATTCTGTGGATGCAGCATCAGCTTGAAGACTATGGACTTGTGTATAGGAAAATTCCTATTCTGTGTGATAACACCAGTGCCATAGCCATTTCCAACAATCCAGTATTTCATTCAAGAACTAAGCATATTGAGGTCAGACAATACTTCATCAGGGATCACATTCAGAAAGGTAATGTGGAGGTAAGCTTTATTTCCACTAATGAACAGCTTGCAGACATTTTCACCAAACCTCTTGATGAAACCAGGTTTAATTACCTTGTCAGTAAGCTGGGCATGTTAAACAAAAGTGACTAAGTGTCCTTAAAGGTCTAAGACTTTGTATGTCTCACACTGCTTAAGTTTCTCAGAATAGCTTAGATAGAACAGGCTATGCATGTTCTATACTTAGCCCATTTTCTGAAATCCTTGAACAGCTTGAACAAATAACAGGCTGAACAATACTATTTTACTCTTCCAGCCTGCTCTGATGGTCCATTCTCCACCCTGCTCACTCCTTCACACTGACCCACAAGACATTGTCTTGTAACTTGTTCAGCTATTGAACACAACCTGATCTAAAATTAGAACACATGTTACATGCACAGTGTGAAGAGTGAACAGCTTGAAAAGTGATCAGCTTGTGATGACCCTGCTCATCACAGGTTTGACCAACAGCTTAGACCAACAGTTTTTAATTACCTTTCTTCACAATTAAGTTACTTAATTTCTGTTTTTATTTAACTTAATTACTGCGGATAATGTGGGTTACGTGTGTTAGTGATTAAAAAGGGCTCAAGTGGTCTGACAAACGGTCTGACATGGACAGCCGTTCCGTTTTCCGTTAACGACTTTTTCAAATCAAACCGCCCAAATGTTTCTCTCTCATACCCTCTCACATTCAAATCCTATAAATACCTCATACTGTTTCATCTTCGTCTTCCTCACTACTATCATAAACCTCCTAAGAACCCTAAAAATCGACTGAGTGTCTTGTGCTTCTGTTACTCTCACTACTCTCAAAATGGCTAACAGAAAAAACCCCTTCCTACCAGTATTTGTTGGTGATGATGTGCAGACACATTCATCAGTCACCACAATGCAAACCCTCAAACCCACTAACTACATTGCAAACCTCACAATCCCCAAAAACTATGTGGGGAAAGGTTATGACCAAATGGTGGAGTTTTTGACAGTTCATCCGTTGAACTATGCTATGACTGCTACTCCTGGTGTCCAGTACCAGGAAATGGTGTACGAGTTTTGGTACACTTGTTCCCACAACCCCATCACCAAAGTCATCAAAGGGACTATTCTCAATGGGACTCAGACCATTGAGATCACTATTGATCTTCTCAGGGAGGTTCTTCATTTGCCCGTTGCTGATTCATATGACATGCCTCAGCCTGAAAATGAACAAATAGGCAATCTGCTACGCTTCTGTGGTGTAGCAGAACCCAAAATTGGTGCTACGTTGTTCAGGAAGGATCTGTCTCCTACCTACAGCTTTCTATTTGCCTCGGTGATGATGAGCTTCAGCAGCAAAGTTGGTTCATTTGACGAACTGAGCCGTGATGAAATCCCAATAGTCCTACATCTGGTAGATGGGACTACAATGGACATGGCTAAGTGGATCTTTCTGAACTTGAGGAACCTGGTGCAGCAGGAGACAAGACCAGCTGCTGTTCGATACCCCAGGTTTCTGAGCCTCATATTCAGACACATTTTTGGTGAGCACTTGTACAACTCTCAGCCTTTACTTCATACTGCTGCCTTCCCTGTAATAGGGAATAGAGTTTTCTACACTGTTGTTCTTCCAAATGAGCCTCCTCTGTCAACACCAATGAGGAGGCTGTTAGGATTGGTGGAAGGACCCTCTGATGTGAGGGTGGATCCAGAAGCTACTCCCAAGGCAAAATCCAAAGCCAGGTCCAAGCATATTAAAAGGACCATGGCAATCACTGAAGCTGGGCCTGTCCACAAGAAGGCCAAAACAGCTCAGTATGAGTCTGCTTCCTTGGCCTCTGTGGCTGAGGGGGAGCAGACTCCTCACCCTGGGTCATCTGTTGACCCTGAAGCCTTTGTGGCTGGTGCCTCTGTGGCACCTGAGACCATGGAGCAGGCCAACCCAACTGTTCCTGACCCAGTCTCACACCCTGTCCAAACAGATCCTATCACCTCTCCACAATCACCCACTTCATCCATCCAATACCAACGCAAATCTCTAGCCAAAAAGAAACCAGCCCAAACAACCAGCTCCTCTGTTCCCTCTCAACAGGGTTCAGTTGTAAGAGAAGCCACCCCTGCTGCCTCTCCTATTTTGGGAGAAGGTTCAGCACAATTGGAGTCTGCTTCACTCCAACCTGTGTCTACCCAGAGTCAGCCTAGACCCTCTGGTTCCTCCTAACAGGAGCCAGTTGTACAAACGGAGACAACCACCTCAACTATTCCAGCCTCTCAACAGGCTGAAAATATTGAAAGACAGGAGCCCTCTTCACTCCATACTGAGTCCACAATGTCCCCACCTCAAACTTTCTTACACCCTGAGTCTGCACGAGGTGCTCACACTGCTGGTATAGACCAAGCAGCAGTTCAGCCTCAAATTTCTGCTCCCCATGATACACCTGTTCTACATCAAACAGCTGCTGAGGGACCAACAACCCAAGCTGATGAACCTCAGGAACATACCATCCCTTTGGTGAGGCTGCTCCGTCTATGCAAACTCCATCAGCAGGCTTCACCACTGCTGATGTTGAAATGCATATCCTATCTCCCAATGATGCGGTGCTTTTACACAAAGGCACTGCAGAGGGAACACCCACTGGCCTTCATGGAGGTGTTGCAACACAAGCAGCATCTGAAAGGCACCCAACATCAACCCCTTCTCCTGAAGATGCAGCTACAGCCGCTGCTGAGGGACCCTTTGACCCCTCCAAGCTGGGCCACATTACTTTTGCCCAAGCTATGGAGCTTCTCTAAAATGTCCCTCTTCCCTCTCCATCACATCCTCATACACTAGCCTCATCATCTTCCTCTCCATCAACCCAATCTAAACAGTCCACCCATACACCTCCATCTCCTAAAGACCTGCCTTTGAAGGATCAGCTTTCCCTGCTGACCAACAAAGTTGGCTCTTTAGAAACCTCTATGTCCTCTCTACCCTCTCTTATTTCAGACTCTGTGTCTGAACAGCTTAAGGGTTTCTTTGATCTGTTCAAAGATTCCTTTCCAGCCACTCCACAACCTGATAACTCTCCACAGCTGCTTGCACTCACTGCACAGATGCAAAATGTCTCCACATCTCTCTCCTCCATTCTTTCACTACAACAGGACTTTGTGTCCTCAATGACAGCTATTTCTCAACAGCTGTCATCTCTCCTAACTTCTTGCAATTCTACACTTCCTGCCATTCTGGCCAGCTTAAACACACTCATTGGTTCCCTATCCAATTCTGTGTCATCAAAACTTGTTGATGTGCAAGATTCTCTAGAATTACATCTTGCACAGCTTCAAAGTTTGCTGTTCACAGCTTCTGATAGGGAAAACATTGTCAAGCTAACCTCCCTTGCTGATACCCAATCCTCTTCTCTTCAAACCTGTCTTTCACAGCTTGCAGAGGTGAAGGACAACCTGGCTTTCTTAGTGAATAGCCTGGTTGGACCCAAGCCTGCTGCCAAAACTGCTGGCAAGCCTGCTGACTTTGTGTCTTCAGGCAGACCAGGTGTTGAAGGTGCTGGTCCATCTCCTTCAAAGGGGGAGAAGTCATCTGCCTCGAAGACTAAGTCTAAGGGGGAGAAAACTTCTTCTCCTAAGGAGAAATCAGTACCTACAATACTTACTGGTCAACCAGCAAGACCATCTGCAACAGGTACAATGGAGGGTGCTTCCCAAACTACTCAGCCTACTCAGGCTGAAACTTCAAACCCTGCTCAGTCTAAGGGGGAGGAACTTATTCCTGAGGACAGGCCAAGCAGCAGAAGGAGGCATCTGATCTTACAAGAAGAAGAAGAAGAGGAGGAGGAAAGTACTTAAGCTGCTGTTACTACAGCAGCTAAAGGAAAAGAAAAAGCAGCAGTTGATCCCCTACAGCAGAAAGCAGCAGAAATCAAATTTCCCAAAGCCAGGGCCAAAGAAATGGGTCTTCCTATGCACAAATATTTTGAGTTTAGAGAAGAACAGCTTCAAGCCCTGGAAGCTTTAAGGAAAGAAGAAGAATCTGCCAAAGCTGCTAAGTCTTTTGCACTTCAAGAGGCAAGGAAAGTCAAAATGTCCTCTCTGGTTGTGCAAAAAAAATATTGGAAGTTGCTAAGGGATCAGCAGAAGAGAAGGAAGCAGAATAAGAAACGGGTGCTCTGGTCTCAGTGGCCAAAACTTCAGTGCCCTCTGCAAGAGCTCAGTTTCACTTTGACAACCTGGCAAGAAGAAAATTTCAGAATGTTGCTGATAGAAGGCTTGCCAAGGAAGCAATTGTCAAAGCTGTGCCCATATCAAGAAAAGGCAGTCAGTGGAAGTTGAAAATAACCAGAGTGGGTGCAGCAGGCCCTGAACTAGAAACATATGACTACACTGACGTTGCACAAATGGGGTACAGAGAATGGATTGAGCTGGCAGTTGCTCTGAGTGAGTCTAAGTCAGAAACTGGTAAGACTGTCAGAGCATATGTCAAGTAGCTGATGGAGAGAGTGAAAAATGTTGGCCTGATCTCCAAAGAAGTTAGTGAAAGTGTCTATGTGACACAACCAAAAATAAAGGCCAGGAGGACAAGGAAGGACACTGTGATGGAACAACTTCTCATTTTGATAGAACAAGGTGACTATGCTATTGAAATGAAAGGAGTTGATCACAGCCTACCTAGTGGAATAGAGTTTGAAGATGGCAAGATCATTGAAGAGCCTGAGCTGGGGGCATTCTTTGTAGATCCCTTAACTCAGAAGAAATTCTTTCAGAGAGCATCAGATCTATACAAGGTGGATCTCAGACAGCTTGTAGCCTTCAGACTTGCAGTTTCATTCAGGCAGTCAAGCAGGTGGAGAGCAGCTATCTGGGATCAGCTCAGAGGCTGTTATGAGAGAGGTGAACTTGAAGATCCCAAGTTTATGATCATAAGAAGTAACATTGAAGAACTTGAGGATACTAGAGAGGAACTTGAGAAGATGTTTGAAGTTCCCCCTCCATTGAAGTGAAGTCCATCTACCATCTGGGTAGGTGAAGAATGGAAGCTGTCCATCAGTTGGACAGGCTTACCATTATCTGCTCCCAAAAAAAACAGTCCAAAATCTGATGTACATTAGTTGTACTTTATTTACATAAGTTGTAATTTTCTCTTTTGCATTAGTTGTAATATACATCAGTACATCAGTTGTACTTTTGTAAGAACATGTGTTGTTCTATGTAATCAAAAATCAGTGTATATATAAACTGATCTTTTACTTTATGTTAATGTTGTAATTTTATTTCAACAAATGTACTGTAAAAATATATAGTGATTTTTTATAAGGCCAGCTTAGACTAGTTATTGCAAATAGGGGGAGACTGTTAGGCACAAAAAGGTCTCAGTCAAACCTGTTCTGCATGTGAGGGGGAGATTATTAATCAAACCTGTTGATGCTTTTGAAGGTTGAATTTAAGGCCTGTTATATGACTTATTAAAACCTGAAAACGATTTGCAATATCAGACTGAAGTTGTTCTATGTGTTGCATGTGTTGCAACAAAGGCACTTTTGCCCAAGCTGTTCAGTCTGCTGAACAGGCTGGACAAAAACTGTCGACGCTGCTCTACACTGGTGAGCAGCTTGGGCAGTTTACAAGTGTTCTGTTCTTTGTGAACAGAACCTGTTCTTTGTGAACAGGCTAAACACTTTGTGGAATATGTTTCCAAGTCCTCATGTATTGTTTTTGGCTAGAAGATCAGTTTACAAAGTCGAAGACAAAGTGGAAAACAGATCTGCTCAGCCTGCCCAAGCTGTTCTGTTACATGAAGACAAAAGGATATTTGAAAAAGGGTGACAGACCTTTTTCTTATATCAAAATAGGCCTTTACAAAGGAAGAAAAACACAAAGTTGACATTCCTTATTTAGTTAAAGGCAATGCAACAGTAGACAAAGTGAAAAGACAAAAGTTCTGCCCACATGAAGACAAGTCTGCTTTTCAGAATGTGCAGAAAAGTTTATGTTGTCTTTTCAACAAGACTATACTTTTTTCATTCCGTCCAATGAAGAAGCTTCACTTAGATCCCCTGAGTGAGTATGAAAAGAAACTTCCAAGGATTGAAAGAAGATGCCAAAAAGCTAAGTGCTGAAACCAAGAGTGAACATGCATTCAAGTGTGTCTTTCATACATGCAAGTCTGCTTGAATAAAACAGTGCTCAGTGTCTAAGCTGTTCTTGTTCAAGCTGTTCCTCTGAGTCTTGTAAACACAGTGAGTGATTCTTAGTGAGTGTATTCATTGTAACTAGTTTAAGTCTGTCTTAGGCTAGTTAAACATACAGTTGTATCTGTCATCTCAGCTTGAACCTTTCCGCATTCAAGCTTTTTTGTAATTAACATTTGTTGATAATACATACAAACATTGAGAAAATTGTGTGTATTTTTTAAATTGCTGTATTCACCCCCCCTCCACAACTTAAGGCTATATACTTGGGATATCTTTTGGGACCTACAGCAATCTATGCACTTATGTAAGTTTAGAGCACTGAAAATAAAAAGGGTAATAATAAGTTGGGGGCTAAATTAAGGACATGGAACTACAAGGGGGTTAAGTGCAAGAGTTTAACCAATTGAAGGCTAAGAAAAAGCCCCAATCGGTGCTGTCCTGATTTCTTCTCTTCTCTAGTTCATTTCCTGCACACATATTTGAAGAAAAACTTTACCTAGGGCTAGAGAGAAACCTTTGCAACCTGGCTTGGTCACCTCAGAATCATGGAACGAATAATCTAGGCAAACTGAAGGTAATATCACAAGTATGTTTGACTTGTATATATGTATCCCTCTTCATCTTCCCCCTCACTTAGTAACCATATGGGGAGTATGGAGAAACGAAATAGGATCATTTAAGGAAGCTTACTTATAATGAAATGAGTTTCTTAAGTGATTTCTGAAACTATAAACAAAAGAAACCAAAGAAATTCAACAAAATTTCACTTGGTTTCATTTATGTAAGTTCAAGAAAATCAAATGATGAATTAATGGATTCTTGTTGTGTAAATGATTAAAGAGGGTTTGTATATGTTTATAGTAGTCAAAGATAGCATAAAAGAAGCAAATTTATTATTTTAGTATGATGAAAATAAGTGTGGACGAGTGGAATTACGAGCAGGGAACAAAAACACAGAAAATGGGGTACAAGCTAGAGTTACTCGACGAGTCACCCTATACTACTCCTTGAGTCGGTGTCTGATGAGGTTTAATTTCGACTCCAAAAAGCTTTGACTTGTCGAGTCGCCTTCCTGACTCGTCGACTATCCTTACTTACTCGTCGAGTCGCTTTCTTGACTCGTCGAGTCGAGCCCCTATACACCTAAAACACTTGTTTTAAGCCCTATAATGATACTATAACAATATATAATCATCCTATGCTATATAACACATAAATTAACACTAAATATCGCCTAAAAGTCTATTAAACTCAATGATAGATACAACGATGTCGATGTAAATCGGAATCTTTTACCGATAATAACTAAATGTCTTAATTGGCTACCAAACCTTATAATATAGTGCAATAAACTTATAATTGCTTTGAATATCAATGTTTAATAGGTTTGGGTCGTTGTGAAGGTTGGCTACCCGATTGAGAAGTCAAAGACGGAATTCGAGCTTTAAAAGGGGTTCATTGGCGGTTTTGCTACTTAAAGGCTATACATAGCTTATTGTTGTGAGTTCTAGCATTGATATGTGTGTTGCATACATAATTATATGTTCATTTCAACTATGTCATTGTGCATATCTTTTGGGCATCATCCTTTTATATATGCATTGCACTGGTTGGCAGTTATTATATGATCATGGCCTATGACCAGAAAACCTTACTTGATACCACAGATTACATACATTGACTTCTATACTATGCTTGATGATCACTCCTTCCATACATATCATACTTATACTTGATTAACCATTGTGAGCTATGCTTATTCATTTGGCCTTACTGGACTTCCAGATCATTATATATATTTAAACGCCTTACTATGTGTTTGTGCGTATAAAATCCTACTTCCGGAAGCATACGGAGTAGGTGGTCGGAGTTCTGGTGCCGGTTGGAGTTGTCTAGACTGGGATCCGACTGCCAACGGCGGGTTAGCGGGCAATAGTCGTTACGTATGCAAGAGTGGGTTCTATTCCCACAATACTTTTATTAAAGATATTACACCAGTCATTTTATGATCATTTTTAATATTGTAGCATGTTTTATGTTTTGCATGTTGTATCGATCTAATAACTCACTTAGCAAATTTTATTTGCTAAGCTCGCACATTTTGTTTATCTCAGGTGGTGTTAGTAAAGGCAAAAAGAATGTCGGCTCTGATCCCAAGGTTTAGTTGGACAGACTAGAAGTAACTTTTGTTAAAGCATAAGGCTTTAAGCTTCGTGATTTTGGGGTAGATTACCTATCGAATTATCTGACGCATATGTACATATGGTCTTTTATCGGTGATAGTTGTAGTAATGACTTTTCAAAGTAGCTTGTAATCATATATATATATATACATATAAACTGCTTCCGTTTACATATATTGAACCATGTTAATCACGGTTAATCCAAAGTAATTCACTAATTATTATATTATGTTGAAATGGGTGTTTCATTAACACACTCTCTATCTGCTCTGATACCAGTTGTAGGTCCCAAAAGGTATCCAAGTATATTTAGATAAGCTGTAGAGGGGGGGGGGGGGGGTGAATACAGTTTAATCCTTTATCAAACACTTTTTCTTGATGTTTGTTTGTATATACTAACACTTGTTAAATTACAAAACAGTTTGGATTGCAGAATGATCCAAACTGAGATGATAGAATTGAACAACAAACTTTAAACTAATCTAAGACTCACTCAGTATAGTTACAATGAATTGACTCACTAAGCTTCACTCACTATTTAGACAAGACACAGATTGAGTAGCTTTGAGACTAAACAACTTAGACACACTCAGCTATATCACTCAAGTTGAAACTAAACAAGCATGCATGAAAAACACATTTTGCTTTGCAATACACATTCTCTGTTTATGGTTGTCTCTCTTGATGCTCTCTATCCTTAGAAGCATCTCTTTTATACTCATTTACAGAATCCTAGTGAATCTTCTTCAATGGTTGTAAAGAAAGTGGGAATGTGTTTGCCAAAGGACAACACTGCTTTTTTGCATCAGATTAAGTCCAACAGATTTCGCTTCGTCCACTTGCTGCATAATGTCTTTTCTTTTTTTGTCTTGGTCCATTTTGCAAATCAATTATCAGGTTTGATTTCAGGCATTAAAAATCCTAAAAATCTTTCCCTAAGTGTGTCAATCAGATTTGATTGGAAATCTCCCCCTATGACATGGAACAGGTTTGATTGAGGAATTTTTGTGCCTAACAAATGCATATGAAGTTCTAAACATCTACTATTCACTTGCTGATAAATTCAGAAGTTCATGTTTACTATAGTCCGAACTTTGGAAGCTGAATGTTCTGAAGTTCAAAATCCCTAGGTTGCGAAGTTAGTTAAAATTTTTCTAAAGTATTGAGCGAAGTTGAAGACAATTCTGACTTTTGTTCATACTTTATCTAAAGTTCGAATATACCAATCTGAGGTTCAGATGTTTCAATAATCCGAAGTTCATAACTTAAACTTCTGAAGTTACATACTTAGTAGTTCAATAATTTGACAAATTCAACTTATTTTCGAATCTAGTAAATTCCAATATGAGTGTGTGCAAGTTTAGGGAGTGTGTTTAATGTTAAATACAAAACAATTAGATCATAGAGAGTTATATGAATTCTTCGTAGAAGAGTTCACAATTTTATCGGATCATCGTTGATGATCTTTCTTCCAAGAAGCTAACCCCTTACTAGTATGAATTCAACAATATTGGATATATGAATCCAACACCTTTGAATTACAACAGAAGCTAGTAATCGAAGTTATACGAAACACAACATCTAAGCGGAAGAATACTTAGTTGTAGCCAAGTGAGAATTGCAAGAACAATTAGTCTTGCAAGACCCAAATGAGTTTAATCACGAGAACTACAAGTGAAAGGAAAAACCTCACAATATGATTTGATTTGAAAATCTGTTCATTACAACCTTGAAAGATCACCTATTTATAGGGAAAATATGACCTTTGAAACTATCGATACGTATTACATAAAGACTTTTCATTCATCCTAAATTAATTAAAAAACTCTTAATCTTTTTACTAGCTTAATCTAGAAGATTCCATAAAAAGCTAGACAATTTATCAAAATGGGCCGTAAAAACACAAAATCCACACTTTATAAAGCAAGCCCAACAACACTAAGATGGTTTATTAACTTGGGCTTGTAGCCTTGGGTCTTCAATAATTCTTTGGCATGGGCCGAGGCAATTATTTCATTGAGACTTTCTTGCATCTTCTTTTTTCTCGAATGTGTCATTGGTCCATGGATTTCTTCAAGTGGCTCCTTGTCAAAACTTCATCGTCAATATTTAACTAGTTGAATACCCCTGCGTTGCTTGGGTGATTTATTTTAAAATTAATACTTTTTTAATTAAACAATTACACAAAAAAAAATAATATTTTGAAAGATTTGACATATATACTCTTATACATTGTTTGTTAAGAAAAAATATACTTAACTTTCACATAAAAATTACTACACGCTATTACTTTGGAGGTTTGTTTGTTTAAAATCTTTTAATCTCCATTATTGTCAGTTTTATTGGTATAAAAGTTTATAAGTTTTCTATTTTAATTTCTTTTAATAATTTATGTTTGAAAATCTAAAGATATTGTTAAGATCACTTTATTTTTTATATATTCTAATAAAAATGCATTAGAATGACACATATATTTTGGATGTCAGTTTATTTTATTTACGTTCCAGTAATAGTTTTAATACAACATCAAATATATTTCATATTGTACTTGCTATATCTAAACTTAGTGTCATCTATCGTAAATATTAGGGTTAATATTTAAAAAAATCATTATATTTTCATGTGATATAATTTTGGTCTATTAATATTTTTTTTATCATTTTAATCCTTACATTATATTTTATTGAAACTGTTATATTATGTTCGGTAAAAGTCAACATATCGTTATGATACCTCCTTTCTATGTTTAAAATTAAGAATATACAACAAACTAATTTGAAACTTAAAAAAACATGGAATTCAAATACAAGAAAGACACTTATTACATGAACAAAATTATGAAACTTCTATTACTCAACTACTCGTATATCATGTTTTTTAGTTTCAATTTAATTTTCTTTAAAGGTTTGCCAAGTTGTTGACATTGCTATTTTGTTAAATGTCTTTCTCATTTTTTTTTCTCATTTTAAATCATTGTTTGTGGCCAATCTAGAATTCATAATTATCTTGGAGTGTTTGTTGACCATTTTTGTGTCTAAATCACCCTTTATTTTTTATGATTTTGGTGCTTGAATTAGATAAAAGACAGATTGTTTAAGTCTTTGTGATGTGCATGAATTACATATGTGTATGTTAGTTCTTGTTTTTGTTGAGAATGTCTAGCCAAGAAGCCCAATTGGCCTTCGCCCTAACATTTGATTGATTTCTATGTGGTTGGTTGATTCTAATGCAAGTATTAATTGTCATTAATCCTTGCATTTCTACTACTGGAAAATAAGATCAAAACAGAAAATAAGTGCAGAATTAGTGTGTTGTCCAGGTGTGTTTAGCTTAAGTTCTGTCCGTAAAAATGGGCAAGAAGGTCTAATAGCAAGGATTTTTATTGATCAATTTTATTGTATCAATCGCCATTTATCCTACCTTATGTTGCTGCTGAAAAAGTTAAAAACAGAAAGATATGAGTTGTGAGTGTGTGCAGTGTGCGATTATGTGTTCGAATATGTGTGTTTGCATGTTAATGTTAGGCTCCGAGACTAAATAGTATCGGAATATTGTGTGTGTCTCGTAAACTCTGTGTGTTCATTAAATTGATACAGAATTAAAGGAAGAAACAATAGCAACATAAGTATCAAACATGTATATATTATGTTTATTATAGTATATATGTACATCATTTTCAAAATCTTGAAAGAATATTAAAGAAGATACTGACAATTTTTTTGTTGCTGGAGTTGAAAACGTCTTCGACTCCTCATCTGGTTGATTAGCATACGTGAAGTTCATCTTGAAACAGTATAGTTTTCTTCACGCAGACACTGTTGATACAGTTTTTTTTTATCAATATTGATTACGCCTACTCACTCAGTGTGTGTATGTATATGTATGTATATATATAGTGTGTGTGTGTATTATACACACACACAAATATATATATATATATATATATATATATATATATATATATATATATATATATATATATATATATTGGAATGTAACTACAATAAATAATGTTTTACCTCATAGTTTGTAACATTTAACTCGTTCGATAAACATCTACTAATGAACAAGTTTCAAATTATATAAAGAATTGATAACTTGTTAAATATGCAGCTGGGAGGTTTGAATCTTTTTTCCTGCATATTCAGTTATGATATTATCTTAATATTTCAGTTATACAATAGCCGATTAAATTTGATTTTTTATTTTAATTTAACTTGATAAATCAGATTGCATCAATTTCTAGTAGTGCAAATTTGAAATTTTCTAGCAGATTAAATCTGATTTGTTATTTTTATTTAACTTTTGCAACTATTTCCAACAGTGAAAATTTGAAATTTTATTGTCATTTTTTATTTTTTTTCTAGAAAATCTACATATTTTAATTGCAGAAACATTAAAATATGTAAAAAAAAATCTGGATAATTATGTGGAAACTCATCGAGCTAAAATATTGGGAAGAATCCCATTAATTTCTAAATTTTAACCAATTATATTGCGTCAAATCAATAGCCTTAATTTTCTGAAGTTTAACCTATTATATTGCGCCAAATAAGCCTTAATTTTCTGAATTTTTACCACTAATATTGCGCCACGTGAGAATTTTTCTCTCTGCAATATATATATATATATGTAAAATTCGTCTCCGCTTATCTTTATTTTGTTGATTATTGGAGTTCCATCAATCCCTCCCGCTTTGGAAGGATTCGCCCTCGAATCTGTGCCTACATCAAAAGGGGATAAGTCAGAAACATTAAAAGTTGAACTCACACCATACTCTCCTGGTAAATCAATTTTGTAGGCATTGTCATTAACACGAGCTATCACTTGGAAGGGTCCGTCACCACGGGGGTGCAACTTTGTACGTCTTAAAGATGAAAATCTTTCTTTCCTCATGTGTATCCTAACCCAATCAACAGGTTCGAATATAACTTTCTTACGCACCTTGTTGGCATGTTTGGCATATTATTCGGTTCTCTTTTCAATGTTACAACGAACTTGCTCATGCAAATTTTTCACAAGTTCAACCTTTTTTACAACATCCGGATTTAACTGTTCTTTGACTGGCAAAGGAAATAAATCTAAAGGTGTTGATGGATTAAAGCCATAAACAACCTCGAATGGAGAAGTGTGCAAAGTACGATTATAAGCAAATTCAACAATAGGCAAACACTCCTCCCAACTTTTCAAATTCTTTTGAATGACAGCCCTTAACAAAACCCCTAATGTCCTATTCGTCACTTCGGTTTGCCCATCAGTTTATGGGTGACTTGAAGTTGAGAATAGTAACTTTGTGCCTAGTTTTCCCCAAAGAGTTTTCCAAAAGTAACTCAAAAACTATACATCTCTATCAGACACAATAGTTTTTTGGAATACCATGCAAATGAACTATTTCCTTGAAAAACAAATCGGCCACATGTTTTGCATCATCCGTCTTTCTTCAAGCAATTAAATGTGCCATTTTTGAAAATATACCAACCACAACAAAAATTGAGTCCATTCCCTTTTGACTCCTTGGCAAACCACGTATGAAATCCATGGAAATATCGGTACAAGGAGAATAAGGAATGGGAAGTGGAGTGTACAATCCGTGAGGAAGTGACTTTGACTTGGCCTTTTTACAATCAAGACATCGACCACAAATACGTTCAAAATCCCTTTTCATTTTAGGCCAATAAAAATGTTCTTTCAAAACATCCAAGGTTTTCAAAATGCCAAAGCGGCCCATTAAGCCTTCACTATGAGCTTCGCGAGTCAAAAGTTCACGTAGAGAACAAGAAGGGATGCACAACTTACTTTCTTTAAACGAAAACCCTTCATGCCTGAAAAACTTATTGAAAGCTGACTTTTCACATGCCATGAACACATTTGCAAAATCACTATCAGATGCATACAACTCCTTAATAAACTCAATGCCCATGATTTTAGAATCTAAAGTGGTAAGGAGAGTATACCTTCGCGATAATGCATCGGCCACAATATTCTCTTTACGTTTCTTATAACGCACAACATATGGAAATGTTTCAATGTACGCAATCCATTTTGCATGCCTTTTGGGAAGACTTCTTTGTCCCTTCAAGTACTTACGGGATTCGTGATCAGTGCGAATCACAAACTCCTTAGGCATGAGATAATGTTGCCATGTCTCCAAAGCCCTCACAACAGCATACAGTTCCTTGCCATAAGTTGGATAATTTAGCATTGCACCATTAAGCTTTTCACTAAAGTACGCAATGGGACGACCTCCTTGAAGCAAAACAACACCTATCCAACTCCCGAAGCATCACATTCAATCTCAAAAGCGTTAGAAAAATCAGGTAATGCTAAAACAGGAGAATTGGTTAGATCACGTTTCAATTGCTCGAAAGCCTTTTGTTGCTTCTCTCGCCACCCAAACTTAACGTTCTTTTTCACCAAATCATTTAGAGGAGAAGCTTTTGATGAATAATCTTTGACAAACCTTCGATAGAAACTTGCAAGTCCATGAAAAGATCTTACCTCTGAAACATTGTTTGGAATAGGCCAATCAAGAATAGCCTTCAACTTTGACTCATCAACACACAATCATTTTCACCAACAACATATCCATGAAAAACAACTTCTTTGTCACAAAATGTACACTTTTTTAAAATTACAAACAACTTTTGCACACGTAAGGTAGCAAGAACAACTTTAAGATGCTCGACATAAACATGCATGCTTCGACTATAAATCAAAATGTCATCGAAATACATGACAACAAACTTTCCAATGAAGTCTCTCAAAACATGATTCATAACCCTCATAAAAGTGCTTGGTGAATTAGTTAAACCGAAAGGCATTGTTGTAACGAATCCCTGTATAAATCAGCTGTGACACCCTTGCCACAACAACCACCATTTACATAACACCCAGGATTTATCACCAACATGCAATAACATAATGATCTGATAACCTAAATTAAGTGCGGAAGCATTAAAATACATAAATAAAGTAGTGCCACAGTGTCAAACACCCTACTGTGCTATAAGGTACCAAGTCTAAGGCTACACACCCATTACAATTATTACAATCATCCAGAATATATTACAAATTGTCTCATAACATAATTACCGATGAAATAGTGCCAAGTCTTCCGAATCTTCCCAAAATGACCTAACTAGAAGGTCCGGCAGTAGACTTTCCCTTTCCTGTAAAAAAGACAACAACTGAGGTATAAGCAAAGGCTTAGTGAATACAAAGATTACGCATTTTATAAATTTTTATGAAGCCCAAGGATAACACAGATGACCAACATCGGATATCCTCTTCGTACACAAAGTACGGACCACAGCCGCAGCCCCTTCGAGCCCAAAACTCGGCATTAAAAATATACCATATGAGACAAACATAACATCGGGGATGACATACTGCCTACCGGACCTGGAGAGATCAGCTCCAGCATCATATAGCGCAGTATCATCAGAGTAGTCGATGCGACCCACCGGTCCATCAATAGATGCACAACAATCGAAAGGACATGCAACAACTAGGAATGTGCATCTAAATCTACGCAAGTTAGTAGAATTCCAAACAAATAATTGAAGCAACAGGTCTCAGCAGGCATAGCTTAACATAAAACAGATATAAACATGCGAAATCTACTGTACTCACAGTGGGTGCGTAATTAAATGTTAACCAATATTATTTCGCCACGCGCTTTCAACCGGATCCACCAAGTACCCCACTGTGGGTTAAACAACACCACAAGGGACCTGTTAAGTTAGTTACAACAATACCTCGAGTCAATAATCGTTTAAATTCACTAAACCAAACTTTATAAGTTTTGCAATATTTTCCCCCATTTCGGGTCTATTGTCCAAATTTATAATACAATTAAGTTGAACCCATTTCAAGTTTACATCTTGTCCTTTGTATAACTCATGTCATTTTATGTGTTGTTTATAAGTTTCAATCATAATACTCGAGTTTAGAGAGTAGAATTCTCAATTTTAGGCATTAAACTCGAATTTAATGGGTTAGATTTGAACCACCATCGAATTTAATGAATAGATTCGAACCCCATAGGTAGATTCGAACCCCATGCTCGAGTTTGTTCTTGTATTTCGACTGTGTTCTTGGCATATTCGAGTTTGTTCATCATTTCAGCTTAAATCCTTCATTTCTAAGTCAAAAATCATGAATATGTCAAGTATCATGCCTAGATTCGATTCTATTATGCATATACTATCACATTCTTGCAATATTTCAAGCAAAACAAGCTCCAATTCACACAAAACAACAGATTCGAATTCTAGTTTTCTTCAAAACCGAAACTACAAACTTAAAAGAGTCGATTCTTACCTCAATTCGTACGAAATCAGAAATCCAATTGTAGATTGTTGTAGTACTCCTCGAGATCTTTCCGTTGACGTATAAATCTCGATAATCGGCCGGTCGGTTTATGAAATAACTTAGAGAGATGTAGAGAGAAAGTTCTAGAGAGAGAAACTTAGAGAGAGAGTGTGCATATGGAAATGAATGGCTTTTAGCCCTTTTTATTCAACTTTCATCATTTTTACACATTTCACCCCTCAACTTAACCGGTTCCATAAAATACTGACTTATTCTTAAAATTATCATTAATAACTTTTAATTTCTTAATACTCCATAACGATAATTCCGAGTTCAAATTTTTCTTAAAATAGCAACAAACTTTCTAAATATCCAAAATACATAATAATCGCTCAACTTCAACTTAAATATATATTTTTCCACTTAATTAACCAAAATACAATAAAATAAATCCGAGGATGTTACAGCATGGGCTCCACCACGCTCAACTTCTTCCTCGAAGTTACTCGGATTCAAACAGTTTCGGATACTTTCTTAACATTTCCGAGTTAGCTTCCCATGTATGATTTGCTCCCTTATGATGCTTCCAACGTATAAGCACCATTTCTATCTCTTTGCTCCTCAACTTCTTCATCTTAGTATCTAATACACATTCCGGCTCCTCCACATATCGAAGCCTTTCATCATCTTGCAGCTCTGTGTGGTCTGCCCAATCGTCTTTTCCAGTGTTAAATGATTTTCGGAGATTCCCAACGTGAAATACTGGATGTATGCCTGACATCTCTTCAGGCAACTCTAGGCGATACGATTGATTTCCAACTTTTTCTATTATCTTACAGGGCCCAACAAATCTCGGAGCCAACTTGCCCTTCTTCACAAAATGAGTAACACCCCTCATGGGTGATACTTTCAAGTAGACCCAATCATTCACTCCAAAGCTGATAGGTTTGTGCCTTCTATCATAATAACTTTTCTGTCGGTCCTGGGCTGCCTTCATGTTCTGCCTGATCAACTGTATTTTCTCATTTGTTTCTTGAAGCAAGGCCGGCCCAGCGATTGGTGTTTTACCCGTTTCTCTCTAGCATGTAGGAGTCCTACATCTCCTTCCATATAAAGCCTCAAACGGTGCTTTCTTGATTGTCGCATGATAGCTATTATTGTACGAAAACTCTATCAGTGGCAAATGATCATCCCAGTTGCCACCGAGATGTAACACACACGATCTCATCATGTCTTCCAAAGTAAGGATCGTTCGTTCACTTTGGCCATCAGTTTGCGGACGATAGGCTGTACTCATTGATATTCTCGTCCCAAACCCTTCTTGTAGTGCCGACCAGAAGTTTGAAGTAAATCGGCTATCTCGATCCGACACTATGGACTTAGGCACTCCATGCCTAGAAACTATCTCGTCCATATAAATCTGAGCTAACTTTTCCAGTGAATAACTTTCTCGAATCGGTATAAAGTGAGCCGTCTTAGTTAACCGATCCACGATTACCCAAACTGCATCGTGTTGACGCCTAGTTTTCGGCAGCTTTGTAACAAAATCCATTGTAATGTGCTCCCACTTCCATTCTGGAATAGGAAGCGGTTGCATACTGCCGTATGGTTGTTGATGTTCGGCCTTTACCAACCGACAAGTTCGGCATCTTTCTACATACTGCCCTATGTCCTTCTTCAATCCCGGCCACCAAAAGTCTGCCTTTAAGTCATTGTACATCTTTGTGCTCCCGGGATGTACAGAAAATCTTGATTGATGCGCTTCTTCAATGATCACATTTCTCATACCACCATACTTCGGCACCCAAATCATTCCGTATACACCTTTTAATCCCGACTCACTTGTTTCCATATTCTTAATCTGTACTCTAATATCCTCAGCACCGACATTTTCTTCTTTCAAAGCTTCTACTTGGGCAGCTTTGACATCGTCAATTATTGTGGATGTCAACATAGTAGATGTCAACATGTAGCAGCATTCCTTGGCATATGCTTTGCGACTCAAAGCATCGGCTACTACGTTAGCCTTTCCGGGGTGATAAAGGATTTCACAATCGTAATCCTTTATTAGCTCCATTGATCGTCTCTGCCTCATATTGAGTTCCTTCTGGCTAAAGATATACTTCAAGCTTTTATGGTCCGTGTGAAGTTGACACTTAGTACCGTACAGGTAATGCCTCCATAACTTCAAAGCAAATGTTACTGCGGTCAACTCCAGATCATGAGTCGAATAATTCTTCTCATGCTGCTTCAACTGTCTTGAAGCATACGCTATAACCTTCCCACGCTGCATCAATACATCGCCTAACCCTAACCTCGAAGCATCGGTATACACCACAAAGTCATCATTACCCTCAGGTAAGGCAAGTATCGGCGCCTCGCTTAATGCCTTCTTCAGAACCTCAAAGGCCTCCTGTTGCACAGTTTCCCATTTAAACGATGCATTGTTCTTGGTTAATGCAGTTAAAGGAACTGCAATCTTCGAGAAATCCTTAATAACTCTCCGATAATACCCTGCCAGTCCCAGAAAACTTCTAACTTCGGTAGCTGATTGAGGCGGCTCCCAATTCTTTATCGCTTCTACCTTAGCTGGATCTACCGAAATCCCAGCCCCAGAAATCACATGTCCTAAAAACTGAATCTGTTGCAGCCAAAACTCACACTTTGAGAACTTGGCATACAACCTTTCTTTTCTTAACAGTTCCAACAACTCCTTTAAATGATCAGCATGTTCGGCCTCAGATTTTGAGTATACCAGAATGTCATCAATAAAAACAATCACCGACTTGTCCAACATCGGTCTACAAACCCGGTTCATCAAGTCCATAAAGACAGCTGGGGCGTTAGTTAATCCGAAAGGCAAGACCAGAAACTCGTAATGCCCATACCGAGTTCTGAAAGCTGTCTTCGGTACATCTTCTTCTCTTACTTTCAGCTGATGGTACCCCGACCTTAAGTCGATCTTAGAAAAGACACAAGCCCCGTGTAACTGGTCAAACAAGTCATCTATCCGTGGCAACGGATATTTGTTCTTAATAGTCAACTTATTCAGCTCCCGGTAATCTATGCACATCCTCATCGTGCCATCTTTCTTCTTTACAAACAATACCGGAGCTCCCCATGGCGATGAACTCGGTCGAATGAAGCCTTTGTCCAACAGCTCCTGGAGTTGTGTCATCATCTCTTTCATCTCAGTTGGGGCAAGGCGATATGGAGAGCGAGCTACCGGTGCAGCTCCAGGGATCAAGTCAATCTTAAATTCTACTTGTCTCTCAGGCGGCACGCCAGACAAGTCTTCCGGAAACACATCCGGAAACTGTGAAACAACAGGCACGTCGGCCAAAGTTCTCTTCTCAGCCTTGGCATCAATAGTATATGCCAGGTAGGCGTCACACCCCTTTGCAACAAGCTTTCGAGCTTTTGCAATGGTCAGTAAGCACAAATCCCCACTTCTCCTATCCCCGTAAATGCAAATCTCACGCCCCTCCGGAGTAGTTATCTTTATCATTCGGCTCTTACACACTATATGGGCTTCATTCTCAATCAACCAGTCCATCCCGACTATCACGTCAAACTCACTGAACTCAATAGGGATCAAGTCTAAATTGAAGACTACATCTTCAATTACTAACGTGCAGTTACGGTAGACATGATCTACTTTGACTAGAGTGTTGCTAGCCGTTTCTATGTCAAGAATAGTAGATAATCTAGATAGTGGCATGGCAAGTCTTTGTGCAAAGATAGTAGAAACAAACGATCTATTGGCACCCGAATCAAATAAAACTCGTGCTGGCATAGAATTAACTATGAACGTACCCGTGACGACCTCCAGATTTTCCCTTGCCTCCTCTGCAATTATCTGAAAAGCACGAGCAGGTGCCCTTTGAGACTGACCCCGGCCTCGGTTAACTGAACCACCGCTTGAACCTCCCGAAGATCGTGTTGTAGATGGAGCAGCAGCAGCTGGGTCGTTCTTTCTACAATTCCTACTGTAGTGTCCCCATACACCACACTTATGGCAAGCATCTCCCTTCGTTGGGCACTCACTCTGAAAATGGCCCAACTCACCACAACAAAAACAAGCACGTCCATTGATGCACTTGCCGAAGTGTTCCAAGTGACACCTATTACAATATCGCGACTCGGTGTTAATGGAGTAGGCACGAGCACGACCCGAAGAACTAGATTGACGGCGATAAGATTGTTGAGGTGAGTACTGTGAAGACCGAGAAGAACCAGAATATCCTCCCTCGCGTTGGCGCTTCGGCGGTGACGGTTGTGTCGGATTAGTGGCAGCAGCAGCAGATCCAATCGTATAACCCGACATGATCAGAATATGCTCTACATTTCTGGCAGCCTCAAGTAAGCCAGCAAATGTAGGGTAGCGGACGTTGCTCATAACCCTCCTTATTTCAATATCTAGACCAGCCTCGAATCTGATCACTTTTCTTTCTTCAGTGTCCACCTGATGAGGCGCAAACAGGCTCAGCCTCGTGAATTCTACAGCATATTGGGACACAGTCTTAGTCCCTTGCATCAGCGCCATAAACTTTGCCTCCAATCTTCGGCGCTCATCAGCCGGACAGTATTGCTGAGTGAATAAGTCCGTGAACTCAGCCCAAGTCATTACACTTACTTTTCCAAGGTTAAAGCATTAACCATGGAATTCCACCACATAATTGCATCGTTTGTGAACATTGCTGTAGCATACCGAACCATATCCTTCTCAGCACAATCGCTGATTCGGAATGTTCTTTCAGTAGCTGTTATCCATTCAAGTGCGGCAACAGCATCCCCTAAACCATTAAACTCCACCGCCCCGTTTCCTTTAAAATCCTTAAACCGACGACCCCTGGGCTTATTAGATGACCCAGTGTTGTCATCTTCTTCCTCATTATTTCCCTCCCTTTCTTTTTCTTTGTTCTTTCTTTTATCTTCTCTTCTCTTAGCATCGGCCTCATCTCGAGCCCGAAACTGATCCTGAATCATTTTGTTCTGTTCAGCCATCAAGGCTAGCATCATTTCTCTTGCTTCTTCAGGTGTCATTCCTCCAGACATGTTCTGAAAATATAAACATATAACTTGTTTAGTAACATGTCAATAATTTAAAGACACCACCCATTTGTCCCGTATGATAGTCAATCTCCTATAATTACTAGATCGTAACCTATCTTAGTTCAGATCATTACTTAAACCACTACATATCATTGCCTAATGTTTGAGATCAAGACCTCACGGACACTTGAATCTCAAACTACTTCTCTGATACCATCTCGTGTGACACCCTTGCCACAACAACCACCATTTACATAACACCCAGGATTTATCACCAACATGCAATAACATAATGATCTGATAACCTAAATTAAGTGCGGAAGCATTAAAATACATAAATAAAGTAGTGCCACAGTGTCAAACACCCTACTGTGCTATAAGGTACCAAGTCTAAGGCTACACACCCATTAAAATTATTACAATCATCCAGAATATATTACAAATTGTCTCATAACATAATTACCGATGAAATAGTGCCAAGTCTTCCGAATCTTCCCAAAATGACCTAACTAGAAGGTCCGGCAGTAGACTTTCCCTTTCCTGTAAAAAAGACAACAACTGAGGTATAAGCAAAGGCTTAGTGAATACAAAGATTACGCATTTTATAAATTTTTATGAAGCCCAAGGATAACACAGATGACCAACATCGGATATCCTCTTCGTACACAAAGTACGGACCACAGCCGCAGCCCCTTCGAGCCCAAAACTCGGCATTAAAAATATACCATCTGAGACAAACATAACATCGGGGATGACATACTGCCTACCGGACCTGGAGGGATCAGCTCCAGCATCATATAGCGCAGTAGCATCAGAGTAGTCGATGCGACCCACCGGTCCATCAATAGATGCACAACAATCGAAAGGACATGCAGCAAGTAGGAATGTGCATCTAAATCTACGCAAGTTAGTAGAATTCCAAACAAATAATTGAAGCAACAGGTCTCAGCAGGCAAAGCTTAACATAAAACAGATATAAACATGCGAAATCTACTGTACTCACAGTGGGTGCGTAATTAAATGTTAACCAATATTATTTCTCCACGGGCTTTCAACCGGATCCACCAAGTACCCCACTGTGGGTTAAACAACACCACAAGGGACCTGTTAAGTTAGTTACAACAATACCTCGAGTCAATAATCGTTTAAATTCACTAAACCAAACTTTATAAGTTTTGCAATATTTTCCCCCATTTCGAGTCTATTGTAAGGTCTACCACTGCAAGATCTATCTAGACGCGGATCCGTGAACGAGTGCGGAATCCTCGTTGACGGTTAGACGGACAACTCTCAACCACGAAACACGGAGACTATTAGACGCCGAACGAACGACACACGAACGATCCTACGAACTAATTCTCTCCGAAACGGCACTCACCTAGCTGATAAACTCGAGATCGCCTTAAGCTTAATTCCTCACGAATTCTGCTCAAAGTCTGATAATATCTCGAGTCTATCCCTAATTATAGACCCTGATTCGAGTGTGATGTGGGCCAAACTCGAATCTGGCCCAAGGCCCATTCGAGTCTGTCCACAAGGACACTCTCGAATCTGGCACATTCGAAACTATGGACACATTCGAATCTATCACAGATTCGAATGTCTTTCCTTATGCAATTCGAATCTAGCCAAAACACTTAAACACTTAAGTGATGAAACTTATGTTTTTACTTATGCTTGAGTTAATCTTTGACCTTTATGTTTGAACTTCTTGTAATATGTTACATCAAGTTCAAACATACAAACACTAATAAATATCAACCACATATAACCTATACATCAAAACACTTGTTAAAATCACAATGCAATATCAATTAGACTGCTATCGTCACACAGGATGTACCAACAGACTCCCCCTTGACGATAGCTTCTAATAAATCACACAATTGATTTAAGAACTTTGTTTATTTATTGATTCAAAATACTACCAGCATACAAACCTTTCTCGACACATACCTTGACTACATTTTCATACTTACTAGCTTCACCATCCATATGTGTGTCACTGGAGATCTTACAATTATACAAAATCTGAAGATCTTCTTTAGAGAGGTTTACCAGGTGAAGCGGGTCGTAGACTCTAAGAATGACTTTTTCTTCAAAATCTTCCATAACTGCTTCCCCGGTCTCAGTGTCAGCGTACCACCAATGTGGATTCTGCAAAACATTCTGTGGCATCCGCTTGAGAGGCACTTTCCTCAGACATCTAGCTGGTTTATAATGAATCCTCATCCACGGTCGTCCAGTTAGAGGATCGATACGTGACGGATCCTCTACTCTTCTCCCGACCCTTGGATTCAAACGCTCGAATTTCCTTGATCTCCCCTCGTTTCTTATGATCCTTTCAATTACGCTCGCATAGGGATCATTGCCAATGTTTATCAAATCTTTCCATGCTAGCGCAGTGATTTCGATCTTTTGCAGGGAGTCGAACGCTTTTAAAGTTCGCCTCATGTACTGAAGCCCGTCTTTCCTTTTAATTACAAATAGCTGCAGTTCTCTATCAAAGAACCAGCTTAATATGCGTTCGGACAGCTTCCCAGTACCCGGCACTTTCATTGTCTTCTTAAGCTTTAACTCTTTCTGTTCAGCCCTGAACCATAGCTTTCTTTTTTCTTCATTTGTTAGCTCTCTCGCAGGTTCTACTGTTGATGGCTGAGGATTTAACGCAGCATTTACTATATCTACATTAACAATATTATTTCCATCAATCATGTAAGTATCAGTGATAGGATTCTGCTGCACAACTATCTCGTCAGCTTCATCATCCTCATCAGCGATTACCTCATCATCTGAACGCCAGTCAACTATTTCTTCCGGCACAAACTCACCTTCTTCCAGTTCTTCATCTTCATTATCAAAACCTATATCCATAGGATCATCATCGAGATCCATAAGAGCGTCTATCATTTCACTGATCTCAAACTCTGTAGGCTGTTTTGATGAACTAGCTTCTCCCATTTCTCCTTCACCTTGACTAGGCTCCCCCTGAACTTGTGTAGCTTGAGCTGCAGGAAAATCTATAGGCTCATTCTCCTTACGTGCACTGGGATCATTGCCTTCGTCATCATCCTCTCTATGCTGCACCTCCTGATCCCTACAACTTGTCTCCCCCTGAGCTTGTATATTTTTCATGAGCTGCTCAAGGAGGGACCTCATTGATCGGATCTCTGAAGACTGATCTGCAATAAAAGATTTTAATTCTGTGTTTTCGTCCCTTACATTCTCCACAATCTTTCTTAATTCGGCATTGTCCTTGTCAAGATTTGCGTTATGCGCCTGGAGCTCGCCGACAGCCTTTGTTAAGGTTAAGATCTGAACATGCTGAAAGTCAACACGTCCCTTGAGTTGCACAAACCTCTGATTTTCAGAATATGCGGTTGAGGTAGATGGAATGGACTGAATGGGAGACGGAATGAATGGTGGTGGAATATATGGCTCATGATGTTGAGGTGGCGGTGATGGTGGAGCGGTGGCTTGAGGTTGGGATTGGGGAACTTCTGGCTGACTTGTGGATGCCGAAGAAGACCCTTGCATGAACCGATGACGTTTGGCTCGTTGCCTCGTCACTAGGGGAGCAACTTCCTCTTCTTCAAAGTCTGAATCTTCAGATTCCCTTTCCTCTCTCCTCCTTGATCCTGCTGCTTCATTCACAATCAACCTAGATCCATAGGTTCCGATTGAATTCCGGGATCTGCATCCACTGATTCAGGAGCTTCAGCTTCCTGCTCCTCCATATCATCTGATTCTGATTCTGATGATGTCAATCCTTCATCAGCCCTTTCTGGCTCATACTCATCTACATCTCTAAAAACATCTTCAGCTCCTTCTGGTGGACTGAGCAGCTCCCCCACTAATGCTGCGGCCACGTCTTCGTTTGCATGGGGTCCTGATGCCCATATTTCTACTAGTGTTTGCGCAATTTGTTCAGATTCAGGAACTGCACTTGAAGGCCCTGCTTCCTATGCTTGGGGCTGCTCGCTTGTGGAAGGCCTTGATGCCTGGATTTGACTCGCGGCTGGTCTCTGACGGTGTCTTGGAGCACGCGGCTGTTGTTGTTGCTGACGTTGTTGCTGTTGTTGTTGTTGTGGAAACTCAACGACCCCTGCCCAGTTGGCATGTTCCGGGGCTTGAAAATCCCTATCCACAATGGCTCCAAACAATGGACGAGCAACAGGAACAGCCAATCTTCCTCGGTGTGAGGAACAATCAGCGAAAATCCGTTTTTCCATAATGTTAACACTCAGAGAGTCATTTGATGGCGGCAAGTTTGGCAAGAAATGCCTTATCAGCATCATAATGAATCTTGGGTACAGCAAAAATCTTTCCCTTTCTGGAGCCGCAATCTGATGAACGAACTCCGAGAAGAACATTTGTGAAAAGCTGAACTTCTGATAATATACCAATGCAATAACTCCAGATTGGATCTTTGACACTATGTAATCAAATCCAGCTTTCTTCGGCGCAAAACAGACCATGAATACATGCACCAAGAATCTCCATTGCCCAATCAGACCACTCTTCATGTATGACGACTTTGTCACATCTAAACTGTATCCCATCCTCAGAAAAGCAGTCTGCCTAATACTTAACGGAAAGTCAATAGGCCCATCTTCTTGTTCCTGAGATCCCAACTGCAGAACCTGACGCAACATGTCTGCAGAAAAGACTAACGGCTGTCCAGCGATTCTGGTTCTTAGAACTGTCGGGGTGACAGTGCAATCAACTTGTAAATGGTCGTAAAACTGCCGTACATATGAAAGAACTATTGGGATGTTATGATACAGAGCAAAGCTAATCCTAGATTCAGCTAGGAAATCCAATATTTGGCGATAACCCTGCGTCTCAGGGATATTATAGTCGGGATTAAGGACCATATTATGCTTTGGAACAAAAGCTCGAACCGCCATTTCTGCACAATAAACAAAACTGTTAGACTCATTAAAAATCAATAAACTTGTTTAAATTCAAATTTGTTTTATTTTGTACTTGTTTAAATACAAAATCTAACACAATTAAATTTCCACAAGTTTAATAAAATTTAAATTAACCTAAGTAAATAAAGTACAGATTCGAAAGTAACAGATTCGAAGTGTCCATATTCAAGTGTAATGGACAGATTCGAAGAGTCCCAATATGAGTGTAATGAACAGATTCGAAGGTCCCTATTCGAGTGTAATGGACAGATTCGAAGGTCATGGTCATCTCGAATCTAATGACAGATTCGAGAAACCCATGAACAGACTCGAAATCCATGAACAGATTCGAAATGCCGACTGCCAATATCTCAACAAAAACCCAAGATTTTAACCATTTTAAACTTAGCAAATCACATACATTAGTTCAACTAGGTTCTAATCCTTGATTTATGCTTTTAATTTGATCTTTTATAGGTCCAAACTTGGTAATTTAGCAAAAACCCTATTTCGACCCATAAAACTTCAAAATTCGATGATTTAGTTTAAAATTGTGTATAAAACTACACAAATCTTGTACAATCTAGTTGATTATACCTAGAAGTATCTGTAGAATCGAAACACCAAGTAAGAGACTCGACAAAATGTCGTTTAGGAGAATTACGATAGACTCGAAGAATAGATTCGAAATCGCCTTTAGACTCGAGTGTGATAGATTCGAAAACAGTAAGTCTTAAATGACTTCACTGTTGACCTATATATACCACCAACCCTCGATTCTAAGCATAGATTCGAGTCTACTGACAGATTCGAAGTACTCCTTATTCGAGTCTGTCTTAGATTCGAAACCACCAACACTTAGAAAAATTTCGAAAATTTTGAAATAATTCCAACTTTTCCAACCTTTTTCTACGGTATCGTGTAACCAGATAAACTATGCAATTCTTTTACCCTAAGCTCAAGATAGTTCACGCATTGTTTATTTTATCCAACTTTGAATGCACCCTCAGTAACTTTTGACCTTTTACCTAAGTAAAAATTAAACCAAACTAAAATAAAATAAATAAAATAAAATAAAATAAGAATAAAATAAACTAAGGTAAAAATAAAATAAAATAAAATTTTTGACCAAAAACTTTATCCTAGACTTAAGCTAAACTTAAAGAATTTACAAGCTCAGCTAAATACTAAACAACATATTTTTGATGAGTATAGTCTAAGAGAGGTTCAATCAGATAGCGATGTCTGATACTAACTTTCAGTACTTAAACTTTCACACTTAGGAATTTTTGATTCCTTTGATTGTTTGTCGTGACATACCTATTTAGCCGATTGTTGGTATTGTACCCCGTTAAACATTCTACATTTCGGAATATCCATTGGCCTTTTTATTTATCAGGAAATTATCTTACGTGACTCAGACATAGACATACTTTTATGATCAAGGCACACAGACAAAGATTCTAACTTGTTGGTATTTGCAAACTTTCTTTAAAAGACAAACATCGGACACAGGTCTGTATTTTCATACAACAAAGTGTCTTAGTTCGACTTAAGGTTTATTTTTAAAGTTAGCAGACAGCGGTGACAGGTCTGTACTGACGTACAACAAAGCGACATATCTGCTAACCCGAATCTAAACAGAGACAACAGGTCTGTACTTACGTACAACAGAGTTGCATGTTTTCGACTCTCAGTTTTACATGATATTTCTATTCTTTCCATTTTCAGATGTATTTGATGTTGTCATACATCCCCAGAAAGTTTTCTTACCTCATTTAGACTCAAAGTTTGTATGTCTTGTACATAAAAATTAAGACCGATTGGTCGTACATCTAAGTTAGTGACACGCTTGACTTTTTCTAGAATATTTTATAAGCCTTGAGATTCCATATATGTATTATGCCTACCAACACATCAAACTAAATAAAGTATAACACTTAGGATTTAGTTGCATTATGTGTGAAAGCCTAAATACTTAGAGTCTGTAACGACGGTGCTAATTTTCGTCACTTTGAACCTATGTATCTAAGACTTAACTCTTTTTTCTGATATTCTCTTTTTTTGTATTTTTGTAATTTTCTCTCTTTTTTCTTTTGTTTTTTATAAGAAAAGCAGTAAAATAAGCTAACCTACTAACTTACTAAAAATAGAAACTTACTAAAAATAGAAACTTTCCTAAATTAACGACTACTGTAAAGAAAGAAAATACTAAGACTCTAAAAGAAAATAAATTACTACTACTAAGGCCAAATTACTCTGGGTTGCGCATTCCATTCAGCTGAATTAAATACTCAAACCGTGACTTATCAAACGCTTTAGTAAATAAATCTGCATTATTATCTTCTGTTGCCACTTTTACCAGTTTGATTAAGTTCTTTTCAGCACAATCACGAATAAAATGATGCCTAATGTCTATGTGCTTTGTTTTGTTGTGTTTGACTGGATTATTAGTTATAGCAATAGTAGACTGGTTATCTATCCTAATAGGAGTTTGAGTGTAAGCCAAACCGTAATCCCGCAATTGTTGTTGTATCCACAGAACCTATGAGCAGCAACTACCAGCAGCAACATACTCGGCCTCGCACGTTGACACAGCTACCGATGTTTGTTTCTTGCATTGCCAGGATACCAATCTCCCTCCTAGGAACTGACAACCTCCAGTCGTTGATTTGCGCGTCAAGCTACATCCTCCGTAGTCAGAATCTGTGAACGCCTCCAACTCTAGATCTCGCTCCGCGTGATACCAAAGTCCCAGCTTTGGTTTTGACTTGAGGTATCGTAGAATCCGCTTCACAGCTTTCATATGCATCTCCTTTGGATTCGCTTGAAACCTAGCACAAATACACACAGCAAACATTATGTCAGGTCTTGAAGCAGTTAAATACATAAGTGACCCAATCATGGCCCGATATAAAGTCGGATCCACATCGGTATCACTTTCAGTACCCGGCCCGAGATTGTGATTCACTTGAATCGGCGTGCTGAAGTGGGCAGTCAACTTTGTTCCTTCCATCCCGAAACGCTCTAATATGTCATAGACATACTTCGTCTGATGGATAAACATTCCTTCCTTCTTCTGGTCAACTTGTAACCCCAAAAAGAAATTCAACTCCCCCATAGCACTCATCTCGAACTTAGACTTCATCACCTTCTCGAAATCTTTTCACATCTGTTCGTCTGATGATCCAAAAATGATATCATCGACGTACACTTGTACCAAGATAAAGTGATCACCCTTCCTCTTCACAAACAGAGTACTATCTATCCTACCCCTTTCAAAACCGTTTTCTAAAAGATGGTTGGATAAAGTCTCATACCACGCCCTAGGTGCCTGATGTAATCCATAAAGAGCCTTATCTAAGCGATATACTCTATCAGGATATTTTGGATCTGTAAATCCGGGCGGTTGTTCTACATACACCAACTCCTTCACTTTCCCATACAGGAAAGCACTCTTAACATCTAGTTGATATACCTTAAAGCCTTTGAAGGAGGCAAACGCTAGAAACAACCTAATGGCTTCCAGCCTTGCTACTGGTGCAAAAACCTCGTTGTAATCGATTCCCTCCTCTTGGTTGAAACCCTTTACAATTAACCTCGCCTTGTTGCGCGTGACTATACCCCGATCGTCTCTTTTGCACTTAAAAACCCATATGGTTCCTATTTCTATTTCCCCTCGAGGTAACGGAACTAACTCCCACACTTCTAGTTTCCTAAATTGCGAAAGTTCTTCTTGCATCGCTTCAACCCAGGAGTTATCCTTAAGTGCCATTTGCACATTTTTGGGCTCTACTTGCGATATGAAACACGAATATAGACATGTGTGATATGCCTCGGAGTCGTTTATCATCGACAACAACACAGTGTTGTTATTTACACTACTCCGAGTCCTCACACCCTCGTTAGGATTTCCTATGATGCTTTCTATTGGATGGTTCTTGTTAGTCTTAGAGGTCTCTATATCATCAACTCTTAAATTATCTCCTAAGTTGGATCCTATTTCACCTAATGGGGGAACAGGCTCAGCTTCTACATTTTCCTCCTCACGGACATTTTCCTCAGAGTTGGAACTCGATGCTTGAGTCTGATTCTCAGTGGTAGGTGTCTCTTGATCAGCAACTTCTGTAGACCCATCTACAGTCGCAGTAGGCTCGGATGTAGATTCGAACGTGGTCCTCGGAAAGATTTGGCCTTCGTCATTTAGGTGCAACGTCGCCATATCTTTTTCGATTGTACCTGCAGTATCATCCAAAGGAATGTTAAATTACTCAAACAATTTATCATAGTCAAATAACCATTCCAGACCGGTTTGGGGTTCATGTGTATAACTTGTGACTTCAATATTATACACAATCTCCACAGTACCACTCGTTTTGTTAAACACCCGTTTGTTTGGTGAGTTCGGCACGTAACCTAGGAAGTATCCTTCGTCAGCCTTTTCACCAAACTTCGGTTGATGTTTTTCCATTTCAAGTTTACATCTTGTCCTTTGTATAACGCATGTCATTTTATGTGTTGTTTATAAGTTTCAATCATAATACTCGAGTTTAGAGAGTAGAATTCTCAATTTTAGGCATTAAACTCGAATTTAATGGGTTAGATTTGAACCACCATCGAATTTAATGAATAGATTCGAACCCCATAGGTAGATTCGAACCCCATGCTCGAGTTTGTTCTTGTATTTCGACTGTGTTCTTGGCATATTCGAGTTTGTTCATCATTTCAGCTTAAATCCTTCATTTCTAAGTCAAAAATCATGAATATGTCAAGTATCATGCCTAGATTCGATTCTATTATGCATATACTATCACATTCTTGCAATATTTCAAGCAAAACAATCTCCAATTCACACAAAACAACAGATTCGAATTCTAGTTTTCTTCAAAATCGAAACTACAAACTTAAAAGAGTCGATTCTTACCTCAATTCGTACGAAATCAGAAATCCAATTGTAGATTGTTGTAGTACTCCTCGAGATCTTTCCGTTGACGTATAAATCTCGATAATCGGCCGGCCGGTTTGTGAAATAACTTAGAGAGATGTAGAGAGAAAATTCTAGAGAGAGAAACTTAGAGAGAGAGTGTGCATATGGAAATGAATGGCTTTTAGCCCTTTTTATTCAACTTTCATCATTTTTGCACATTTCACCCCTCAACTTAACCGGTTCCATAAAATACTGACTTATTCTTAAAATTATCATTAATAACTTTTAATTTCTTAATACTCCATAACGATAATTCCGAGTTCAAATTTTTCTTAAAATAGCAACAAACTTTCTAAATATCCAAATTACATAATAATCGCTCAACTTCAACTTAAATATATATTTTTCCACTTAATTAACCAAAATACAATAAAATAAATCCGAGGATGTTACATCAGCACATGAATGTTTCTTTTATCAAAACACAAGAAGAATAAAGTCTCAATAATTGTGTATTGATGAAACAAAGAGAATGTTGGAGAATATTGATGAAAATGGTGGCTGCTATGATATTCTTTCTTTCAACCGTGTGTTTCAATATTACAACCCTAGGAACCTATTTCTTGGATCCTTTAATTAACTTTCTAGTATTGACACTTTTGGTCCCTTGACTTTTACATTGAAATAAACTAACAAGGAAATAAATACAAGACTAACATTAACTAAATCATTATTACAAAATAAGTCCACATGATCGAAATTTAACATCTATCAATCTCCCCCTTTTCGATCAACGTGGAGGTCCTGGAACTCTGGTATGGTCTATAGATTCACGGAGTCCAAGGATGACGTCAAATCGTCTAACCACTTGTCTCACATGTAGCCGTTCGTTTAGGAGTTCAATGCCGCTGAGGGTATCCTGAGTTTCCTTCGGTGAGCATCTGAGTTCTGGATCTGGTTGAGCATCATATTCTTGAACTTTTCGAGTAAGCACGACTCTAACCATTCTGAGAGTACTGTCGGAATAATAGGAAGATCCTCAAAGCGCATGAATCTCTTGTAGCCTTTCTGATTCACAAAAATGACACCCGCGCCTCCTCTTAAGATGACTCTGTAGGCGGGATGGTGGGTGAGAAGGAAGCTATCTTGGTCAGGTGCTTGTAGGCCAACTTTAACCATCATGCTCTATATCGCCATTTGAAAATCTCTGAGGCACATGATAATTGAGCGGCGGTTCATACTTCGAAATGAGGGCACCTACGGCAGTCTTGCGAGACAGACGCTTTTTAATTCAATGTTTCAATCGGTCGTGTAAGAATTCAACTTCGTCCACATTTATGAAGTCCAAGTAATTCTCATAGAACTCCTCAACTATGCCATCTTCTCTTTCTACTTGAAAGGCAGGATAGAATACTTTTTCTCTTCTGCACAAGGTGATGGTCAGGAGTTTCTTTATTTTTGACTTTGAGACTTTGGACCTCCTTTCCCTGAGCATTAATTGGTTGTATTCGGCCTGTTCAGCTTTCGTTATGTTGGTCAGTTCCATGAGTAAGCGCTTGTTGAATGACCCTGGCTTCTTTCAGAACACCATCTTAAAACGGTCTTCTAGGAACGGATTCTGAAATTGCTCCGGAGGAAACTTTTGAAGGAATTCTTTGAGGCCCTAAACGACAGGGGGGGGGGGTGTTCTTCTATTTCTTATGATTTAAATTCTAACAATTTCAAGATTGTCCCTCGCCGTTCTTGTCTTAGTTCCTCTTTCTTTTCAGGTGGTAGTGTTTGTACCTCACCCTTTGAATATCGGCCTACCCAATACATGTCACCTTTGTCATATTCACCGGGTACTGTAGGAGTGTCATCAAAGCAATCTACCCTCTTGGTTTCTGAAGGACCTGGTTGTTGAGTTTGTTGGACTAGGGGAGGACTTTGAGATCTTGGCGGGCTTTGGACTAAATGGGATTCTTTTAGTGATGGGGGAGCTTGGATGGATGATGGTTATTTTGGAGGTGATTCGGGCTCAGGCTTAAAGATGATTAAAGGTTGGTTGTCCTCAGTATCGATGTCCGAGTCAGACACCAATATGATTTCAATTTTTTCGTGTATGGGTTCGAACTCAACCAAGGCTGTCGTTGGATCCAGTGGAGCTGGACCCTCGAACATGGGCTCGTCTTCTATCATCAGATATTCTTGAGCCTCGTGCATCTTTTCCCCTGACCCCTGAACCTATTTAGTTTCTTTTTCTGCTCCCTCTACGATCAATATTAAGTCCTCAGACTGAGACTTTTGGCGTTTCTCCCCCTCAGGGCGATAAGGGTCGTAATGATCGTCATGTTTCCTTTTCTGGGACTAAGTCTGCGGACGGCACTGGAGCTCTATCACTGCCGATTCTAGACGGTCCATTCGGGAGTTTAGTTGCTTCTGGACTTGAAGGATTAGGCGATTATGCGCGTCTATTTTGTCGGAGAGCTCTTGAATCATGATTTGAACCGAGCGGGTCCCTGGCGGAAGCACATACTCAGAAGCGACACCCTTTTCCCTTAATTAATGATAAAAGGGCGGAATGACGTTCCTCGACAGCCTTCTTATGGGCGTCCAGCATAGCCTGGGTAACAACACCGGCAGCACGTATAGCTGTCGTTAACATCTCGATAGTTATTTGGAGATGGCCTGAAGTGGATGGCGTAGATGGAGCCACTCCAGATCGTCAAAGTGTCATTTCTGGCTCCACTAGGGGATGCGCGGATCCAGAAGTTTATGGAGCCGCCAGAGAGGCTGCTCGTTCATGGGACGCCACGAAGGCGTCGTGTGAAGTGTGTGGGGGTGGGGAGTGAATCGTGGAAGAAAGAGGTTCGGTCACATGGGGCGGAGTGTGACCTCGTTCAACACTACCGCTCTCCGAATGAGAGGGTGATGGCGTGCGTGGAAATTCCAAGTGAAATGAAGTAGCACCCTATTGGGAGGATGCTAAGTGGGTGGTGGGGGTGAGTTCGACCATCGGACTAATGGTCTGAAAGTGGGTTGTCCGGCTGATTGGGCTGCGGTCACCCTTAGATGTTACCTCAATCCCTCTTACAACAGAGACGGTTCGTTCAGAATCAGTCGTCTCTGCTGCCTCACCTGCTCCTCCCTCGCTCACATGCACAGTCTCCCGCTCACCTAATCCCATTGATTGTTGTACTTCCACCGCTTCTCCCTCTTCCTCACTCATTCTAACCTCACCTTCAGGCTGGGTAGGCTCAGTCGGATCTGACCGAGCCTCATCCGGATAGAATTCTCTCATATAAGCCCAAACCCTTTCCGATTGCACTGCCCTTAGAAGAAGGGACAGTGGGATAGTCATTACTGGAACAGAGGGAGCCCCTTTTGGAAGATTGAGCTTTTGTATTCCACTGTTGGGTAGACATCTTCCTCTGGACGCTCATGAATGTCGTCATCGTTGTCCATGGCATACTTGGATGATGAGTTGTAGAAAATGTTGGAGAGGGATGTATTTGCGTCCGCGTTTGGTGCCCCTCTCCAGATGACCTCTCTTTAATTCCTGGAAGAGGAATGCTGCATAATCCACGTGTCGGTCATAGGCAAAGCCAGTGAACATGGCTAGGACCTGTGCTGATGCTGAGTCGTGGCCAGCATGCTTTGCAGTGAAGCATTTATTGATGACGTCAAACAGAATCCTCCAATGAGACTGAAGATTTTTGGTCTTAAAATCTGAAGGTTTGGTGAGAGGGCCGTCATATCCTAAGGCTTGTATTTCAGAGAGGGTTTCTTGGACGGAAGGAATGGGAGCAAAGTGAAGGCGAGTTGGCAAATGGGCTTCGGCGGGTAGCTGAAGAGTATGGCGTATAGCGGCGGTGGTTAGTTTGACTGGGACACGGTCGATGGTGGTAGTGAAGTGAGGTTCGGCATCGGGGATAAATTGCAACCGATTCCAGAATTGTTGCAGGTATATTTGGAGAACGACGATGGCTATGGAAAGGGAGTAGTAGATTGGGTGGTGAGTGAGGATGTAGAAGGCTAGTGTTTGGGGTTCTCGGGTGAGGATGGACACGTCAAGCTGCCAATTATGTGGCTTGAACTCAACGAATTCGGTTTGCGGAAGGATAGATTCTTCGGGTAATTGGGCATTGTTGTTGGGAACGGGGGGATGGGGTATGGTAAGAATGACAGCTGGTTCCATGTTCCCTGTAAAGGTGCATCAAAGTTAGAACAGAACACTTTAAATGATAAGACATTGATATGAAGTCTAGATAAGTGAGAAATAGATACTGCCTGATCTGTTTAAAGCATCGGGTCTTTATTAGTAGAATAAAATTCTATTGAATAAAGTCCAAAGTCAATCGTTAAAAGACCAATGTCAGAACAAGCATTTTCACTCAAACACTAATCCTAACTCTAATCAATGGTGCACCGGAATGAAAATCTTTTTCGATTTTTTGATTTATAACGAAAATGCAAAAATGGAAAAATTGAAAAATATGCTAAATGTTGGATTTCGGATGGACCGAATTCAGATGAACAGTGCCACCGAATTCGGATCCTGCCGAAATCCGGATGATGAATTTGAAATGACATAAGATGGTTCGAATTCGGATGATGTGGTGAATGCTGATGGTCCGAATTCGGATGATGATGACAATTCGGATGTGGACCGAAATGAATGTATGCAATAATAATGAATGGACCCAATTCGGATGGAACACATAATTCGGATGGTTACCGAATGCGGATCCAATCCGATTTCGGATGAACAATACTGAAGACTTAGACTTAATGAACATTTGAAATTTCTCTGAAGGACCGAATTCGGATCAACAGTGGTCCGAGTTCGAATGCACAGTGTCCGAATTCGGTCGATGATTTGTGAAAAAATCTTGAATTTTTTCTAAGTGGGACATCCGAATTCGGACGTCCGAATTACAGCAGTTCAATATATGAGTTCATGCAGCATGCAACGTGAACAGTTAAAATTTAGATAAAAATGCATGAAAATGAAGATCCTAGTCTAAAATCAAGAAAAGAACACTTTATATAACTACAAGTAACTAAACAAACACATTAAATGACCTAAAATTAGCAAAAACTGAAAATGAAAACTAATAAAAATTTGAAAATCAAACATGCAAGATAGGAAGATAAACACTGAAATAAAGTAAGAAAAGGAGTACCTGATAGTGCTAAAGGTGAAATAAGCAACAAAAACGGTGAACAAAGATGGTTCTCAAAGCTTGAATGAAGGATTATGGTGGTTTTTGGCGGTGGTCGACGAGAGAAAAAGAGAGAAGGAAAGAATTTTTGAAGGCTTAAGGAAGAAGGAAGGAAAGTTGACCGTTGACTCGTCGGGTCGGATGAGCAGAATCCGCGCCCAACTTTCTTGTGGGCCGCCAGATGATCAACACAACACACACAAAAAAATTTGGGCCTTAAAAATATATAGAAACAAAAAGGTTTTAACAAAAATTTTGCCCAATTTATTACATCTTTTTATATTTTTCTTTGAAACAAAAACAAGCAATTGCAAAATAAAATATGTTAAGACAATATAAAATAAAATAAAATATTTTTGGCGTTTTGACAAATTTAAACAAATAAAATATTTTTGGGATTTTCTGACCTATTAAATCAAACTTTAAATAAACTAAAATAATCAACCTAAAATTTAAAAATTTAACTAATATAAATAATAAAAGTAAAAAGGAACAAAGAATTATAAAAATTAACATCCTAACTATACTCCCCCTCAAATAAAAACCGCTTCCCTTCTTTTATCCTTTTCAGATTAAATCCTTGAACCTATTTAACCTTAAAGATACAGACATACCTGGATTATATTTGCATCCTACTCAGTGATGAACAATTCACACAACAATTTTTCAGGATCATTAATTATTAAAAATGTACATAGATAAGTAAATATTGAGTTTTAATTTTGTGACATAATCCTTAAATTTAAATAACAGATATTTTTTAAAATAATGGAATTTCAAACATGATAGATTGAAATAGTATTATTTAAGACAATATCTGATATTTAATTGGAAGGCGGATTCAACATGTCGATATGGGATACTAAAAACTGAAAACGAGGTTCGTCGAAAGCTTTAGTAAAGATATCTGCAAGTTGATATTCCGTGCCAACAAAATATAACTCAGTTGTTCCCTTTTCTACATGATCTTTAATAAAATGATACCTGATATCTATGTGTTTTGTTCGAGAGTGCTGCACGGGATTGCAAGAGATGGCAATTGCACTTCGAGAATCGCAGTAAATTAGGATATTGGGGAGTGAGAATCCATAATTTCATAATTGTGCATCCACAACACTTGAGAGCAACAGCTTGCAGCTACTACATACTCAGCCTCAGTTGTGGATGTTGAAACACAATTCTGCTTTTTGGAGGACCAACTCACCGGTCTGTCTCCCAAGAATTGTATTCCTCCTGACGTGCTTTTTCTATCAACTCTACAACCTGCAAAATCAGCATCTGAAAAAGCGGTAAGATCAAAATTGGTTCTCTTTGGATACCATAGACCAAGATCGGGTGTACCCTTAAGATAACGAAAAATGCGTTTTACCACAGTAAGGTGTGATTCTTTCGGGTCGGCCTGAAAGCGAGCACAAAGACATGTTGAAAACATTATATCAGGCCTACTAGCAGTCAGATTGAGTAAGGATCCTATCATCCCTCTGTAAGTTGTATTATCGACACTTTTCCCAGAAGGATCGGTATCTAACTTACAGTTGTAGGCCATAGGAGTTGCGATACTCGTGCAAAAGTCTAACTTATACTTCTTGAGAATAACAAGAGTATATTTCGACTGGTTCACAAAAATCCCATTTTCAAGTTGTTTGACTTGTAAACCGAGAAAAAAGTTCATTTCCCCCATCATACTCATCTCGAACCTGGACTCCATTAGGGCTGAAAAATCCTTACAGAAATTACTGTCAGTAGATCCAAATATAATGTCGTCGACATATATTTGTACTAGCATTATGTGTGGGCCTTCCTTTTTCGTGAACAGAGTTGTGTCCACCACACCTTCACTGAAACCGGCAGAGATAAGAAAATTAGAAAGACTATCATACCATGCGCGAGGTTCTTGTTTTAAACCATAAAGGGCTTTGTCTAGCACATAAACATGGTCAGGTTTATGTGCGTCAACAAATCCTTGTGGTTGTTCAACGTACACCTCTTCGTTAAGTTCACCGTTAAGAAAGGCTGTCTTGACGTCCATCTAGTACACTTTGAAGTCCTTGTGTGCCGCGTACGCCAAGAAGATTCTGATCGCTTCGATCCGTGCAACTGGAGTGAAGGTGTCGTCACAATCTATCCCTTCTTGTTGTCGGTAGCCTTTGGCAACAAGTCTCACTTTATTCCTTATCACAATGTCGTTCTCATCTCATTTGTTCTTATAGATCCACTTTGTTCCGATCACTGTATGGTCTTTTGGTTTTGGAACTAACCACCATACTCTGAGCTGTTCAAACTGGTTGAGCTCTTCTTGCATTGCAACAATCCAGTCTGGGTCTTTTAGGGCTTCATCCACACGAGCGGGCTATATTATACTAAGGAATGATGCGAAGAGACATTCATTAGCAGACGCCCTATGTGTTTGGACTCCAGTTAAAACACCACTAATGATCTGATCGGTTGGGTGACTTCGGGTCCATTTATTCTCGTGTGGAAGGGGTGCTCGGGATGGAATCTCAGTGGTTAAAGTGGGGATGGATGAAGATTCATGGTCAATGGTTTCAAGTGATGGTACCACTGGTTCTGGTTCGAGTTTCGAGTGTTCAGATGAAGGGAAGATATTTGGCATTATATGTGAGGGTATTACAGGAGTAGATTCAATTGCGGATGTATCAGTGGATGATGTTGATGGATGAGGGTATGATGTGGATGAATATGGAGCGGATAAACTTTGAGGTGCAGTTGAATTGGATGGATTACCCACATTATTGACAACATTAGACACATTAGCGTTAGGACCGAAAAATTCTACGTAGAAAGGATCAAACAAATTAACTAAATCGGAAGAAGAAAAAGAAGTAGAATGAGTAGAAGAGTCTCTAGGCAATTGTGTAATGCGAGGTCCTGTATGATCAACTTCGGGTGCCAGTTCAGCCAACTCATCAGATATGACATGCACACTTTCATTGACTGTCCTGGTTCGGGTATTGAATTCATGATAAGCCTTCGAGTTGGATGAATATCCAATGAAGTTCGCTTCATCCGCTTTGTCGTTAAATTTCCCGAGGTTGTCTTTATCGTTTAGCACATAGCACCTGCAACGAAATACACGTAAGTACTTGATAAAACGCACTTTATTTAGAAAGATTTGATAAAGAGTTTTATTGAAGCGCTTATGGATAATGGAGCGATTCTGTGTATAGCAAGCTGTTGATAAGGCTTCGACCCACAAGAATAGAGGTAGCTTTGAGTAGGTTAGCATTGTACGAGCAGCTTCCACAAGGGTACGGTTACGCATTTCCATGACTCCATTTTGTTGTGGTGTTCTAGCAGCAGAATATTGATGCTGAATACCTTTGGATCGAAGGAAGCCCTCAACTACCGAATTCTTGAACTCCGTGTCGTTATCGGATCTGATTGATTGAACTGATAGCTGCTGTTGGGTTTCGACACTCTTTATAAAATCTATGATTTCTTGAGCCGTCTCATCCTTGGATCGCAAGAACTTAACCCAGGTATATCGTAGTAGTCATCAACGATAACCAACACATATCGCTTCACATTTACGCTTTGGGTCTGCATCGGTCCGCATAAATCCATGTGAAGTAACTCCAATATTCTTTTCGTTCATGGTTCGGGTTTTGGTTTGTGAGATGATCGTTTCATCTTTCCTCTCTCACAAGCTCTACAAAGATGGTTTTTTCTTAACGCAATTCAGGGAGACCTTTGACCAGTTGTTTTGCAGCCAGCTTGTTGATATTGTCAAAGTTCAAGTGGGATAACCTTTGATGCCACAACCAAGAGTCTATTGAAGAGGCTTTTGATAAGAGGCAAATGCTATCCTTTACTATGAGCTTGGCTACGTCTATGGTGTAAAGGTTAGAATTACGGGAACCGGATAAGATTTCTTTGCCATCGATACTCTTTACACTGCAGTTCTTAGCCCTAAACGTTACTTCTAGTCGTTTATCATAGAGTTGTCTTATGCTAAATAGATTATACGATAATCCCTCAACATAGTCAACGTCCTTGATGACTAGATTATTTAGGACTAAGTCCCGTATCCTTTTATATGAGCCTGATGGTTGTTCCCGAATTTTACCGTCCCGCAATATTGTTCAACTACGTTGGACAGCAACTCTCTTCTCCCAGTCATATGCTTGGAGCAACCCGAATGCATATACCAGATAGATTTAGCCTGAAAAGCAAATAAATTCATATAATGAAAAACTATATGCATTCAAACACATCCATCTTTTATTTACATCAAACCGTGCTCTGAACCTAGATGTTCAGAAAACATGATGAGTTAAGAATGGGTCCTGAGTTGTGTGCACAGAAGCCAAACGTGTCGGTTTAAGCACAACCGACAATCAGAAGAATGGGTCCTAGTCTATCATAACTAGAAGCCAATTCATTGCAGAACGGGTATTGATCAGAAGTAACCAAGAACCATCTGCAATAAGATCACACAACTTTGGGTACCCATCTCAATATGGGTCCCTTTTTGTTAAGAGTTCTAGATGTATATGGCACATGTGCAATTAGGAACCCATTTAGCAGTTATGTGTGGTCCGGATGCATAGCCATTTGGAAGCCATTGAAGATTGGATTTATTAGGCTTTGGAACCTTAGGCGATGAAATTACCTTCGGTCTTTGACTTTTTGAGACTTGTTTGACTTTTGCTTTGGTTTTGGACCTCGGCAAAGGAAAAGTCTCATTTTTTGTTGTGGCCGATGATGCAGCATTTTTTATTTTCTTTTTGCGAATTCTTTTAGCAGGATATGGCACAAAAGCATTCATTTCAGGAACATGGCGTCTACAACGAGTTGGACATAAATTGAACAAGTCACTAAATGAGTACTTTAAACACTCTTTAGAATTCGTTACATCATTACAAATATTGTTTTCAGAGATTACAGGCATCCTATCTCTAGAAACAAAATCAATTGGCATTACAGCCTTCTTCACAAAAAAACTTGTAAAAGTTTTTGGGACTCTTCTTACATGATCTGTAGGAACAAAACGACGAGAGTCAGTACGCATGGAAGACTTAGACTTTACAGATTTTTCTTTTTGATGGTGAGTGGGTTTCTTAAAAGACTTGGATTGAATCTGAGTCTTTTTCGAAACCTCGGCTTTAAAAGGTTTTGAGCACCACCTTTACAACTGATAGAAAAATTTTCAAATTTAGTCTTGCCTTTGTTAGATGACACAAGTGGGATTTTGGTAGGATGAGAAAGTCTTGGTTCTTTTAAATGATCTTTTAACGTTTGAAAAACCATGTCAAGTGAATAGTTTGTTCAGTTTGACACCGTTTTAAAAATGCATCGTCAAAGGTCTTTATTCGTGAGTACAAACTTATTCTTTCTTCTTCAATCATTTTATATTTTTCTAAACTGTCTTTATTTTCCATACTTACTGTCTCTAACTGTTTTGAAACTACAGATATTTCTCCGTTCAAAGAGAGTTTTTCATTAGATAACCTATCCATACAAGATTCAAGGTATTTATTCCTGTCCTGAACATCTACGTTTTCGATTAGCATCTGTTTTATGACATTGTGATTTGTTAACAACTTCGATTGATATAATTCAGACGATTCTTTTAAAGTTTGGGCTAGATGTTCAGCCTGCACACACTTTTCAATTTCAGCATTTAACCTAGCTTCTAGATCAAGTATATGCATGTGCAATGTACATTCACTATTTACAGATAAATTGTTTACATGCTCTTGATTGTAACATGAATGTACCTCTTGTATCTCTGAACCGGATGAAGAACATTCGGGATCGTCGGATTTAGCCATCAGACATGCTGGTGGATTTGTCAATGTCTCCCCCTCATCAGCACTGTCTGAATCTGAAGCAGTTGAAGTGGCAAATTGATCCAACCCCAGACGATCAACCATATAAAAATTCTTGCCCTTATCATCCTCCTCGTCGGTGTCTTCAGCATCCCAGTAGTCTTCCTGGGCGATGAGAGCCATGGCATCGGTTCTTTTCTTAGCGGCTTCCAACTTTCGCTCATAGTAGCCGACGTCCCTGTCAAACTTGTTATTGCATTGCCGAGCAACGTGGCCCGGCTTCCCACCTTTGTAACAGAGACGCTCTTTGGTGCCTTTCGGTTCATCGGCTCTCGGCCTCTCATCCCTCCTTTCTACAGTCATCACGACGATCGTCCCTTCGATCATAGTCTCTTCTGTCATCCCTACGATCATCACGCCTATCGTCTCGCCTTTCATAACGGCGATCATCGCGATAGTCGCATCTGCCGTCGTACCTCCTCTCATCCCTGTCATCCTGGCGATAGTCTTCCCAACGGTAATCATCGCGTCATTCATCCCTTCTGTCATCTGAGTACCTCCGCAGACCGGTGTCATGCGGAGTTGATTTTTAGTCTTGTCGGAAAAACGTCGTTGTTGAAGACGATTTGTCCACAAGGCTATTTGTTCCTGAATCACGGCTTCTTCCTCATCCATTATCTCACACGGAGGAGAAGCATACCTGTACTGTGATGAAGATGAACCTTGTGCAAAGGATGCAGTGGGAATATTCGTGCTAGAAATCAAGGCTTGGGAATCATTGGGTTTGATGCCGGTGTTAGCAGATAGCAGCAAAGATGCGAATTGATTGGCCATCTGTTTCTTTTGATCCACATCCCCTTGATACTTTTTCAGCTCTTTAAATACGACATTGATCGATACCTCGGGAATATTCAGGACTCGTCGTGTGGCCCGGCATGCAATCTGCCACTCGGGGGGCTAAGGCTGAAAAGAACTGGATGTTTATGTCTTCTCGTCCTTTTTGATGTTCAGTTTGTCTAACTCATTTAGGACTACACAGAACCTTGTAAACGTAGCCTGCAACGATTCCCCGTCTTTGGCTCAGAATTCGGTAAACTTAGCCTTAACTTCCTCTATTTTGGCTCGGTCATCTAGATCTGCCCCCAGCATTTGCACTTCTAGCTCGTCCCACATTTCTTTAGCAGACATTTTGCTGTCCACTCCGACTAATATATCAGTGGGTAGTGCCTGATAGATCAGATACTAAGCCCTCTTATTGGCATGCTGCCTGTCACGCTCGGCGTCATTAGCTGGTTCTCTCTCAATCTTAGATGTGAGTATAGAGGGGTCAACCTCGGGTCTAGCCGTGATTTTTCGATAATAGATAACGGGGCCCTCAGATATGGATTGAAGCATAAGGTTTCTGGTGATTTGCATACCCACAAACTTTAGGAACCGGGACTTCCATTATTCGTATTCGTTAGGATACAGAACAGGTGGTTTGTTCTCGGATCCGAGTACTAGAGCTTCACAAGACATGATTGAGGGTGCAGATTGAATAAATAAGATCTTGAAGGTGGAAACTTGAATCGGATGGACTGGACTGCGGATGAATAGTACACTGGATGGTACTGATTCAGTTCTAAGTGCTGAGTTCGGATGTAGCCGAATTCGGATGGATTGTAGTTCGGACAAGAACCGAATTCGGATGAACAGTTGGTTCGGACAGAGACCTAGTTCGGATGATTGAAGCAGGAGGAACCGAATTCGGATGAACCAGATTCGGATGAACAGTGCCTACTTCGGAGGGATGAAGGAACCGAATTCGGATGGTCCGGATTCGTGTGCACAGTGTCTAATTCGGACGAACACTTAGGAAATTGTCCAGGAAGGGGGGACCGAATTCGGATGGTCCGGATTCGGTTGGTCCGAAATGGAAATGGTCCGAAATGAGATGTTAAATTAAAGCACAAGACAAATTATGAAAATGAAATTGCCAGATCTGGACTTCGGATGGTCCGAAGTTCGGATGGGACCGAAACAGGGTCCGAAATGGCAAAAGGATGGTCCGAAATACACCTAAAATTTGGTCCGAAATGGACCGAAATGGGGTCCGAAGGAGTCCGAAATTGGTCCGAATTAGGGTCCTAAATGGTCGGGAATTGGGTCATTTTCAGAATCAGTGTCCAAGGAAAGCTGATGACTGCCTTAAGTGTGGTGTATGGGGGCATTACAGTAAGAATTGCAGAAAGAATGATCCAGCTGCTGCTGCTCCAACTACAACACGATCGTCTGGAGGATCAAGTGGTGGTTCAATCAACCGCCGGAGCCAGCCACAAAGGGCACCAGCTCGTGCTTTTCAGATAACAACGGAGGAGGCCAAGGAATACCCGGAAGTGGTTACGTGTATGTTTATTGTAAATTCCATGCCTGCATGAGTTCTTTTTGATTCTGGTGCCAACCGGTCTTTTATATCTACTGTTTTTGCACAACAACTGTCAATGCCTCTTTCTAAGTTGTCTACAATACTTGACATAGAAACTGCAAGTAACACTCTAGTCAAAGTAGATCATGTATATCGAAACTGTACTTTAGTGATTGAAGATGTAGTCTTCAATCTAGATTTGATCCCGATAGCATTCAGTGAGTTTGATGTGATAGTCGGAATGGACTGGTTGATCGAAAATGAAGCCCATATAGTCAGTAAGAAGTGTATGATCAAGATAACCACATCGGAGGGGCATGAGATCTGCATATACGGGGATAGGAGAAGAGGGGATCTGTGCTTGTTGACCATTGCAAAAGCCTGAAAGCTTGTTGCAAGGGGTTGTGAGTCCTATTTGGCGTATGCTATTGATGCCAAAGCTGAGAAGAAGACTGTGGCCGATGTGCCCGTTGTATCACAATTCACGGATTTGTTTACGGAAGACTTGTCTGGCGTGCCGCCTTAGAGACAATTGGAGCTCCGAATAGATTTGATCCCTGGAGCTGCACCGGTAGCTCGGTCTCCGTATCGCCTTGCTCCTACCGAGATGCAAGAAATGATGAAACAACTCCAGGAGTTGTTGGATAAGGGCTTCATTCGACAGAGTTCATCGCCGTGGGGAGCCCCTGTTTTGTTTGTTGAGAAGAAAGATCGCACGATGAGAATGTGCATTGATTACCGGGAGTTGAATAAGCTGACAATTAAGAACAAGTATCCGCTGCCGAGGATAGATGACTTGTTTGATTAGTTACACGGGGCTAGTGTATTTTCTAAAATTGACTTGAGGTCGGGATGTCATCAGCTGAAAGTTCGAGAGGAAGATGTGCCTAAGACAGCTTTCAGGACACGTTATGGGCATTACGAGTTCTTGGTTATGCCTTTTGGGTTAACCAACGCCCTGGCTGTCTTTATGGATTTGATGAATAGAGTTTGCAGACCGATGTTTGACAAGTCGGTGATTGTGTTTATTGATGACATTCTAGTGTACTCTAAGTCTGAAGCGGAACATGCTGATCATCTAAGGGAATTATTGGAACTGTTGAGAAAAGAGAAATTGTATGCCAAATTCTCAAAGTGTGAGTTCTGGCTGCAACAAATTCAATTTTTGGGACACGTAATTTCTGGAGCTGGGATTTCTGTAGATCCAACTAAAGTTGAAGCGATAAAGAATTGGGAGCCGCCTCGTTCAGCTACAGAAATCAGAAGTTTTCTTGGATTGGGGGGGTATTATCGAAGATTTATAAAGGACTTCTCGAAGATTGCAGTTCCTTTGACTGCATTAACGAAGAAGAATGCACCGTTTGTTTGTGAAACTATGCAGCAAGAGGCTTTCGAGATCCTGAAGAAGACATTAAGTGAAGTGCTGATACTTGCTCTACCGGAGGGCAATGAGGATTTTGTGGTATACACAGATGCTTCGAGGCTATGGTTAGGTGTTGCACTGATGCAGCGTGGAAATGTTATAACTTATGCCTCGAGATAGTTAAAGCAGCACGAGAAAGATTATTCAACTCATGACTTGGAGTTGACTGCAGTTACATTTGCATTGAAGTTGTGGAGACACTATCTGTATGAAACTATGTGTCAATTATACACGGACCATAAGAGCTTGAAGTATATATTTAGTCAGAAAAAGCTTAATATGATGCAAAGACGTTATGGAACTTATAAAGGATTATGATTGTGAAATCCTTTATCACCCCGGAAAGGCTAATGTAGTATTCCATGCATTATGCCGTAAGGCCTACTCTAAGAACTGCTGCTACATGATGACGTCTACTATGTTATCTTCCACGATCATTGATGATGTAAAAGATGCTCAAATAGAAGCTTTAAAGGAAAAAAACATTGATGCTGAGGATATAAGGGTACAGATGAAGATAATGGAAACAAGTGAGTCGGGACTGAAAGGTGTGTATGGAAGGATTTGGGTGCCAAAGTTAGAGGGTATGAGGAGAGTGATTATTGAAGAAGCACATCAGTCAAACTTTTCTGTACATCCCGGGAGCACAAAGATGTACAATGAACTGAAAGCAGACTTCTGGAGCCCGGGATTATAGAAGGATATTGGTCAATACATGGAGCGATGTAGAACTTGCCAGCTTGTGAAAGACAAACATCAGCAACCCTAAGGCAGTCTGCAACCACTTCCCATTCAGGAATGGAAGTGGGAACACATCACCATGGATTTCGTCACCAAGTTGCCAAAGACTAGGCGTCAACACAATGCAGTATGGGTTATTGTTGATAGATTAACCAAGTCTGCTCATTTCATTCCTATTAGGGAAAATTATTCATTGGAAACGTTGGCTCAGATATATATGGACGAGATTGTTTCTAGATACGGGGTACCAAAGTCCATTGTATCAGATCGGGATAGCAGATTTACTTCAAATTTCTGGTCGGCATTGCAAGAAGGATTAGGAACGAGAATAGCAATGAGTGCGGCTTACAGTCCACAAACTGATGGCCAAAGTGAAAGGACTATCCTCACGCTTGAGGATATGATGAGGTCGTGTATCTTGGATCTTGGTGGTAATTGGGACAATCATTTGCCACTGATAGAGTTCTCATACAACAACAGTTACCACACGACAATAAAGAAAGCCTCGATTGAAGCCTTATATGAGAGAAGATGTAGGACTCCTACATGTTGGAGAGTGTAAGGTCGCCTGACTACGGATCCTATCTTGACGCGACACCTGCCAATGAGTGTGGAATCTTCGTTAGCGGCTTGACGGATAGACCACGCACACGGAAACACGAAGGACACACACAGTGATAGACGAACAACGGAACGTCCCTACACGTGATTCTCTCCAAACAAAACTCTCTGAATACTTGCAAGTTCGAGATCGCCCTTTGCACTAATGGCTCTGAAATTATGCAAAAGTCTCATAATTAATTAAATTAACCCTTAATTATAATGCCCAGTTCGAATTTGTCTAGGACAAGTTCGATTGGCCCAAGGCCTTTCGAACTTGTCCTCTAACAAATTCGAATCTTAGCCTTCAAACTTATGTTTGAACTTATCTTTGAACTTATGTTTGAACTTATTATAACACATTACTCTAAGTTCAAACATGCAAACAATCAATATCAAACACATATAATCAAACATATATCAAACAATTGTTAATATTCAATCGCATGTAAATTGACTTATACAAAATACTATCTATACTTAGACTGCTGTCGTCACACAGGAAAGTGGATTGTTACACGATTTGTGAAAAGAGGATTGTTAGCTCCAAGATTCGTTGGTCCGTTTGGGATAATATAGGAAGTGGCAAACCAATCTTATCATTTGGAGTTGCCTGAAGAAATGTCAGGCATACACACGGTGTTTCATGTGGGGAATCTTAGAAAATCATTCACTACTGGAAACGAGGATTGGGCTGATCACACCGAGCTGCAAATTGATTAAAGGCTTCGATACGTGGAGGAGCCGGAATGTGTTTTAGATACCAAAGTGAAGAAGTTAAGAAGCAAAGAGATAGAGATGGTGCTTGTGCGTTGGAAGCATCATAAGGGAGCAAATCATACGTGAAACCAAGACAGAGATGATGAAGAAATATCCACAACTGTTTGGATCCAAGTAACATCGAGGATGAAGTTTGAGCATGGTGGAGCCCATGCTGTAACATCCTCGGAATTTAATTATGTATTTGAGGAGATTTAGTTTAAATATGTAAAATTAATTTGTATAATTAATTTGGATTACGAAAGACGATTATGTATCCGGATATTTAAAAGTTGGTTGCTCTTTTAAGAAATTAAGAAATTTTATAATATCGAATTATTATTAATAAGTATGATGATTTATAAATGTTAGTGATGATAAAACTAAGATGGAAATCAATATTTAATGGAATCAGATAAGTAGAGGGGTTATTTTGTCAATAACAGAAAGTTAAGAAATGTCTTTTATTTTGGATCATTTCAAACTCAAAACACTCTCAAACTCTCTCTCTCTCTAAAATCTGCTGGACATTTGAAATTGTTGGAGAAAATTCGTGGATTGAAGTTAACAATTACCAAGAATTAATTCTGAATCAATGTAAGAAGTTATTTCTAAGAGATGAGTTTTATTTTTAAAGAAAAGATGCATAAATTCAGATTTAAAATATTATAAAATGTGGTTGCGTGTATGTTTTAATAGTTGGAAATCATTCTTGGAAGATTACAGAAGCATTTGAAACAAGAATCGTTGGTTAATTCGTCCTAAATGGTAAGAAATCTCAACTTTTGTAAGTTTTTGTGTTCTTGAGGTTTTTCATCATATTTGGTCCAATCTGGACGAATTAGTGTGTTATGAATGGGGAAAATGATGTAGAAACACCCCAAATATGTTAATAAAACATTATAATAAGTTGCATGTGTTAAAAATGGATTTTTGGCAATTTTTATGTTAAAACCCGTAGCTTCGACATGATGAACTGCATGTCGACTCGGCGAGTCGCCAAGAACAGTTGAATAAATCTTTAAAAATTCATAAGTGTTGCACGAATTCGAATGAGACTCGAACTCAAATGAGACCCGAACCCGGATGGACACGAACTCGGATGGGTCAAAAGTAATTTGGATGGATCCGAAATCCGGCCGAGGATCCGAAATTTGGACCTCGACTCGGCGAGTCACCCACAGATTATGCGAATTTCGGATGAGTTTTAAGGAACCCGAATTTATGGTCAACTAATCACACTTTTGGGATATCTTTTGTACTATATTAAGGTATATAATGAAGGGTTATTTGGGAATGATAACACACCAAATAACGGATTTTAAACGTGAGTTTCGGATGTCAGTTCCGATGTTTTAACACTTTAAATTGAACAGACTTGTTGCAATTTGTTAAAGAACATATAATGATGATATGTTTATCTTGTGAAAATGTAATAGGTCCCTTGTGGTGTTGTTTAACCCACAGTGGGGTACTTTTATGGTTCCGGTTGAAATTTCGAGGTGAAATAATATTGATTAAAGTTAATTAACGCACCCACAATGAGTACATATGATTTCGCATGTTTATATCTGCTTTATGTTAGCTATTGCCTGCTGAGACATGTTGTTTCACTTTCGTTTGGAATTCTACTAACTTGCGTAGACTTGGATGCACTTTGATCTTGTTGCATGTCCGTTCTTTTGTTGTGCATCCATCGATGGACCGGCGGGTCGCATCTGTATTCCGATGTCACTGCGCTATATGACCCGAAGCTGATCCCTTCGTGGTTCTGGTAGGCAGTAAGTCATCCCCGATGTTATGTCTGTCTCAGATGGTTGGTTTAAATGCCGAGCTTTGGGCTCGTAGGAGCTGCGGCTCATGTGTCGTACTTTGTGTACGTAGAGAGCATACGACGTGCGTCGTCGGTGTTACTCTTGGGGGCTTCATAAAGATTTATAGAAAGCGTAAATCTGTGTATTCACTAAGCATCGCTTACCTCTCAGTTGTTGACATTTTTTTACAGGTAAAGGGAAATACGCTGCTGGACCTTCTAGCTAGGTCGTCTGTTGAAGTAATTGAAGATATCTACTACTCATCTTGGTAACTGAATCATGGGGTTATTGTTGAAATATGTTTGGGATATTGTAATAAACTTTGAGTATGTAGACTTAGACATGAAACCTTGTAGCACCGTAGGGTGTTTAAAAACAGTTGTATTATTTTTATTATGTACTTTAATGCATCCGCAATTATATTAAGCTTTCAGATCATTATGTAATCATGTGTTTGGTGATTAATCCTGGGTGTATTGTAATGGTGGTTATTGTGGCAAGGGTGTCACACCGTATTTGGCTTCCGATGATCGGAGGACTAAGAAAGATGGTCATTGATGAAGGGCATAAGACTAGATATGCTATTCACCCGGGATCGGAAAAGATGTACCACGACTTAAAGGATTTATATTGGTGGCCAAACATGAAGGTTGACATTTCCAAATCTGTCAGCAAGTGTTTAACGTGTTTAAAGGTTAAGGCCGAGCACCAGAAACCGTCACGGCTATTGGTACAGCCAGAGATCCCGAAGTGGAAGTGAGAAAACATCACTATGGACTTCATAACCAAATTGCGGAATACATTTGTTGTTTTTGACACTATTAGGGTGGTTGTGGATTGACTCACCAAGACCGCGCATTTCTTGCCAATCAAGGAGACTGATAAGATGGATAAGTTAACCCGAATCCATCTTAAAGAAGTCGTCTCAAGGGATGGAGTCCTAGTGTCGATCATATCGGACAGAGATATCCTATTCACATTACGATTCTCGCAATCATTATAAGAGGCATTGGATACACGGCTGGACATGAGCACGGCCTATCACCCACAGACGGATGGTCATAGTGAAAGAATGATTCAGACGTTGGAAGACATGCTAAGGGCATGTGTTATCGACTTTGGCAAAAGTTGGGACAGGCATCTGCCATTAGTTGAATTTTTCTACAACAATAGCTAACCATTGGAGCATTAAGGTTGCTCCATTCGAGGGACTTTATGGGCGAAAGTGACGGTCACCGCTTTGTTGGGCTGAGGTTGGAGACAGCCAGATCACTGGACCCGAGATCTTCCAGGAGACTACTGAGAAGATAATCCAGATCCGTAACCGGTTAAAGACCGCTTGGGATAGACAGAAGAGTTACACAGATGACACGAGTAAAGATTTGTAATTTCAGGAGGGAGACCAAGTCATGCTCAAAGTCTCGCCTTGGAAAGGCGTAATCCGCTTCGGAAAATGAGGAAAACTCAATCCTCATTATATCGGGCCATTCAAGGTTTCCAAAAGAATTGGCCCGGTAGCCTACCGTCTTGGCCTACCCCCAAAAGTCAGCAATGTTCATAATTCGTTCCATGTCTCCAACCTTAAGAAGGTCTGTCTGATGAAACACTCGTCATACCGATGGATGAGTTACAGTTAGATGATAAGCTACACTTCGTAGAGCATCCACTAGAAATAATGGACCGAGAAGTCAAGAAACTAAAACACAGCTGGATACCAATAATAAAGGTTAGATGGAAATCCAAGCATGGACCGGAGTTTACTTGGGAACGTGAAGATCAGTTCCGAGCCAAGTACCCTCATCTATTCACAGATACCGCTGCAATAGCAAGCACGAGCTGAATTTCGGGACGAAATTCTCATAAAAGGGGGAGACTGTAACAACTGGCTCAGAACCAAGTAAGCAAAAATTTAAATATATCAAGTAGTTATTTAGACCTAGGAAAAATAAAAAAAAATTTACCGAACTCGGATGAATAGTAACTCGGATAAATAGTGCCGAACTCGGATGTATAGTACCAATCTCGGATGAATAGTGTCGAACTCGGATGAATGATACCGAACTCGGATGAATAGTACCGAACTCGGATGAATAGTGCCAAACTCGGATAAATAGTGACGAACTCGGATGAATAGTACCGAACTCAGATTAATACTTCCAAACTCGGATGAATAGTGCCAGATTATTTAAATTAAAAATATTGAATTTTCACACGTTTTTGTACTTTTTAATATTATAATAATTGAAAAGTACTACCACTTATCACCCCTAAAAAGTCGGTTGTCCTTTAAAGGACAACTAGCTTTTGACTTTTCATTATTTTAATATAAACACATTAACCAAACGCCATCATATCACCTCTTTGAAAATCAACCATGTCCCTTCCTTTTTAAAACACTCAATTGATTTTTACATTACCTTTTCATCATAACATGCATTTTAATTATTATTATCATTATTTTGAAAATGCATTTTTACCTCTATAAATAAACGCCATTGGCCTCATTTCAAAACACACAAACAATTTCAATCAAAGTTCTTCTTCCTTTTCCTTGAGCAATCTTAAAAATTTCAATGTGTTCATAAAGGAATTTCAAGAAAACCCTTGTAAGTATTTTTTTTTCATTTTACTTTGCAAATTACTTTAATTTTTGCATGATAATAATCATGCAAAACACCATGCAATATTCTATATAATTATCGACTTCAAACACTTATATACTTTATATATATATATGTATATATATATATATATATATATATGTATATATATATATATATATATATATATGTATATATATATATATATATATATATATATATATATATATATATATATATATATATATATATATATATATATATATATATATATATATATATATATATATATATATATATATGTATATATGTATATATATATATATATATATATATATGTGTGTGTGTGTGTGTGTGTGTATATGTATATATACGGGAGGGTTCTTCTAAAAACCACAAATATTGTGGGAACCTAAGAACTAATCTCATCCATTGATTTCATAGAATCAATGGCTTAGATGTAAGGTGGCATTTTTGTAATTAAGAAAGCTTTAAGGGTTTATTTTGTTGGAAAAATGGGCGGGTAAGGGGTATAAGGGGAATAAAAAAAACCGTTCATATGATTCAAACCAGCGCCCACGTTTGCATCTCCGTCATTTCCCTCCTCGAATTTCCCAACTTTCTCTCTTCTCTCAAGAAACTTCCACCGGGGATTTAATCTTTTCGCCGGAAAAATGCATTCGTCGTCGGCGACAGAAGAAGAATCACTAAACGAGTTGTACAATAAAGCAAAACGTAAGTAAAATGCGATTCTTTTACCGGAAAATGGTTTTTTTTTTATGAAAGTTTTCGATGATCTGCATTTGACGAAAATGCATTGTACAGGGAAGGGGTTTCTAAAGTTAAGCGAAAAGAAGATGATAGAGTGAAGGTTAAAAGATTTGCTTCAACTAAGCCAGTTCGAGTGTCGACATCTGAGGAATTTGGTAAATGAAGTGTTTTTTTTAGTGTTTTTGCCTTCTATGATCATTCTATGGATGATAAACAGTCGATTTGTTGATTATGATCATTCTTTGGTGAATGTTTATGTATTTATCTTATTGGAGGGGGGGGGGGGGGGTGAAAATTTCTTAAATGTATATATAAAAACCCTAAATTTTTGGGTTTGTGACATTTTATGTTTATTTTTGGGGATAAAAAAGTATTAAAGAACACGAAGAATGTCTTATTCTACGTAGAATGGGGAATTTTTCCTGGTTATTTTTAGGGTATGTAATGTTTGATTCAGGTTAGAAAAGTATTCTACAAACCATTGCCCGTGGATTCTGGTTAAATGAAAGATATTCTAAATAGAACTCAAAATACTTCAAGAAATTTCTGAAATACATATATATAAAAACCCTAAATTTTTGGGTTTGTGACATTTTTTGTTTATTTTTGGGGATAAAAAAGTATTAAAGAACACGAAGAATGTCTTATTCTTCGTAGAATGGAGAATTTTTCCTGGTTATTTTTAGGATATGTAATGTTTGATTCAGGTTAGGAATGTATTCTACAAACCATTGCCCGTGGATTCTGGTTAAATGAAGGATATTCTAAATAGACCTCAAAATACTTCAAGAAATTCTATGGAGAATGGGGAGTTTAATCTTTTATCTATAAAAGTTCTTCGAAATTTTTTAAAGAATGATGAAATTTTAGCTTTTCTGGAATAAAGAACTTTAATGTTATTTCTCTTAATACTTGGAAGAACGATATCTTGGATCCAGAATAGAAATGAATTCTATAATTCTTGGATAGGAACTGAAAAGATTGAATAATTTAAGAGTCTTCTATGTATAAGGGGATGATTAAACTTGGGATTTTTTTAAAAATTATACGATTTTTTAGTAGATTGATTCATTCTACAAAAGCATTCTAAGTATAAGGGGGTCTGATTACGCATGAGATCAATAATAATTCTATGAAATTTTTTATAGAACGATAGATTCTACAAGAGCATTCTATGATCAATGATCGAAAAATGATTCATATACAACCTCTATTGGGGTATTTGCATTTCTATATGAGATTTTTAGCTTCTTAGGGAATCATAATTTTAAATAAGTTCTATAACATGAGTTGATAATTTATATTTTGCAGATCTTAGAAGAAGAAAAACAGAAAAAAAAACACGAAAGGGAGCTAAACTAAAGCAGATGAAGACCGTTGCCATAGAGGAGGGAAGTGAATCTAAGGACACAATTTCAGTGTCATCGAAAAAGTCGAAGAAAGGAAAACTGAAAAAGATTCCTAGCCGGCGGACGAAAATAGAAAAAATTGATAGCTCCGAGGATTCGGATTCATCCGTCTCATCTTCATCTGAGGGTAAGTCTTTTTTATCTCTGAATAGACAAAAATACTATTTTTTTTCATAAACTACATGTAATATAAACAGAACACTTTGCTTCCTGTTGTTACATAGGTAATAATGGAAAAACACTTGAATTCCAAAGATTGTTTTTTAAAATTTCATTCTCCACAGAATAATTCTCCATAGAATGTGTTTAATCTACATAGAATATGTTCATTCCCCATAGAATAGATTTTAATATGTATAAGAAATTGTTTTACTCTATGTATAACTATTGTTAATACTCCACAGAACTCATTTTTATCTTCATCTTACATATCATTTTTCCATCCTATTGGAAATCAACTATCGGAAAACATAATGTTGTTAAGCCGATGTAGAAGATTTATAGAAATTTCCATTTTATCACAGATAAACGAGCGAAGTCAAAAAAGAAGAAAGAGCGTAAAAGGAAAAGAGAGGATAAAGGTTTTGATATTTCAGACAGATTCTTGGATGCAATTGTCGAGAAACTCGTATCTAAAACCAAGCAACATAATTTGGGAGAGAAAGGGGCCAAAGGAGAGAAAATTCAAAGAGAGAAACGACCATGATTGACTCGAGACAACGTGAAGAGAGAAATCAAGGAGGAAGTATCGGTCAAAGATGAGGATGTTGATGATCAAGCAGGAGTGAGGGTGATGAAATCGTGTTTCTCACCCAGAACCTTAATGAAGGCAGCGTCGATGATGACTGAAGGGCAAAAAACAATTGTCAAAAAACTGGGCTTGGGGAGTCTTTTAGATATGAAAGTTTCAGGAATTCCATCCAAACTTGGATACTACATGATTGATAATTTCAATCCTGAAAGCTGTAGCATACTGATGGAGCAAGGAGAGCTGGTAATCACGAAGGATAGGATCCATAGCGTGTTTGGCATACCCAAAGAAGGGATTAATATATCCAGGGTAGCGGTGACCAATAAAAGGGACGAAGTGACCAAAATGTGGAGGGACCAGTTTAAGAGTTCCGAAGTAAGGCCGTTGGATGTTTTAGAGGCTATTTCGGACAAAAACATTTCTCATAGAATGTTCACATTGAATTTCATTGTTTTGGTTTCGACGATTTTGGCTGAAGGAACCCGGATGGGATTAGTCAACCAGAGACTTTTGCCATTGATGAGGCCGGGAGAAGAGTTTCAAAAGTTGGATTGGTGTGGATACATATTTGACGTCTTGAAGCAATGCAAGTTTTATTGGCCGAAGGTAGCAAGCGGATTTTTCCATTGCGGCCCGTTGGTTTTATTGACTGTAAGTACCAAATAGTTGTTTTCGAACCAATGATTAATGCTTGAAAACTTCTTGGTCATATTCTGCCATTGATGAGGCCGGGAGAAGAGTTTCAAAATTATATTGATCATCTATGCATGAATAATAAACATTCTATGTAGGATGGAAAATTATATTGATCATCTATGCATGAATAAAAAACATTCTATAATAGAATGACAACCTATGGTGTAATTCGATAGATCATTTTTAATAGAATGAAAATATTCTATGTAGGATGGAAAATTATGTTGATCATGTATGCATGATTTTAACAACATGTAACCCTTTTATGTGGTATGATAAAACATTCTATTGGTAAAAGAAAATTTATATGTATCATTACTCTATTTCTATAATCTGTTTTTGTAAATGTTATTAACATAAAAATTTATTTTTTGTTCAGCTGTTATACGTAGATTATGTTTGTTGTCAACACAACTCTGTATCGAGGACTAGACCGTTGATAAAGACCTGGGAGTATACAAACCCTAAGGAGACGAGAGGGTGATGAGTTGAAGAGTGGGGGATTTGGGATTGGCTCGATTCTTGATGATGTTGAACTGGAAGACGATGACGTTGCTTCTGCTGCAAAACAAGAAGATGATGAAGAGGCTGCTGATGTTGGGGATGTTGCGAGAGATATTCGGAAAAATGAAAACAAATACAACGAGGCTTTGGAGGGCAAAGAGGTTCTGACGATGATGGTTAAGGAGGCTTTGGATAAGTTTCCGGAGAATGATGACTTGAAGCAGCTGGAATCAAAAGTGATGCGATTGTTTGGGGAAGAAAAAGAGGTTCAGGGAGCGACCGCAATAACCGAGACCCAATTCTGGAATTCACCGGGGGTTATAGCCGAAGTTGACAAAACCTTGGACCAGATCACAAAAAGAAGGTCGAACATTTTGGTGGGCCAGATGACACCCCCAAGCTTCAGTCTGGGGCTAACCCAAGACGAAAAAAAGAGAACTGAAGGAGATGTAGAAGAAGACAGATTGAAGGTAGGGGAGGATGTTATGCCCGAGAAAGAAGAAAGTGTTAAACAAAAGGAGACTGGATATGCAAACAAAGAGGTTATGAAGGTTGTTGTGGAGATCATGGCCGTGGATGTGCCCCAAGATGAAATCCCAAAGGCTGACAAGGGAAAAGAGGTTGTGAAGGTTGTTGCTGATGAAAAAACACCAACAGATGTTCGAGTACGAATGCCGTCGTCGTTTTTGAGGTCACCGTATGTCTCGCATATGGTCAACAGCCTTACAAAGCTGGACGACGTGGCGAAGACTGTTTGGCAATTCATTTTCTGCTTTAAAAACACGGATCCATGGTACTTTATTTCATATCTATGTTTTTCAAATAATTTTTTATTTTTTATAGGTAATCGGTTGTATGTTCAGTGTCTATGGTCTCATGTTCTCGATTTGTATTTTGTGACAGTGAAAGCATGTTCAAGACTGAGAGTTTGGGTTTTAGTACCCGTGTGCACTTTGAAAGCCTGGCCCATGATGCGTGGGACTATTACGGGGTTATAGACCTATGGGCAATTGTGTCGAATGAAGAAGAACCAAAGTCCATCCACCGGAAGACAGACCCCTACCGCTTGTTTGTGAACGTTGCTGCGTTGGTAAGTTATTCCTATTTTGGACGTGAAGGAAAAAACCAATCTATGTTGTTATATGTAGAGTACATTTATTCTGTGCAACGTATTTTGAGAATGTTTGTTTCTTATATTAATCTATTCAAACATATATTAATCTATAGAATAGATTTTCCATAAAACTGTGAGTTCAAATATAGAATATATCTTAGGGAATATGATCTATATAAACCCTTATAAAAGAATCCATATTCTATATGAGCTTATAGAATGGATAACCACAATACAAAGAACCACAAATTTACAAGGAATTTAAGGCATTCTGCAAAAACTCTACGTAGAATTCTGAAGTATTCTACGCAGAATGGGTAATATTCTATATATAATGGAAACATATTCTACGTAGAATTCTAAAGTATTCTACGCAGAATGGGTAATATTCTATATATAATGGAAACATATTCTATGTAGAATTGTTAACCCCACTTATTTTTATTGTTTTCGTGACGTGTATGCTTATCTTTGTATTGCTTCTTATTATCTTAGAACGACGCCATGATTTGGGATTGGCTCGATTCTTGATGATGTTGAACTGGAAGATGATGACGTTGACTCTGCTGCAAAACAAGAAGATGATGAAGAGGCTGCTGATGTTGGGGATGTTGCGAGAGATATTCGGAAAATTGAAAACAAATACAACGAGGCTTTGGAGGGCAAAGAGGTTCTGACGACGATGGTTAAGGAGGCTTTGGATAAGTTTCCGGAGAATGATGACTTGAAGCAGCTGGAATCAAAAGTGATGCGATTGTTTGGGGAAGAAAAAGAGGTTCAGGGAGCGACCGCAATAACCGAGACCCAATTCTGGAATTCACCGGGGGTTATAGCCGAAGTTGACAAAACCTTGGACCAGATCACAAAAAGAAGGTCGAACGTTTTGGTGGGCCAGATGACACCCCCAAGCTTCAGTCTGGGGCTAACCCAAGACGAAAAAAAGAGAACTGAAGGAGATGTAGAAGAAGACAGATTGAAGGTCGGGGAGGATGTTATGCCCGAGAAAGAAGAAAGTGTTAAACAAAAGGAGACTGGATATGCAAACAAAGAGGTTATGAAGGTTGTTGTGGAGATCATGGCCGGGGATGTGCCCCAAGATGAAATCCCAAAGGCTGACAAGGGAAAAGAGGTTGTGAAGGTTGTTGCTGATGAAAAAACACCAACAGATGTTCGAGTACGAATGCCGTCGTCGTTTTTGAGGTCACCGTATGTCTCGCGTATGGTGAACAGCCTTACAAAGCTGGACGACGTGGCGAAGACTGTTTGGCAATTCATTTTCTGCTATAAAAACACGGATCCGTGGTACTTTATTTCATATCTATGTTTTTCAAATAATTTTTTATTTTTTGTAGGTAATCGGTTGTATGTTCAGTGTCTATGGTCTCATGTTCTCGATTTGTATTTTGTGACAGTGAAAGCATGTTCAAGACTGAGAGTTTGGGTTTTAGTACCCGTGTGCACTTTGAAAGCCTGGCCCATGATGCGTGGGTCTATTACGGGGTTATAGACCTATGGGCAATTGTGTTGAATGAAGAAGAACCAAAGTCCATCCACCGGAAGACAGTCCCCTACCGCTTGTTTGTGAGTGTTGCTGCGTTGGTAAGTTATTCCTATTTTGGACGTGAAGGAAAAAACCAATCTATGTTGTTATATGTAGAATACATTTATTCTGTGCAACGTATTTTGAGAATGTTTGTTTCTTATATTAATCTATTCAAACATATATTAATCTATAGAATAGATTTTCCATAAAACTGTGAGTTCAAATATAGAATATATCTTAGGGAATATGATCTATATAAACCCTTATAAAAGAATCCATATTCTATATGAGCTTATAGAATGGATAACCACAATACAAAGAACCACAAATTTACAAGGAATTTAAGGCATTCTGCAAAAACTCTACGTAGAATTCTGAAGTATTCTACGCAGAATGGGTAATATTCTATATATAATGGAAACATATTCTACGTAGAATTCTAAAGTATTCTACGCAGAATGGGTAATATTCTATATATAATGGAAACATATTCTATGTAGAATTGTTAACCCCACTTATTTTTATTGTTTTCGTGACGTGTATGCTTATCTTTGTATTGCTTCTTATTATCTTAGAACGACGCCATGGTTAAACCTCATGAGTTTGATATGAAGCTCCAGAGTATATTCAACGCAACCATGAACTCTATGTGCGAGATTCCTGGGTTGCCGAAAGTAAAATGTTCAAAGTTGATATGGTATGAACGCTTTTTGTTGAACATAACATATTATGAACATCATCCTGGTAACTCTTCTGGACATTTTGTTAACGGCAGGTATTTTTCCCGATCATCCGCTCCCAACACTTCTATCTAATAGTGTTCAACTTGAAAAAACCGAGCATTGACGTTATTGACAACAGCGGCATGGAGGTCGATTTTTCTGCAAAATATTCGATAATACCGGAACGTCTGGTACTAAATAGAATGTGTCATAATATAATATATTTTTCTTTCATGTTCGAAATGTATCATAACATATTATGATTTTCTCTATCGCTGCAGCACACGTACTTCTCCCACTACTTAGCGTTGATAGAGCACCCGAAAGCAGGTGCGATTGAGAAGTGCACCCCGAAACGTTTAAAAGTGAAATGGGCGACTAAGGAGAACAGCGTAGACTATGGGGTGTTCTTGATGAGACATATGGAAACGTACAAAGGGCAAAGGGGCTGGGAGTGTGGGCTGGAAACCGAGGGGAAAAAACAGAAATCAATACTTCGAAAGCTGAGGGCGAAGTACCTGACAAAGATAATTCTCTCGGATGTAAACCAGCTAAAGAAGGAGTTTCTGCTAAAGTGTGAGGAGTTCTGGAAGATTGGAGAAGAGAAGGTGAAGGAGTTGGTTGAAGAATTAAAGGTGGAGGCCGAAGCCCATCTATCTATACGTGATTAAAACAATTAATGAATTCTCAAAATGATCAAGGCTTATGGTTGGAAAACAGATTTCATTGTCACTTTTAATTTTATTTTGAACTACATATTCTGATGCTTGCCTAAAAAACTTGGAAGTTTCATGGATATTATGAGTGAAAAACCTATGGAAATGACATATCGAACATGCATTTATTTAAAAACATTCTGAGTATATGTGCATTCTGAGTATGGGGGTAGAGTAATGTATGCATTCTGAGTATAAGTCTATATATGCATTCTGAGTATGGGGGTAGAGCAATGAATTCTATCGATAATATGTTGCATTCTAGAGCTGATTTCTATGCCAGTTATACTATAGTTCATTTTTAATAGAATGAAAAACTCTATGTATTCTAGGGAATTAATCTATTCTATGACAAATAACAAAAAATCTTGATAGTTTCATCAATATTATGCGTGTAGGATCTATGGACATGTCATATCTAACATGCATTTATTTAAAAACATTCTGTGTACATGGAAGATTCAGTAAAAGTCTATAGCTCCATTCTGAGTATGTGGGGAGAGTAATGTATTCTGCGGAAAATATGTATCATTCTATGTAGATTGAATGTATTCTAAGGAGAATATGTGCATTCTATACAGAATTGATTATCCTATGCGAATTAACAATATTCGAGTATGTGGGTATAGTAATGTATTCTGTGGAAAATACGTATCATTCTACGTAGATTAAATGTATTCTAAGGAGAATATGATGCATTCTATACAGCATTGATTATTCTAGGCGAGTTAACAATATTATTATATCTAATTTCAAACTTATTCCAAGGAGAATGATCTGCGTGTCTCAAAAATTATAACAAGATTGAACTCTATTCGAGGTATTTAAAACAACAAACTATGAAATTTAGGACTATTTCAACCAAATTTTGGGTAACATACAAACACTATTTTATAAGAAAAACGCAACATACTCAGACATTCTTCGAACAATAGATATCTTTTCCACCTCAATACAAAAAGTATTACTGACAAATCTTTAGCAATGAAGAACATGCAAAACTACCCAAACTTAGCCGCTCATTTCCCTTTAAGCGGGCAGTTACGAGAATCATGATTTGTTTGGCTGTTACAGGACCTGCATAAATGAGTGCGTTTGTGGCTCTCGACTACCTTTTTCTCCGTTAGCCCGATCAACCTTTTGTTTGTCCCGCATCCTTTGTTGCGGATACCAGTTGGAACATGAATGCTTAAAGTTTCTTTTGCTTTTGATCCCAGAAGCCTCTCAAAAGTTTCATCCTTGTTATAACTAGCCATACACTTCCCGTCGGCGTCAACCTCCCTGACGTCTTTCTTGAACATTTCAAAAAGAGTATTAATCTTTTCTGGAGAATCATTTAGACATAAAACAACGTTCCGGACGTTACTCATAAACTGATATGCTTCCTTTCTTATATAACTGGATTTAGCAATATCTTTGCGCATGCGGTTGAAGAAAGTCGCCTCTTTGGTCCAACGGGGTATGATGTAATTATGGGGAGTCTTTTCGACGTCCGTTACATTTAGAACACAAAAAATGTGTCGGCAAAGCAACCCCATCCGAATGAACATCCGACAATCACAATCAATGGTGCGCATGATGGAATCTTTTACAACGTGTATTAAAATCATAATAATCAACCAATGATGTGCCAAATGAATACGCTTCAATTGATATGGGCAGCGAGATTCTATGATCTTATTCTACGTATAATATGGGTTATTTTAAAGCATGATCCTCTTTTTCCAAGTATTTTATATGGGCAGCGAGATTCAACCTATATTTAAACCCCCATTGATCCTCTTGATCCTCTTTTTCTCAGTATTTTACGTTGAATAATCATTTTTTGTTCATAGAATAATGATATTCTATGTAGAATATGAGCCCATTCTGTTTATTCTAAGATTTTATGCTACTAAGAATGTGAGTTATTTTAAAGCATGATATAAATATTCTATGAAGAATATCATAATTTTACATAGAATAACCGTTATTCTTCATAGAATATGAGACCGTTCTGTTTAGAACAACACACAGACCTGACATAGAATATCTCATTATTCACATAGTTTATGTAGTATATCTACAAAAAGAAGTAAATATTGGTTCCAGTGAATGAAAAAATACTAAAAATTTTTTTTTTAGGGAAATGAACCTTGAAATCCTTTTTTTGAAAATTTTCCGCAGCTTTATCCTTTATTGTGATCACCTCCATTGATTCATCGTGTGATGTTCCGATCTGGACACAGGCTGTTAACGCCGATGAAATTTCATCGTAGACGTACTTGAAAATCGAGTGAGATTATACCTCATGGGCGTGCCTCTCAATCGCAAGATGGGTCTTCATAGTTTCGCTCCTTGTGTCATCTTCAACATCCAACTCAAATTGAGCATTTCTCTGTTTTTCCATGGCGCCTTCGAATCGCATCATGATTTCAACTAAAGTATATTGGTAATTTTTGCAAACTTTAAAAAAATAATTTTCACTTTCAGAAAGAGATGTTGTTCTCATTAACCCGTTCATCGGAACATCAATGAAAAACGCTGGAATGCATAACTCACGATCCTTGTGAATGTCATTAAACCATCTGTTGCATGATAAATCGTAGTCTCCTATGAATAAATTCCACTTCCTTTCAAACTCATCAACTTCCATGTTACGAGACCACACTATATCGTTAAACCTCACACGGAACTCATTGTCGTTGAAAAGTTCGTAGCACACCTGCCTCGATTCAAGCAATTGAGGGTTACTGACATGAAAAAAAACATACACCACATTACACTATAATACGGAAATTATTGCAATTGCAAACACCACTTTTGGTTTATATGCCACATGCACAGACGGTGTTTTGCGAAGCTGAAAACATTCGCTACTGCTTGCTTTACTGAAGCATCCTGGTCAATAACAATAAGGTTTGGTTCATGCCCCATATTACGAACAAAAGCTTCAAACAACCACGCATATGACTCAATTGATTCGCTTGCTATTAAACAGGCTCCGAATGTCACGCATTTCTTGGGATTATCAATTCCAGTGAATGGCACAAACACCATCATGTATCTAATGAAAAAGAAAACAACAAATCATGGAATTCTATTGGAAAATATATGAAAATTCTCTATAGAATAAAGGAATTCTATGTAGAATGATAGATCATTCTACGTAGAAAAAAAAGGCCAAGAACATAGAATACTCCAAAAAGTAAACAAACACTTACTTATTTGCAGAATATGTGGCGTCAGCAGATACAACATCCCCAAAAGCTTTGTAGTTCAGTTTCATGGTTTCGTCAGCCCAAAACAAAGTACTAACTCTCCCTCGCTGTTACATTTATACTCGCAGGAAAAATTTGGAACGCCATTTGCTTTGCTTATCAAGCGGTCAACAACCATTTGAGCTTCACTATCACCAATGAACCGATTCAAATCTCTTTTAAAATTTTTTGATGCGTTACTACTAAATTTTAAGTTCTTATAACCCCCGGCAATGTCGGACAAGTATCTACGAGCAACAACAGGACCAACATTCGCCCTAGACATGTCGTCTAAAAAAGTCTTATCAGCGAAGTCAAGCTGTCTGCGCTTCTTAAGGCATGTGTTTCCTGTCATCTGATAACAAACGATGGCTGTGCCTCTCGACAAAATCGTATACAAGGTACTTTTTTGAAGCCACGGATAACAACTTTATCTTCACACAGGCGCCACATTCTGCCCGACCGCTTTTCCCTCAACGAAGTTTGTTCTCAGACGCCGGATTGCCTTCTTTATTGCATAATATATATTTGATTGTAACAACCCCATCGCTATTCTTTTTTGTCGTTCCTTTTCTAGTGTCAAAACCAGATAAATCAGCATACTTTTCATACCTTCCAATAGCATCGTCCAGCGAAGAATACACACTGTATTTTTGCGGTTTTAAATGAGACGGAATGTTGGGAATCCAATATCTCCCTCCCCCTGGAGTTGTCTCCTCAGAACCCTCATCGTTTATCAAGGTCTTTAATGTTTCATCTTTACACGAATCTGTGATTTCGAAAAATACAAAGCTTAGGAAATATGAAACAAACAAAAAGATACATTAAACTCGAATAAAAGAATACATATTCAAAGAATAACAAAATCTAAATGTACATATGAAGGCATTCTATAAACTCTGCGAAATATAAAAAACATTCTATGTAGAATATAAAGCATTCTACGTAGAATAGATAAATTTCTAAACAGAATACATTATATTCTACGTATAATGCACGGTATTCTACATAGAACATTATCTATTCTATGTACAATATAAAACATTTTATGTAGAATAGATAAATTCCTAAACAGAATACATTATATTCTACGTATAATGCACGGTATTCTACGTAGAATATGTGCTATTCTATATAGAATAGAAAATGTTCTACACAGACGATAACAAATAAAATTAAAAACTATACGGATTGCATACAAACAAATAAAATAAAAGCTTCAGTCAATTTTCAAAAACAAAATACTGAAAGAAAAACTACTATGAAAAACTTCGAATAAGACGAAAAGACAAAAATACACTGACGGAAACTGTACGAAATCAAAACTTGTTAGGAGTAAACATTAGATACAGCAACCATTAGTCAAAAAAAAAATTAATGACCTGGATTAGGAAAAGAACGATCGTCGACCTCCTCAAATAACCGGTAAAATAATGACAAACACAAATGATGATTACATAGATAATTAAATGGCTTAATTAAATGACAGAAAAGATCCAATCTTTTCTGAAGAGTTGCATGAAAGAGGCCAAAGAAAAAGACAGATTTGCCCTTAGGGGAGACTACCATCTTCGCAAATATTTATAAAAATGTCATTGATTAACCACCATTGATCCTCTTTATCCAAGGGCTGAAAATGGTTCTTGTGTTCTCACATTATTTAAAGTTCTTAAAAGAACCCAATCCTGTATATATATATATATATATATATATATATATATATATATATATATATATATATATATATATATATATATATATATACCTTTCATTTACAAGTTGTTTTCATAAACTTGTGAAAATACACATATTTATCATCATATTTTATCCATGCAAAAATATATGTATGTATTTTCGTACCAATACACACACACACACACACACACACACACACACACACATATATATATATATATATATATATATATATATATATATATATATATATATATATATATATATACATTTGCATGTGTTCAACCAATCATTTTTCTTGGGAAATAAATTATTTCCTACAAATGACTAGTTATACATTTTATGTATATTTATCAACAACATTTTATAAATAGGAAATTCATATAACATATGAGAGTTACAAATAATTTTATAAACTAATATATACAAATATATTACATCCATATATATATATATATATATATATATATATATATATATATATATATATATATATATATATATATATATATATATATATATATATATATATATATATCTGTGTGTGTGTGTGTGTGTGTATGTTTAACAAAAATCATTTAAAAACCAAAAGGATTAAGTTATTTTCTACGAGTAATAAATTCTTATATATACCGATCAACATCATTTTATAAATACATAGAAATATTTTACACCATTGTATAGATTTATAGATAAATGTCTATACACCACAAGTTTCATGTAAATATTTCGTATAAAACATTCGAACACATACTATATCAATATTAATCCGAACTTGTGAAAATCATAGGACGTCCTCAAGTTTCGACACTATAATTCTGTTCCGACTCAGATCAAATATCATCATAACAACAAGGTGAGTATTCATAGCCCCGTTTTCACTATCATATTGAGGTGGAAATACATGCTTTCTTTTTTTTTTCACATGGACATCAAACTGTTATCTTCTTTATATGTATTACACACGAATGAAATCAGATTAACCCTAATATCATGAACCGTTAGTTACATGTATTTGTACGCACGAATATATTGTGGATTGATCTATCGGGAGTCATGCCCCCCATTCGGGTTAGTTCAGCTTGGCTAACAGCGGGTGCATATATATTCAACACATGGTATTACAGTCGGCGATACTACACAGGACAAACTCATTTTAATTAAGATTCGGTTGCATGATGGTTTATGTAATACATACATGGAATTTATGTTTTATATAATTTAACTCGTTTATATCCATACAAGTCTTTTATCATGTAAACCTATGAACTCACCAACAATTTGTTGACATCTTTTAGCATGTATTTTCAGGTAACTAAGGCCTATTTTGAATCAGACATACCAATAGGCTTCCGCATTCTTTGAGTCACATCCTTCAGAGATTTTTCATGCATTATTGAAGACGTTTAATTATGCATTTAAATCTCTGTATTTTGTTAAATATTTATTACACTTACTGCTCTATAAAAACAATATTTTATATTTAATGTTAGAACGATGTATTTTTTTAAAACGTCCATATAGTGGTCGTTTGTTATTACTATGGTTATGCTTCCGCATCCCGTCATGCCTCGCCGCCAACCGGGGTAGCAGGGTATGACATGCAAGACTTATATAAACAAAAATATAAGTAGTAATAAGTTACTATTTACTTACTTTGATGTGTTAGAAGAATGAAAGTGAGTAGAAGTTGAGTTCTTGAACTTTGTTGCACAAAAAACACTTGAAATATTGATGAACGCTTTGAAAGAACAAAAGTTGAACAAGTTTTTTGTTGTGTGAGGCCCTTGGCCGATTTTTAGTGGGAGAAAAGAAGATGGTTTTTGCTTTGCAAGTGTGAAGGAATGAAGGAAAAGAACTCTCTATTTATAGAGAAGAAAAGTGGATGAAATTATGGTAAAAGATGGAGGTTGAGCGCATATCTTGGTGAAATTGAAAGAAAGACATGTGATTGTGATTGTGTTTGGAGTTTTCTATTATAAAATTGAAGTCAAACTCTACTATGTACTATAGCTATGGCTGGATTTTTGAAGATATTATCATGTATTTCATTTTTTTTTTGTCTAAAATCATTTCAAAACATATTCTTGTATTTCCCTTTTTATGTAATTTCATAAATACTTATGAATGCATAGTTTAATGAATTGTTTTAGTCTTGCATAATTAATGTTAAGTATGTTTGTTAATGCATGATTAGTGTACTAATCTTAATTCAATTATGTACTTAGTTGAATTAATCCATCATATCGTAAATCGATCGTATTAATTAATTTGTCGTTTCATCTCACCGATGAAATTGTTACTAATTGAAATGAATTTCCATATGAATTTTGTTAATCACCTTGATTAATTGATAATGACCACTAATTAGGTTATAACTGGCTAATAACTACTGATTAAGTTATAGTTGCTAACCTGCTTTTGTGTCGGATGTTACAGTCTCCCCTGTTAAGGGAATTTCGTCCCGAAATTAGCTCCCATTCTCCACTGATTGAGCACTTAGGAATAACCGAGGGTATTTTTCGCGAAACTGGTCTTCGTGTTGCCATGTAAACTCAGGGACACGTTTAGAGTTCTGCCTGAGCTATACTATAGGTATGCGACTGAGTTTTAGCTTTTCGACTTCTCGATCCATAATTTCTACAGGTTCATCAATGAAATGCAGCTTGTCATCCAGTTGTAGTTCTTCCAGGGGTATGACGACTGTTTCATTGGACAAGCATTTCTTTAGGTTGGACATGTGGAAGGTATTATGTACATTACTTAGCTCTGGGGGCAGATCGAGTCGGTAGGCTACCGGACCATTCTTTTGGAAATCTGGCTAGACATAACGAGGATTAAGCTTCCCCCATTTTTCAAAACGGATTACGCCCTTCCATGGCGAGACTTTTAACATTACCTAATCTCCTTCTTGGAATTCCAGATCCTTCCTTCTATTATGTGCATAGCTTTTCTGCCGATCCCGCGTGATCTTTAATCGGTTCCAAATCTGTTGGGAAATAATTCTGTGTAATTACAAAGTTCGAGCTACCAGTTCAATAAACTCAAGCTCCTAGTTCAAAAGTTCAAGCTGTCAGAGTCAAAGTTCAAGCTGCTCAACAGATAGATAACAGAAAGTGCTAAAATTCAGGAAGTGATAAAGATTTCAAGATTTGAAAATCTTCCAAGCATATCTACTAACATAGAAATCACATTTCGTCAAGGAAACAAATCAGAAGGCTATAAATAGAGATAGACTACGTCTTTCTCATTGTAATTGTGGTGCTTAAGTTTTCATATTGTAATTGCATTCTGATATAAGTTTCTAAAGCCTCTAAGGTTGAAAAACCCTAAGAACAGTTTTTGTTCTTCGTCTAATCAAACAGATTAGAGGTGATTGTAATCAGAGTTTTGGCAATACAAAGGTTTCGATATTGATTGAGTTTATTCGATTATCTGTTCTTTATTATTCTAAAAGTTTTTCTTAAAACAATTAAGTGTTATTTCGCAAACTTCTTAATTGGACTTTTATTCAAAAACAAGGTTATTGGTTTAACTCTAATCTATTTAACCAGTTAATCTTAGGTGATTTGATCTTGACAAGTGGTATCAGAGCCTCAGGATTCTGTTTTATTTTTATTCTTTGTTTTCAAAGTCAGAAACTTTCATCTTTTAAAATTTTCTTTTTTTGCAATGGAGTTTGATAGTAGCGGTAGTGGATCTGGGCAACGACTTAAAGTGCCTATGCTCAAACCCACTGAGTTCGAGATGTGGAATCTCAGGATTCAACATCACGCTAAATTTATTGATTATGCCTTATGCGAAGCTGTTGAAAATCCTCCTGCAGTTGATCCTGAACTAGATGCTGAAGGCAACCCAAAAAGAACACCTCCAAAAACTGAGATTGAAAGAAAGGCTAGGATGAATGAAGTCAAAGCCCTTACTATTTTACAAATAGCCATTCCTAATGCTTATTAACATCAGTTTAAAAAATTCTATACTGCTCATTCTCTATGGCTTGCTTTAGAGAAAAGATTTGCTGGCAATGCTAGCACAAAAAGAAACCAAAAGGATCTTTTAAAACAGTAGTATGAAAATTTTTCAGAAGGAAAGAATGAAAACCTTATTCAAATCTTTGATAGGTTTAATAAATTGATAGGTGAGTTGGAGAGTGCTAAGGTTAGCCTGGATCAAGATGATGTAAACAGAAAATTTCTCAGATCTCTTGGTGAAGAATGGACAGTATATGCTACTCAATGGAGAACAAAGGACACTCTAGATGAATAGAGTTGGAGGATCTCTATAACAGCCTGAGAGTGTTTGAATATGAAATTGAAAATAAAAAGAAACTGTTTTCTTATAATCAAAACACTGCTATGCTATCATCAGCATTAAATGATAAATCAAACTATTGTGACTCTTTTTCAGGAACTGATGGCAACACTTCTGAAGTTCATTATGAGGCATTTGTTGCAAGTGATGGACTTTTTGCTCTTAATGTTGAAGATCTGGAACAAATCCATCCAGATGATCTAAAGTGGCAACATGCCATGTTGACTATGAGGGCCAAACGATTTCTTAAAATGACTGGCAGAACAAACTTTCAAGCCAGAACAGAAGGCAAGCCAACATTTGACAAATCAAAGGTTGAGTGCTTCAAATGTCACAAGCTTGGCCACTTTGCTAGAGAGTGTAGATCACAAGGTCAGCAGCCACCACGACCCCAACAAACTAGTTAAATACAATCTTCACAAGCCCTTGTTTCTCAACAAGACAGTGTTTTTGACTCGAGTGACCAAACAGAAGAGGAGTTTCAGAATCAAGCTCTTACGGTAGAAACTACAACTGTCACTTCCACTGAAAAACCATCTGAGGTAAATGCTAAACTCTGCTCTCAAGAATGCAAAAATATGGTTAAAAAGTACAGAGATCATAATGAAAGCATGTGTAAAACTCTAGCTAAGATGGAAGAGAAGAGGTATGAGTATATGCAGGCAATAGAGGATCTTAAAAAATAGATCAATGACTATAAGGACAATAAGATTCAGATGGGATATGATAGAACATATCATGAGGGGAAGAAAAAGGAACTAAAACAGAAAATAGAAACCCTTAATAAGAAACTAGAAGAGGCTGACCAGAAGGTGTTAGAAGCTCATAAGAAAGTAGAATCTATAAAAATAGACTTGGGCAGCTTCAAGTTTGCCAATCAAAAGTTAGAATACCTAATGGATGTCCAATTTAAAGACATCGTAAAATCTCAACTCAATCCCAAGGAAGGAATAGGATATAATGCCACTCCACCCCCATATAACAATAAATACATTCATCCTATGAGTGAAGTTGCTGATAGACTTTTAAATGAACCATTAGATGAGATGATGAAAACTGTAGATCCTATTCTTGAGGATAAGCCCAAGCTAGAAGAAGATTTGGTTACTAATGAAGGCAGTAAGAGTGAGGAAGCAGAGAGTAATTCCAAATCCATGAGTCAACCTATAGGACCTCTTGTTTCCAACTCTATCAGAATCAACAGCCTGAGGGAAGAAACCAACTGTCTGAAAGGAGAAGAGAAGATGAGTGAATGCAATCATGCTCCTTATTTTTCTGTACCTTCTAACTATAATATTGCATCTTCTTCCAAAACAGATAAAAAGGGTAAATATGTTCCAGTATGCACATGCCAAAAGCATGGTGTCCAAAAGTTTCCCACATAGTAGCAGGTAAGGGGAAATCAAAGGAACAAGAATCAGTTATGGCCACACAAAACTGGTTCCCCTATTAAAACAATCAAAAGATGTTTCCACTGTGGCAGGTTAAACCATCTGGCCAAGCACTGTTTATATAAACCACCTGTTGCATAACAGACTGTGTTTCAAAATCATGCCATTTCACAAAAATCAAAAGTTTCAAATGCCTCAAAACCTGTCTCCCCAGTTCCAAAAAATACAGTTGATCACAGGTTCATAAAAGTTAACAAAAGGCAGCCTGTACACCAAAAACAAGCTTTAAGGAAATCTAAATTAAGCATGAAAAAGATATGGTGTGTCAAAGGAAAAACACAGCTCAAACTGCTAAAACAAAAGTTGAAACTGTTAAGTCAAAAGTTGGAACTGGCAGTGCAAATTCTGAAAATGCTGGCACTCAACATCCAGTTCCAACTGCTAAGTCAAAAACTGGAACTGGCAATGGATCATTTGAGACTGTTAAAGAAAAGGTTGGAAAGAACACCTGGACACCTCATGTCATAACTAAATACTCCTCAAAGAATCCACCAGTGGATCTCACTAAGCTTAAAAAGACACAAACAGTATTTAGTTATGTCAATGCACAAGGACAACCTAAAACCAACTTGGTTTGGGTTTACTCCACTACTAACTGAGCATTTTCTTGTGCAGGGCAACCACAGGAAACAACATAGGACAAGATGGCATATGGACAGTGGATGCTCTAGGCACATGACAGGCAACTCTGAATGCTTGTCAAATTTCAAAAGCATTGAAGGTGGATTTGTTGCATTTGGTGGAAATTCCAAAGGAGGTAAGGAAACAGGTAAAGGTACTGTCAAAGCAAGTAATATGATAATTAAAGACGTACTGTATGTTGAACAGCTAAAGTATAACTTATTAAGTGTGTCTCAAGTGTGTGACAAACAAAATATTGTTTTATTCACAGACTCTGAGTGCATTGTCCTATCAAAAGATTTTGAAATACCTGGAAATCTTGTTTTACTTAGAACACCAAGAAAGGACAATGTCTACTGTTTGGACACAGAACACTTATCCAAATCAAGTACTTTAACTTGTTAAATATCCAAAGCATCATCTAATGAGTCTGCTCTTTGGCACAGAAGGATGTGTCACATGAACTTCAAATCCATGAATGTTTTAGTCAAAAAGAACTTGGAAACTGGTTTAGCACAGAAGGAGTTCATATGTGACGATCATTGTCTAGCCTGCCTCAAAGGCAAGCAACACAAAACTTCTCATAAGGCCTAGGAAGTAAATTCAATCTCATCTGCTCTTCATCTTATTAATATGGATCTTTTTGGTCCAACATCTGTTTTGAGTTTGAATAATAGAGCCTACTGTTTAGTCATTGTTGATGATTTCACCAGGTTTACATGGGTTTATTTTCATAGGACTAAGTAGGGGTGGCAAACCAAACCCATTTGCTTCAAATTGGGTTGTATTGGACACTTTTTTAACTCTAATGGGTGTGTTTGGGTTCCTCTAATTTTATCTATGGGTTGATATGGGTGGAAAAAAAATATTTGCAGGTTGAAATGGGTTTAAGCAAAACGTTGCGGGTTGAAAATTTTAATACAATTAAATGGAGATGCCTTAAAAGAAAGGAGCTGACATTAATTTGGAATTTATATATCTTTCAAAACATTATTATATTCAAAAAAAATTGTTATTAATATATAAATATTCAATAGTTCAAATAATTTACCGTATCAATAAAAATCTTATTTTTATAACTATATTAAAAATAGATTTTGATAATTAATAAAGTAAAAAACTACGAAGTTATTTAAGAATTATGTATTAAATGTAATTTTATTAATCCATAAGAAAAACTTAAATAAAAATTCATATATTCACACACATATAGTAAAATTGGACCGGACCGAACCGATCGGTTTCCGGTACATCGTATTTATAATAATTGATTTTCGGTTCAGTTAGATCCGATCGAATTTCGTAATCTTTCATTGAAAAAGTGGAAAAACCGGAACCAAATCGGAACCGGTACACTTCGTTTCGATTCTCGATCTTCAATTTTTTGTTTCTCGGTTTAGTTCGGTTTTGGACCGTTGCACACCGTTACACGCATATATATAGCAATGATTTATACACACACTTATAAGAAGGTTAGTTTTTTATAAAATAAACAGAAAATGTAAGATTTATAATTTTTTCAAAGTGTTTATATCTAATATTAGTAATATATGTATTTTCATTTTATATAAATCTTAATAAACAATATTGTTTTTAATTATATAAAAATGTTATTTATTATGATTTGAAAAAGAGGTTACGGGTTAACCAAACCCGTTTTAACCCGCACCCGTTTTGACCCGTACTTGTTGTGACCCGAACTCGTTTTAACCCGCACCCATTTTGACCCGAACCCGTTTTGACCCGTTACCCAAACCTGCCCAACCCGCCCGTTTTGCCACCCCTAGGACTAAGGATGAAAATGCTGAGTTGGTCAAGACCTTCATTCTAAAAATTGAAAACCAATCTAACTTAAAAGTCAAGGTGATTAGGTCAGACAATGGAACTGAGTTTAAAAATCAAATCCTAAACAGTTTCTGGAGTCAATAGGAATTGCAAGGCAATATAGTGCCCCTAGAACACGACAACAAAATGGTGTAGCTAAAAGAAAGAATAGAACACTAATAGAGGCTGCTAGAACCATGCTAGCTGATTCCAGGCAGAGGCAGTAAATACAGCCTGTTATGTTCTTAATAGGGTTCAGGTTGTCCAGTCCCAAGGGAAAACTCCCTACGAGTTATTCCATTACAGGATTTCCCTGGTGGTCTTCCTAAAACCATTTGGCTGTTCGTGCACTATCTTACATACTAAAACTCACTTAGTTAAGTTTGAGAGTAAGGCTGAAGAAGGATTCTTTGTAGGATACTATACACAAAGGAAAGCTTATAGGGTCTATAATAGTGTATCTAAAACCATTGAAGAAAGTGCAAATGTTGAGTTTAATGAAAATACTGCAAATGTCAAAGGCACTGGTCCTGATTTGTTTTTTGATTTAGATTCAATAACAAAATTTCTAAGCTTTGATGAGTATTCTACAGGAGCAGTTGGAAAGAATGTTGATAGTGCCAGTACAAATCCTCATGCTGTCAACACAAACATCCAAGCTGTTGGCACAAAGTTTCCAACTGTTGAAGATTCTAATGGATGGGATGAGTATGCTATTCTACCACTTCTTACTTGTGACCCACCTGGGGTTCTGATTGACCAACAAGACAAACATACAGAGTTTGAAGTGTCAATCCCAAGTCTTGAAGTAACAGCTCCAACAAATAGGGAAACACTTCCATCTCTAGTTCAAATTGTTACTGAAGCAGAATCATCAAGTGGTGCAGAAGGTGATGATACCAATCTGGGAAGCTCATTTCAGATAGAAAGTGAACCTACACTCAGGGTTCACAAATATCATCCTCTTAACCAGATCATGGGAGATCCACGCACTCCTTTGCAGACAAGGACGATGATTCACAAGGAATCAACTGCTTCTGAAGAAGCAGCACCTGAATTCAGTCAAGCTGGCTTTGACCATGTTTGCTTTATGTCACAATTAGAACCAAAGAAGGCATCTGAGGCTCTGAAGAAATGACATCCTTTGCAAGGAATTTGAGACTCTGATGCACAAAAAGTTTCAAAAGAGTTCAATGGGAGAACTAACTTTCTTTCTAGGATTGCAGGTCAAGCAGAAGCCCACTGGTTACAAGGACACCAAGGTTGCTAGCACACCAATGGACACTCATAAACAACTTGATGCAGATAAAGAAAGAGTGGATGTGGATATTCATTTGTACCGATCCTTGATAGGTTCACTAATGTATCTCACATCCTCTAGACCAGATATAATGTTTGTTGTTTGTGTCTGTGCCATGTTCTAATGTTCTCCAAAGTATTAACATATGTTTGCTGTTAACAAAATCTTTAGATATCTAAAAGGTCAAACAAAATTAGGACTATGGTATCCTAAGGACTCTCCTCTTGAACTAACAGCCTACTCTGACAGTGACTATGGAGGTTGCAACATTGACAGGAATTTCACAACTAGAGGACGCCAATATCTAGGAGCAAGACTAGTCTCTTGGCAGTGCGAAAAGCAAACCACAGTCTCCACTTCATCCACTGAGGCAGAATATGTTGCAGTTGCCAGCTGTTGCTCTCAGGTTATGTGGATTCAGAACAAACTAAGAGACTATCGTATGAACTTTCTATCTACTCCTATTTACATTGACAATTCAAGTGCAATCAGTACTGTACTAAATCCAGTAAAATTTCCCAAAACCAAGCACATAGACATTAGATTCCATTTTATAAAGGATTGTAATGAAATGAAATTAATCCAAGTTACCAAAATTCATACTGATGATCAATTAGCAGATCTTTTAACTAAACCTTTTGATGTAGGAAGATTCCCCTTTCTGGTCTCAAATATTGGTATGGTAAATATGGATTAATCTATATTGCATTACCATACTCTATACTATGTGAATAACATTTATAATATGTGCTTATTTAAGGGGGTGACACTGTTACATTAGATCTTGTTCAGTAAACATTTAACAGCATGAGACTATTCTCAAGCTGCTAGTTCATTTTCTAGCAATGTTAGTTGTTCACATGGTCTGTTAAGTGTGCAGGGCATTTCAGTCATTATTAAGGAGGTTGTACGCGGGACTAGATACTTTTCAAAATCCAAACCCTTAAAAGTCCCAGTTTCGTTTGATTGCAACTATCAGTTGCAAAATATCTTCTTGAATCCATTCTCTCTCTCTCTCTCTCTCTCTCTCTCTCTTTGTGCGATTTTCAAATTGTCGAGCCAAACCATAAATCCTCTTGTTTGTGATCACCAATGGAGTTTGTTAAAGAACACAACTGCCTACCATACTCCCTCAAACATGCTGAACTGCAACCCTTCCATGAAATGATGGATTTTCTTCGTCGTTCTCCAATCCACTATGCTCTTACAGTAAATACCACTATATACGTCTCTCGTATAGAGCAATTTTTGAAATCAGACACTGTAAGTACCCAAGAGGGAATCACTTCTTTTGTATCTACCATTGATGGTAATACCATTACCATCACAGAGGAGTCCATTCGACATTATTTATATCTACAAGATCGTTCAGGTATATATGATCTATCCCTCACTGCTTTACATGAAGGTCTGTTTGAAATAGGGTATATGGGCCCAACAGATTCATTTACCTTTTATAAAGCACAATTTGATCCCAAATGGAAATATCTTGTACATATTCTTCAACAGTGCTTAAGCCCTAAAAGGACTGGTTGGTCTGAATTTTCATCAAATATTGCCACTGCTCTAGTGTGCTAATCTACAGGCTACAAGTTCAACTTTTCAAATATGATTTTTCAAGGAATGTTAAGGCACCATGCCTTAAAGAATGGGAAATTTTTGATGTATCCTCGGTTTTTGGCTGAAATAATTTCAAAATATTGCAATTCTTTAAAAGTACATAAAAGGATATATGTTTCCCGTAGGCACTCTTTACCTTATGTAAAAAGACTTTTAAAACCAAGTGCCAATTTTAATACTGTAGATGTCTCTTTGCCTCAAGCAATGCAGACTATCTTTCCAAGAAATTGAGGAGAGGATCCTGAGCAGGCTCAGCCCTATATTACTGCTTCAACCCCCGGATCCCAACCCACTCCTCAAGATAAAAATATACCCTCTGATCCTACTTCTCTACGTACCTCCCCAGCCCCACCACAAAAAATATACATGAGACAAAGGGCTGTAGGAGCTCCTTCCTCCTCAGTCCAAACCCCAGAGCCAAATAACTCTGTGCAAGAGGATACTCTTGTACATCATATTGAAAGGGAACCCACTGAGGACACTCCCACCCTCATTATGGAGGTGAACATCCCTTCTAAGGATGATCATATGGGTTTTGTGGCTGGTACTACTGATGTCTCTGCACAAGGGGCACAACATAGTACCGATATTCCTAATACCACTCCCATGGCAACAGAGGGTGTGCAAGCACCTTCTGGAAGTCGCCAGAACCAAGAACAAAGGGGAACAGGTGTTTCTTCTACTTCTGGAATTGGTGCGAGTGATAGATCTCAAATCCCTCTATCATTTGAAGATCTTAACGCTAGTTTGCAACTAATGGCTTTAATGGATCAACAACTGAAACCTGTTGTAGCTATTCTGGAACATTACAAGTCCATAATTGCTGCATAGGGTTCCCAAATCATTGCTCTACAACAACTCTCTTCAGTCCAACACCAAAAGCTTGCCCATTTTCATCTTGGGTTGAAGCTATATGGAAATAAAATTGTTCAGCTTGAAAATCCGGTTCAAACCCTGTTAGCAAAGGTTTTTGGTCCCTCTGATCAAACTAATGCATCCAAAAAGGGGGAGAATCAGGAGATCCCACTATCAGTCCAAACAGCTTCAAGTTCACCATTAGCAGCTTCAGCTGCTAGGCTAACATTCCCAACAGTTTCTCAAACTGGTAGTCTAGAAGCTCAAGCTGTTTCTATTAAAAGACCAGGAGGAGTGTTCATAAGAGAAAGCATTCAAGAACCATCCGCAGCAGTCCAAGCCACAGCAGTAGTTTCAGCAGCAACCACAGATAAAGGAAAGGGCATTTTGATTGAGTCTCCAAATATCAAATTTATTTCAAAAGAAGCCCAAGTTGCACATAATACTGAATTGGCCAGAAAATTGGCAGAAGAACATGATCAGATCCTAGACCAGTAAGCCCAAGAATCTATAGGGGATGATGAAACTCTTGGACACTATTTACATGGGTTTGTAGTTAAGGAAAGTCAGAAGAAGATAAAAAGCCCAACAGGGCCTTCAAAGGGAGAACACAGATAATTTTTGATAAACTTCTCTGCAACAGCTGGTGTTTCTAAAGTCATTGCATAATCTTGGCCAACAGAGAAACTTCAGGCCTTGTATGACAGAGAAATGGAAAAGGAAAAGAAAAAGCCTCCAAACAAGTCCATGATCCCCCTCAAACTGTTGCTGCTGTTCCTCAATCTGAAGTTATTCATCAAGAAAAGTTTGATCAAGTCAAGAGAGTTCTGTTTGACCAACAGTTACAAAAGGCAATGGAAATAGAAAAGTCTCTTGATCAACATGACTTCTCCAAGCCATCAATTACTTACTGGTATGCCAAATCAATGGATGACATTGATCTGGTATATAATTTTGTAATTAAAAGAGAAGCTGGTCCAGAAGAGGAGTACAAAAGCCTGATCCAAATAGTCCAGAAGATGACTAGAGATGAGCTAACCCAAATGTATAATATTGGGACGGCTAGCCACTCTAGGTCGCCAATAGTGTGGGTTCAGAACAACCTAAAGGATCTTTGAAGCATGTTTAATTTAGAATCCACCAGAATGGATATAGAAGCTGCCAAGGAAGTGAAGATTGTACATATTGATCTACATGCAAAATCCATGACATATAGACTCAAACTTGCAGACAGATCCAGCAGATTCTATGGTTTTGAATTTCTTGATTTGCCAGAAAAATGGCTACTCCAAATGAGCTCAATGAAGATTGAATATGATATAGAGGAGTTAAAAAGAGACTTCATAAAAGCTATAAGGCAGAAGCTTGCAAAGTTGTAATATGTAAGTTTTGGATGCCTTAGTTTGTATATAACAGTTTTACTTTGTACTTATTTCCTTATTTGTATAGAAACTTAAAGTCTTTTGTAAAGAATTTAAGTTAGGGGGAGATTATTGGGAAATAATCTAAATATGTCAAGCTGTTAGTTAGGATTTCTCAAGTTGTTAGTAGTATTTCTGTGTAATTTCAAAGTTCGAGCTACCAGTTCAATAAACTCGAGCTGCTAGTTCAAAAGTTCAAGCTGCCAGAGTCAAAGTTAATGCTGCTCAACAGATAGATAACATAAAGTGCTAAAATTCAAGAAGTGATGAAGATTTCAAGATTTGAAGATCTTCCAAGCATATCTACTACCAGAGAAATCACAGTTCGTCAAGGAAACAAATCAGAAGGCTATAAATAGAGATAGACTAGGTTTTTCTTATTGTAATTGTGGTGCTTAAGTTTTTATATTGTAATTGCATTCTGATATAAGTTTCTAAAGCCTCTAAGGTTGAAAAACCCTAAGATCAGTTTGTGTTCTTCGTGTAATCAAACAGATTAGAGGTGATTGTAATCAGAGTTTTGGCAATACAAAGGTTTCGATATTGATTGAGTTTATTTGATTATCTGTTCTTTATTATTCTGAAAGTTTTTCTTAAAACAATTAAGTGTTATTCCGCAAACTTCTTAATTGGACTTTGATTAAAAAACAAGGTTATTAGTTTAACTCTAATCTATTTAACCAGTTAATCTTAGGTGATTTTGATCTTGATAGAATCTGTACTATTTTTTCGGTAGTCTCGTGAATGATCTCAGGACCGGTGATTTGGCTATCCCCTACTTCAGCCCAACAAATCGGTGATTGACACTTTCGCCCGTAAAATGCCTCAAATGAAGCAGCTTTAATGCTTGAGTGATAGATATTATTGTAGGAGAACTCGACTAACGACAGATATCTGTCCTAACTTATGCCAGAGTCAATGACACACGCCCTTAGCATATCCTCTAACGTCTGAATGGTCCTTTCACTTTAACCGTCAGTTTGCGGATGGTAAGTTGTACTCATATCTAAGCGCGTACCCAACGCCTCTTGTAATGATTGCCAAAACCGTGACGTGAATCGGCTATCTCTATCCTATATGATCGATACAGGGACTCCATGCCTTGAGACAACTTCTTTATGATAGATCCAGGTCAACTTACCCATCTTATCAGTCTCCTTGATTGGCTAGAAGTGTGCAGTCTTTGGGAGTCGATCCACAATCATCCAAATGGTGTCATAACCACCAGAAGTTTTTGACAGCTGGTTATTCTTTCCCACTTCCATTATGGGATCTCTGGTTGTATCAATAATCCTGATGGCTTCTAGTGTTTAGCCTTAACCTTCAAACATGTTAAGCACTTGCTGACGTATGTAGCAATGCCAGCCTTTTTGTTTGGCCACTAGTATAAGTCATTCAAGTCGTGATACATCTTACCTGATCCTGGGTGAATAGCATATCTTGTCTTATGCCCTTCATCCTTTAGCAGCTTCCTCAATCCTCTGAATTTTGGTAGCCAAATTCTGTTCATGAAGTACTGGCATCCGTCGGTCTTGGTCTCAAACTACTTTTCCATTCCTCTCAAGGCTTCATCCAGCAGGTTTCCCCTCTTGACTGCTTCCTCCTGTGCGTCGCAGATCTGAGAGTTCAGGTTTGACTGTATAGTCATGACCAAAGCTCGGACTCTCAAGGGCTTAACCTATTCCTTTCGGCTTAAGGCATCAGCTACAACGTTTGACTTACCCGGATGATAACGAATCTCGCAGTCGTAATCACTAAGCAGCTCAACCCAGCGTCGTTGCCTCATGTTTAACTCCTTCTGGTTCAGAATATGTTGAAGGCTCTTGTGGTCTGTAAATACCATGCACTTTGTATCGTAAAGTTAGTGCCTCCATATCTTGAGAGCAAATACCACAGCTCCAAGCTCTAGGTCATGAGTCGTGTAGTTTTCCTCATGAACTTTAAGTTGCCGCGATGCATAAGCAATAACATTGTTTCTTTGCATTAACACATAACCCAATCCATTGTATGAGGCATCACAGTAAAGCACGAAATTTTCTGTTCCTTCCGGTAAAGACAGAATAGGTGCACTACACCTCCTTTGCTTTAACAGTCGGAATGCCATTTCCTGATCTTCACCCCAGTTGTACTTTACATCTTTTCAAGTCAATTCCATTAGGGAACCAGCTATCTTCGAGAAGTTTTTAATAAATCGCCTCTAATCCGGCAAGACCTAAGAATTGACGGATTTCCGTGGGAGTTCTAGGAGTTGCCCAGTTCTTAATGGCCTCGATTTTTGGTGGATCTACTTGTATTCCTTGGCTGTTGATCACATGCCCAAGAATTTTCCTTCTCGCAGCCAAAATTCACACTTGGAAAATTTAGCGTATAACTGTTCGTTCTCTAGAAGCTCCAAAATCAACTTCAGATGCTCCTTATGCTCTTCTTTGCTCTAGGAGTAGATAAGATATCGTCTATGAACACAATCACGAACTTGTCCAAATACGGTTTACACACCCAATTCATAACGACCATGAATACGATTGGTGCGTTGGTCCAACCGAATGGCATCACCTGGAACTCGTAATGTCCATAACGAGTTCTGAATGCCGTCTTTGGAATATCTTGACAGGATCTAAAATATGAATTACCAAGACTAACTAATTTGAACTTATCAGAGTATAAATCAATAATCTTGCTTTGAATCAAAGTTTAATCAAGAAGTTTGCGGAATAACACTTAATTATTTTAACAAAAACTTTCAGAATCAATAATAAATAGACACACAGGAATTAATCAAGACTGTTTGTATTGCTGAATTCATCAATTACAATCACCTCTAATCTGTTTGATTAGACGAAGAACACAGACTGTTCTTAGGGTTTTACAACCTTAGAGGCTTAAGAAAACTTAATCAACAAAGCAATTACAGACTCAAAATATGCAGAAACTCCTATACAATAGAACGACCTATTCTCTGTATTTATATTGCTTCTTGATATGTTTCCTTGACGAACTATGACTTCTCTGATAGTAGATATGCTTGAATCTTCATGTAGATATCGTTTCCTGAAAATCAGCACTTTCTGTTTGTGAAACTGTTGAGCAGCTTGAATCTCTTGACAGCATGAACTGAGCAGCTTGAGTTGTTTTGCTCTGGCAGCTTGAACTTTTACACTGGCAGCTCGAGTTTCTTCAACTAGCAGCATGAACTTTGTATTTACATGTAAAATCTACTAACAGTCTGAGAAGTCTAAACTAACAGCTTGAATGTACTTAAACTATTTCCCAACAATCTCCCCCTAACTTAAATTCTTTACAAGACTTTAAGTTCTATAAAAAAAATGGAAATGAATAAGTAAGCTGTTATTTACAAACCAAGGCTTACAAAACTTACAGCTGTGCAAGTTTATGATCTATAGCCTTCAAAAATTCTCTCTTCATCTCTTCTTTATCACAAGATATTCTAGCTGATTTGATTTCAGCAGCATATCTTTTGAAAAATTGAAATACTCAAGATTGAAGAAAATACCAGACCCATCTGTGAATTTGATTCTGAATGTCTTTGATTTGACAAACAGATCAATCTTCTTGATCTTTTTCCCTTTCTTTTCAGCATCTTCTATCTCTTGTCTTGCAAACTCAGAATCAACCACTGTACTTAGATCTTTGATGAGTTGCTTGACTTGTGGAAGAGCAGACCTTACTTGTCTAACTGACCCTATATTGTACATCTTTATCAATTCATCTCTGGTCAGCTTCTGTACTATCTGCCAAAAAGTGTCATACTCTTCTTCAGGTCCGGACTCTCTTCTGATTACAAACTTTATTCTCAAGTCACGGTCATCCAGTGACTTAGCAAACCAGTAGTTAATTTGAGGCTTTGTAAAATCATGCTGATCAATCAGCTTCTCTATCTCCATAGCCTTTTGTAGTTGTTGCTCAAAGAGCACTCTCTTAACCGATGAAGGAATAGGGACAGCTGCTTGATCAGTGGGAGTAGGTGCACTGGCACCAGCTTCAGTTTGGACTGATTGGGTTGTTGGTTGGACTTCTTGGGATGGTTGAGCTTCTGGAGAGACTGTTGTTCTCTGTCTTTTGTCCATCTCCTTATCATGAATCTCCTGCAGCCTTTCAGTAGACATGGACTGAGCCATTTTCTTTGGAATACCTGCTGCAAAGGCAAAATTGATAAGAAATCTTCTATGCTCAGCCTTGGAGTGCCCTGTTGGCATCTTTCTTTTCCTTGCTCCTTGCTTGACCACAAACCCCTTTAAGTAATCACCTAAAGTCTCATCATCATCCATTGGGGTTTGGGCTTGCTGCTCTAATTCTTTGTCTTGTTCTTCTGCTATTTTCTGGCAACTTCAGCATCAAAGGCAATTTGGGCTTCTTTTGAGGAAAATTTATGCTTTGGAGACTCAATGAGAATGCCCTTGCCCTTGTCTTTTGTAGCAGATGTTGTAGCTTGGACTGTGCTTGATGGAGCTTGAATTCCTTCTCTGATCACAACTCCAGTGGCTTTTGAAGGAACAGCTTGAGTTTCTAGGCTAACAGCTTGAGAAGCTGTTGGGACTGCTAGCCTAGAAACTGGAACTGTTGGTGCTGCTTGGACTGTTGTTGTTGGAGCTGCTTGGACTGATGTGGGAACCTCCTGATTCTCCCCCTTTTTGGAAGCATTGGTTTGGTCAGAAGAAACCACAACCTGTGCCCCTTGGGTTTGAATCATCTGCTCTAACTTCATAATTTTATTTCCACAGAGTGTGAAGCCTCTGTGAAGATAATCCATTCGCTTATTTTGAGCAGCATCTGCCTGCTTGAGAGCAAAAATTTGAGCCCCCTGTGCAGCAATGATGGACATTTGATGGTCCAACATAGCTACAACAGGTTTGAGTCTGGGATCCGTTAAGAGCATTTGTTGCAGACTAGCCTCAAGATCAGAGAACACCTGAGGTGCTTGTGATCTATCACTGACATTAAGACCAGAGGTAGAAACTTCTGGGCCCCTCTTTTCTTGGTTCTGGGGACTTCCAGCTTGTGTTTGCACACTTGCTGTTGCCATGGGCGTGGTCTTAGCTATGTTGGCACTGTCCTGTGCCTCTTGTGCAGAGACATCAGTAGTGCCAGCCACAGAACCCATATGAACCATCTCTGAAGAGATGTTCACCTCCTGAGAGAGAATGGGAGTGTCCTCAACTGGTTCCCTTTGGATATTCTGTGTAGGAGTATCCTCCTGCACAGGGATATATGGCTCTTGCTGATGAGAGGAGGAGGAAGGAGCTCCTGGTCCCCTTTTTCTTTTGTATATGTTTCTGAGTGGGCGTGTTGGCTGTACAAAAGGATCAGAGGGAGTTTGTGTATCGGGAGGAGGGGGTTGGGGTCCTGGGGGTGTAGCAGTGATGATAAGCTGAGCCTGCTCAGGACCCTCTCCTCTGTGTTGTGGAATAATGTTCATCATTGCAGAAGGCAATGGAACATCAACACTCAAAAAGTTGGCACTATGTTTCAAAAGTCTCTTAATAGAGGATAGTGAGTGCCTGTGGGAAACATGTATCCTTTTATGTGTATGAGAAGATGTGCAGGTGTGTGCAATGATTTCTGCTAAAAATCTAGGATACATCAAAAATTTCCCACTCTTTAGGGAATGATGCCTTAACATCCCCTGGAAAATCATGTTGGAAAAATTGAACCGTTGGCCTGTGGAAAAGCACACTAAGGCAGTGGCAATGTTAGATGAAAATTCAGACCAACCAGTTCTTTTGGGGCTTATGCACTGCTGAATGATATGTACAAGAAATTTCCATTTAGGAGAAAAATGGGCTTTTAAGAAAGTAAAAGAATCAGCAGGACCCCTATAACCGATATTAAAAAGACCTGTATGTAAAGCATCAAGGGTTAGGTCAGTTATACCTGTGGCATCTTGAAGATGCAAGTGATGTCGGATGGATTCCTCAGTGATATGGATATCAGTTCCATCAATCTTGGAAAGGAGGGTAGGCACTCCATTGATGGTTTGAACAGATGCATGGTTCCAAAACTGTTCTATATGGGAGATGTATATAGTAGGGTTTATGGATAGTGCATGATGGATATGGGAGTGCCTGAGGAAATCCATCATTGCATGGAACGGTTGGAGTTCAGCGTGTTTCAGAGTGTATGGGAGGCAGTTGTGTTCTTTTACGAACTCCATGGATGAACAAACGATGGTTTTAGGGTTTGAAGGAAGAATGTGTGATTCGTTCAGAGAGAAAGCAGAAGGCCGTGGAAGAAGAATATGTAACTGGTAGTTACAACTGAACGAAACCGGGACCTTTAAAGGTTTTGAAAGGTTGGGTCCCGCGCACACATTTTGAAGATTACCCAAATACCCTGCACACTTTGACAGATCAAGTGAAAATAACTAGCAGTCCGAGAAAATGAACTAGCAGCATGAGAAAATACTCATGCTGTTAGTGTAAAATTGTGCAACTTTTCAATGGAACAGTGTCTCCCCCTTAAATTAGCATACTGAGTCGATAATAATGAAAACCAATTAATCCATGTTTACCATACCAATATTTGATATTAGGAAAGTGAACCTTCCCACATCAAAAGGTTTTGTAAATAGATCAGCTAGCTGATCATCTGTATGTATTTTGGTAACTTGGATTAACTTCTTTTCATTACAATCTCTGATGAAGTGAAACCTGATTTCTATATGCTTGGTTTTTGGGAATTTCACTGGGTTTTGCACAATGCTAATTGCACTTGAATTGTCAATATAAATAGGAGTGGATAAGAAATTCATACCATAGTCTCTTAGCTGATTTTGAATCCACATTACCTGGGAGCAGCAGCTTGCAGCTGCTACGTATTCTGCTTCAGTGGATGATGTGGAGACAGTTGTTTGCTTTTTGCATTGCCAAGAGACCAGTCTTGCTCCTAAGTATTGACATCCACCAGTTGTGGATTTTCTGTCAATGTTGCATCCACCATAGTCACTGTCAGAATAAGCAGTTAGTTCAAAAGGAGAGTCTTTAGGATACCATAGACCTAAATGTGGTTGGCCTTTAAGATATCTAAAGATTCTCTTAACAGCAACCAAGTGAGAATCCTTTGGAGAGCATTGAAACCTAGCACACACACAGACAGCAAACATAATATCAGGTCTTGAAGATGTTAGATACATGAGAGATCCTATAAGGGATCTGTATAGATGAATATCCACATCTATGCCATCTTTGTCTGTATGGAGCTGTTATGAGGATCCATTGGAGTGCTTGCCACCTTTGTGTCTTGATAGCCAAACTTTTCCAATATGTCTTTGACATACTTTGATTGACTTATGAATAGACCAGTAGGCTTCTGTTTAACCTGCAGCCCTAGAAAGAATGTGAGTTCCCCCATTGAACTCATTTGAAACTTTTTGTGCATTAGGGCCTCAAATTCTTTGCACAAACTATCATTAGTTGAGCCAAAGATGATGTCATCAACATAGATTTGGACAAGTAGAATCTCAGCTTTGATGGATTTAGTGAAGAGTGTTTTGTCCAGAGTGCCTCTCTTGAATCCATTCTGTAGAAGATATGATGACAGTGTGTCATACCATGCTCTGGGGGCTTGGTGAAGACCATAGAGAGCTTTGTCTAGCTTGTACACCCTGTCTGGATACTTGTAGTCTTCAAAACCAGGAGGTTGACACACATATACTTCCTCTTCAATTGTCCCATACAGGAAAGCAGACTTAACATCCATTTGATACACTTTAAATCCTTTGAAACTTGCATATGCTAGAAATAGTCTGATGGCTTCAATTCTTGCTACTGGAGCAAAGACATCATCATAATCTATTCCCTCTTCTTGAGTGTACCCTTGTGCTACTAGTCTTGCTTTGTTCTTGATGACTATCCCTCTCTCATCCTTCTTGTTTCTGAACACCCATCTTGTACCTATTGCTCTTTTTCCTTTAGGAAGATCCACCAGAGTCCATACATTCTGAATTTTGAACTGTAAAAGCTCTTCTTGCATGGCTTCAATCCAGGATGAATCTTTTAGTGCTTCTGATGCCTTTTTGGGTTCTAGTTGAGACATAAAACAGGCATGTTCAAAAGCAGCTAGACTGAATTCAGAAACTGCTTGTTCAGCAGCAGCAGTCTCATTGTGAACCATTTTCCTTGTTTGAACAGGAGTGCTTGGATCACCCAGTATTTGATTGAGAGGGTGATACTTGTGAACTCTTAGTGTGGGCTTTCTCTCTGTTTGAAAAGAAGTTCCAAGGTTTGTATCATCTCCATCAGAACCAGTGAATGGTTCAGTTTCTGGAACAACATGAGTTTCTAGGCTAACAGCTTGAGAAGCTGTTGGGACTGCTAGCCTAGAATCTGGGACTGTTTCCTTTTGTGTTGGAGCTGTACTGTCAGGATTTGGGAATGGCACTTCAGTGTCTGGATTTGCATTAAGTGGAGCATTCAGGACCCCTGGAGGATCACATGACAGAAGTGGTAGAGTGGTGAAATCATCCCAACTTGTTGAATCTGCAGCAGTCTGAAACTTTGTGCCAACAGCATGAGAAATTGTATTGGCAGCATGAGAATTCGTGTTAGCAGCTTCAACCCTGTATGCATCAGCTTCTGCAGTATACTCAACAAAGCTCAGAGAATTTGTTAGTGAATCTAAATCAAACAACCAATCAGGACCAGTGCCTTTGATATTAGCAGTATTTTCATTAAACTCAACATTGGCACTTTCTTCAATTGTTTTAGACACACTGTTGTATACTCTATAGGCTTTGCTTTGAGTTGAGTATCCTACAAAGAATCCTTCTTCTGCCTTACTTTCAAACTTCCCTAAGTGAGTCTTAGTGTGAAGGATAGTACATGGGCATCCAAAGGGCTTGAAGAAAGCTATTAGGGGACTTCTGTTATGGAATAACTCATAGGGAGTTTTCCCTTGTGATTGAACTACTTGAACCCTATTTAGAACATAACAGGCTGTATTAACAGCTTCTGCCCAGAAAGTCATTGGCAGATTTGAATCAGCTAGCATTGTTCTAGCAGCCTCAATTAATGTTCTGTTCTTTCTTTCAGCTACACCATTTTGCTGTGGTGTTCTTGGTGCACTATATTGTCTAGCAATGCCTTTGGACTCACAAAAACTGTTTAGAATGTGATTTTTAAATTCAGTTCCATTGTCTGATCTTATCACCTTAACTTTGGAATTGGATTGGTTTTCTATCTTAAGGACAAAAGACTTAACTAGCTCAGCAGTTTCATCTTTGGACCTAAGAAAGTATACCCAAGTAAATCTGGTGAAATCATCAACAATGACTAAACAGTATGCCCTTTTATTCAAACTCAAAACAGATGTTGGACCAAATAGATCCATATGTAGCAACTGAAGAACAGATGAAATTGAATTTACTTCTTTGGTCTTATGAGAAGTTTTGTGTTGCTTACCTTTAAGACATGCTACACAATGATCATCACAAATGAACTCCTTTTGTGGTAATCCTCTTACCAGATTCTTTTTAACTAAAGCATTCATGGACTTGAAGTTCATGTGACACATCCTTCTATGCCAAAGAGCAGACTCATTTGATGATGCTCTGGATATTAAACAGCTTAAAGTATTTGACTTAGGTAAAAGATCTGTGTCCAGGCAGTAAACATTGTCCTTTCTTGGTGTTCTAAGTAAAACAAGATTTTCAGGAACTTTGAAATCCTTTGAAAGAACAATGCACTCAGAATCTGTGAACAGAACAATGTTTTGTTTGTCACAGATTTGAGAGACACTCAATAAATTGTACTTAAGCTGTTCAACATACAGAACATCATGGAATGTCATGTTGCCTGCATTAACAGTACCTTTACCTGTAACCTTACCTCCCTTTGAGTTGCCTCCAAATGCAACAAAACCTCCATCAAAACCTTTGAAATTTGACAAGCATTCAGAATTGCCTGTCATGTGCCTAGAGCATCCACTGTCCAGATGCCATCTTGTTCTATGAGGAGACCTGTGGTTGCCCTGCACAAATAACAGCTTAGTTAGTAGTGGAGTAAACCCAAACCAAATTGGTTTTGGGTTGGCCTTGTACATTGACATAACTAAAAACTGTTTTTGACTTCTTATATTTAGTGAGATCAACTGATGGAGTCTTTGGAGAGTATTTAGTGATAATATGAGGTATCCAACTATTTTGATCATCTTTTCTTCTGACAGTCTCAGATAATTCACTAGCAGCTCCAGATTGATGCCCAGCAGCTTGAGCTGTGTTTGTAGTGCTAACAGTTTCAGTTTTTGCATTAACAGCATCAGATTTTGACTTAGCAGTCTGATCTTTTGCATTGGCAGTTTGAGCAACAGATTTGTCCTTGACACACCACATTTGTTTAAAACTTGATTTAGGCTTTGCCAAAACTTGTTTTTGATGTGTGGCCTGTTTTTTATTAACTTTTGAAAATCTGTGATCAACTGTTTTCTTTGGAGTTGCTGTGGAAGGTTTCACTTTTGAGTGCTTTGCCTGAGTAGGATTTGATTTTGTATGATGCACAGTCTGTTTTGCAACAGCTGGTTTGTAAAAACAATCCTTGGCTAAGTGATTCTTCCTTCCACAGTGAAAGCATCTTTTGACAGTTTGAATTGGAACACCAGACTTTTCTGTCAATTTCTGGTTCTTGTTTCTCTGGTTTCCTCTTACCTGCTGTTGTTTAGGAAACTTTTGAACACCATGCTTTTGGCATGTGCAGATAGAAACAGTTTTACCTCTTTTAGTTCCTTTTGATGAAGATGCAGTGTTACAGTTAGAATGTACAGAAACTTGTGGAGTAGCATTGCATACACTCATCTTCTCTTTTCCTTTCTTACTGGGAGCTTGGACTTCTATGGGTGCACTCTTTGTGTCACAGTCTCTATTTTGACTCTTATCTTCTTTTAATTCAGGACTGTTATCAAGAATAGGATCTACAATAGTCATAGACTCATCTAGTGGTTCATTGACAAGTCTATCAGCAACCTCACTCATTGGATGAATGTACTTGTTATTGTATGGAGGTGGAGTAGCTTTATATCCTATTCCTTCTTTGGGATTGACCTGAGATTTCACTCTATCTTTGAATTGAACTTCCATTAGGTGTTCTAGCTTTTGATTTGCTAACTTGAAGTTTCCTAGATCTATGTTAACAGATTCTAGCTTCTTATTAGCCTCAAACACCTTTTGTTCAGTCTCTTCTACCTTTTTATTTAGAGATTCTATTTTCTTATTTAGCTCCTTTTTCTCCCACTCATGATAGGTTCTATCATAACCCATTTGAATCTCATTGTCCTTATAATCATTGATCTGTTTTTCCAGATCTTCTATGGCTTGCATGTATTCATATCTCCTTTCTTCCATCTTAGCTAGAGTTTTGCACATGCTCTCATTATGATCTCTGTACTTTTTAACCATATTTTTGCATGATTGAGAGCAGAGCTTAGAATTTACCTCAGATGGTAGTTCAGTGGAGGAGACATTTGATGTTTCTGCCATAAGTGCTTGATTTTGAAATTCTTCCTCTGTCTGATCACTCCAGTCAAACACATTGTCTTCTTGAGAGACAAGTGATGTTGATGATGACGCTTGGATGGGCTGTGAAGTCCTTGATGGCTGTTGACCTTGAGATCTACATTCTCTGGCAAAGTGACCAAGCTTATGGCATTTATAGCATTCCACTTTTGACTTATCAAAAGATGGTTTGCCTTCTGTCTTGGCTTGAAAGTTGGCCCTACCAGTTCTTTTCAGAAATCTTTTGGCCCTCATGGTCAGCATTGCATGTTGCCACTTTAAATCCATCTCTTCAAGATCATCTGGATGAATTTGTTCCAAGTCTTCAACATTTAGAGCAAATAATCCATCATTGGCAACAAAGGCCTCATAGTGAGTTTCAGCAGAGTTGCCATCACCACCTGAGAAAGAATCACAGTTATTAGATTTTTCAGAAGATAGAAGAGCAGTATTGTGATTATAAGAAAAAGATTTCTTTTTAGCATCAATCTCAGTCTCAAACACTCTTAAACTGTTATACAGATCATCCAATTCTATCTCATCAAGAGTGTCTTTTGTTCTCCATTGTGCAGCATAGACTGTCCATTCTTCTCCAAGAGATCTGAGAAACTTTCTGTTGACTTCATCTTGATCCAGATTGACCTTTGCACTTTCCAGTTCACTTATCAGTTTGTTGAACCTGTCAAAGATTTGAGTGAGGTTTTCATTCTTGCCACCATAAAAGTTTTCATACTGCTGTTTCAAGAGGTCTTTTTGATTTCTCTTGGTACTGGCATTACCAGCAAACCTCTTCTCTAAGGCATTCCAAAGAGAGTGAGCAGTATAAAACTTTTTGAACTGATGTTGATAAGCATTAGGAATGGCTATTTGTAATAGTGTGAGTGCTTTCACTTCTTTCATTCTAGCCTTCCTTTCAAGTTCAGTTTTTGAAGGAGTTTTGACTGGTTTTCCCTCATCATCAAGTTCTGGATCAACTACAGGAGGGAATTCAACAGCTTCCCATATTGCATAATCAATGAATTGAATATGCTGTTGAATCCTGAGTTTCCACATCTCAAACTCAGTGGGCTTGAGCATAGGCACTTTGAGTCCTTGCCCAGATCCACTGCTGCTATTTTCAAATTCCATTGCAAAACAATTGAAAAATTAAGAGAAAGTTTTTGACTTTGAAAAACAAATAGTAACCTGGTTTGAAAAACCTGATTTGAACAACCTGGTTTGACAAACCTGTCTCTGATACCACTTGACATGATCTAAAATATGAATTACCAAGACTAACTGATTTGAACTTATCAGAGTATAAATCAATAATCTTGCTTTAAATCAAAGTTTAATCAAGAAGTTTGCGGAATAACACTTAATTATTTTAACAAAAACTTTCAGAATCAATAATAAATAAACACACAGGAATTAATCAAGACTGTTTGTATTGCTGAATTCATCAATTACAATCACCTCTAATCTGTTTGATTAGACGAAGAACACAGACTGTTCTTAGGGTTTTACAACCTTAGAGGCTTAAGAAAACTTAATCAACAAAGCAATTACAGACTCAAAATATGCAGAAACTCCTACACAATAGAACGACCTATTCTCTGTATTTATATTGCTTCTTGATATGTTTCCTTGACGAACTATGACTTCTCTGATAGTAGATATGATGGAATCTTCATGTAGATATCGTTTCCTGAAAATCAGCACTTTCTGTTTCTGAAACTGTTGAGCAGCTTGAATCTCTTGACAGCATGAACTGAGCAGCTTGAGTTGTTTTGCTCTGGCAGCTTGAACTTTTACACTGGCAGCTCGAGTTTCTTCAACTAGCAGCATGAACTTTGTATTTACATGTAAAATCTACTAACAGTCTGAGAAGTCTAAACTAACAGCTTGAATGTACTTAAACTATTTCCCAACAACTGCTGTGCACTCACAGTCTCTATTTTGAATCTGATCTTCTTTAGATCCAGGACTGTTATCAAGGATAGGATCTACAGTAGTCATAGACTCATCTAATGGTTCATTGACAATCCTATCAGCAACCTCACTCATTGGATGAATGTATTTGTTGTTGTATGGAGGTGGAGTAGCCCTGTAGCCTATGCCTTCTTTGGGATTAACCTGAGATTTTACCCTATCTTTAAATTGGACTTCCATTAGGTGTTCCAGCTTTTGATTAGCCAATTTGAAGTTACCTAGATCTATATTAACAGATTCTAGTTTCTTATTAGCCTCTAACACCTTTTGTTCAGTCTCTTCTACCTTTTTATTTAGGGATTCTATTTTCTTATTTAGCTCCTTTTTCTCCCACTCATGATATGTTCTATCATGTCCCATTTGAATCTCATTATCCTTATAGTCATTGATCTGTTTTTCAAGATCTTCTATGGCTTGCATGTATTCATATCTTCTTTCTTCCATCTTAGCTAGAGTTTTGCACATGCTCTCATTATGATCTCTGTATTTTTTAACCATATTTTTGCATGTTTGAGAGCAGAGTTTAGAATTTACCTCAGATGGTAGTTCAGTGGAGGAGAAATTTGATGTTTCTGCCATTAGAGCTTGATTTTGAAAATCTTCCTCTGTCTGATCACTCCAGTCAAACACATTGTCTTCTTGAGAGATAAATGCTTGTGATGATGAAGCCTGATTAGCTTGTTGAGACCTTAATGATTGTTGACTTTGAGATCTGCATTTCTGGCAAAGTGGCCAAGTTTATGACATTTGTAACACTCAACGTTTGACTTATCAAAAGCTGGTTTGCCTTCTGTTCTGGCTTGAAAGTTAGTCCTGCCAGTTCTTTTAAGAAACATTTTGGCTCTCATGGTCAGCATTGCATGTTGCCACTTCAGATCCATCTCTTCAAGATCATCTGGATGGATCTGTTCTAGATCTTCAGCATTTAGTGCAAACAGTCCATCATTGACAACAAAAGCCTCACAGTGAGCTTCAGTAGAGTTACCATCACCACCTGAAAAGGAATCACTGCAATTAGATTTTTCAGATGACAGAAGAGCAGTATTGTGATTATAAGAAACAGATTTCTTTTTAGTATCAATCTCAGTCTCAAACACTCTCAAACTGTTATACAGATCATCTAGTTCTATTTCATCAAGAGTGTCTTTTGTTCTCCATTGGGCAGCATAAACTGTCCATTCTTCTCCAAGAGATCTGAGAAACTTTCTGTTGACCTCATCTTGATCCAGGCTGACTTTTGCACTTTCCAGTTCACTTATCAGTTTGTTGAACCTGTCAAAGATTTGAGTAAGGTTTTCATTCTTGCCACCAGAAAAGTTCTCATACTGCTGTTTCAAAAGATCCTTTTGATTTCTTTTAGTACTGGCATTACCAGCAAAACTTTTCCCCAAAGCATTCCAAAGAGAATGAGCAGTATAAAACTTTTTGAACTGATGTTGATAAGCATTAGGAATGGTGATAGGCACAAAAAGGCCTCAGTCAAACCTGTTCTGCATCTGAGGGGGAGATTATTAATCAAACCTGTTGATGCCTTTGAAGGTTGTACTTAAGGCCTGTTATATGCCTTATTTAAACCTGAAAATGATTTGCAATATCAGCCTAAAGCTGTTCTATGTGTTGCATGTGTTGCAACAAAGGCAGTTTTGCTCAAGCTGTTCAGTCTGCTGAACATAAACTGTCTACGCTGCTCTACACTGGTGAGCAGCTTGGGCAGTTTACAAGTGTCCTGTTTTTTGTGAACAGAACCTGTTTTTTGTGAACAGGCTAAACACTTTATGGAATGTGTTTCCAAGTCCTCATGTATTGTTTTTGACTACAAGAGCAGTTTACAAAGTCGAAGACAAAGTGGAAATTAGAACTGCTCAGCCTGCCCAAGCTGTTCTGCTACATGAAGACAAAAGGTTATTTGAAAAAGGGTGACAGACCTTTTTCTTATATCAAAATAGGCATTTACAAGGAAGAAAACCACAAAGTTGACATTCCTTATTTGGTTAAAGGCAATGCAACAGTAGACAAAGTGAAAAGACAAAAGTTATGCACATATGAAGACAAGTCTGCTTTTCAGAAAGGTGCAGAAAAGGTTATGTTGTCTTTTCAACAAGACTTTTCCTTTTTCATTCCGTCTAATGAAGAAGCTTCACTTAGATCCTCTGAGCGAATATAAAAGGAAACTTCCAAGGATTGAAAGATTAAGCCAAAAAGCTAAGTGCTGAAAACAAGAGTGAACGTGCATTCAAAGTGTGTCTTTCATGCATGCAAGTCTGGTTGAATAAAACAGTGCTTAGTGTCTAAGTTGTTCTTGTTCAAGCTGTTCCTCAGAGTCTTGTAAACACAGTGAGTGATTCTTAGTGAGTGTATTCATTGTAATTAGTTTAAGTCAATCTTAGACTAGTTAAACATACTATTGTATCTGTCATCTCAGCTTGAACCTTTCCGCATTCAAGCTTGTTTGTAATTAACATTTGTTAATAATACATACAAACATTGAGAAAATTGTGTGTAGTTTTTAAAACAGCTGTATTCACCCCCCCTCTACAGCTTAAAGCTATATACTTGGGATACCTTTTGGGACCTACAACTGGTATCAGAGCAGTTTAGAGTGTGTGTCATTCTAGATCTCTCATTCTCCCAAAATTTCCATGGACAACAGTGCTGCAAGTTCCTCATACTATGACAATGGCTCAATGGGCAAACCTCCAAAGTTCAATCATCAGAACTTTTCTGGTTGGAAGTGCAGAATGATGCTCTACTTAGAGAATCTAGATGTACAACTACCCGAGATTGTAATGGAGGGTCCCTATGTGCCAACCTCTGTTACAACAATAACTCCTGCTGTTGAAGGAGCTGCTCCTGAGATCAGAACATTTGAGAAAGCAAAAGCTCAATGGTCTGATGAAGACAAAAGACTGGTGGCTCTTGATGCAAAGGCCAGAAACAATTTGGTCATCTCTCTTCCTGATGATGTGTTCAAACAGGTTTAGAAAATGAATACTGCAAAGGAGATGTGGGATACTTTGTGTACTGTCTATGATGGACCCACAATCACACTTGACAACAGGATTAATAATCTTGTTAGACAGTATGAACTCTTCTTTGCAAAACCTAAGGAGACTCTCATTGAAACCTACACCAGGTTTACTGCTCTTGTAAATGATCTCAAAGCTGTTGGGATCACCAAGGACAGCCTGACTTTGGTAAACAAGTTCTTAGATGTTCTGCCTGAAGAATGGAATTATTTTTCTAAAATTTTAAGGAATTTAGGTACTATCAAAAGTATGGATCTTGTTAACTTATATGGATCCTTGCTAAATGATAAGCAATCAAGTCAACAGAAGTGAAATGCCTTGGAAATATCTAAGAAAGGTGCAGCCTTTGTGGCTAGTGTGAGACAACCTGTAAATCAAGTGAGCGATGTGTTCACTCAACCTGATCAACAGGCTGATGATAAGGAAGAAATGTCTGATGAGGAAGACAATGCAGATAGTGCTGAACTGGATGATGAGCAGATGATAGCTATGCTTGTCAAAAGGTTCAACAAGAAAAGGTTTGGAAGAAACATGCTACAGGGATGCTCAAATGCTGCCAAAAAGAAAGCATTTGACAAGACCAAAGCTGAGTGCTTCAAATGTGGCAAAACTGGCCAGCTGCTGACTGTGTGTCAAAAGCTGTTGGTCAGACATCCGAACCACACAAGACAAACAGGGATGATGGCTATAGGGTCAAGTACCTTAGGGCCATGGCTAAGCTGAAGAAGTTGGAAAACTCAGTAATTTCTAACCGGCAAAAGGGACTAATGGCAGAAACTTGTGACTGGGAGGAGTCTGATTCATCATCTGATGAAGAAGACAACAACTGTCTGATGGCCAACACTGATGTCCCATCAACAAGCAACTTCAAACAGGATCTGGCTGAAGCTGAAGCTTTCAGCGGCTTGGAGAACTGGAACCCTACAATGATGTATAAGGTACAAAATTTTATGGATTACAGTTCTGAAGAAAAAGTTAAAATGTTTGAATATATGGTTGTTGATCTAAAAGCTGCTGTTGAAAAGCATGCTGTTTTATTATCTGAAATCTCTAAGCTTAAAACTGATATTGAAACAAAATCCAGTAAACTAGACAGCTTCCATAAGTTGGAAGCTGAGCTTGATGAATTAAAACACATCAACTCTATTTTACTAGAAGAAAAGAGAGAAACAGATATAAAACATGCTAAGCTTCAAAACATAGTTGACTCTTGGTGCCAATCTGCACAAAAAGTCAGCCACTGCATAAGTCAGCAGATTCCTGCACAAATCCAAGCCTATCTTGGAGGGGATCTTGACACATCAGCTTCCATTGTTGAGGTTAATAATTTAAAAGAAGACTTGTCCACTCTTGGTGAGCTTCCAAACACTTTTATTTAAAAAGTGAATGGTAAATTAATCTCAACAAACAGGTTAGTCAGGCCTCAAAACACTAACAGCTCGTGTGAACCTAGCTCAAAAGCTGTTGATGAAATGAGTTTTCCATCAAATAAGCTTGCTAAGTGTTCTGTTGATTCACACAAGCAAAAGAAAGGAAAGCATGTCCAAACTGCAGCTGTGGACACCAAACCTGTTGACAAAACAGACTTTGGGTCTAAAGCTGGTGTAAAAAGGCATACTAATCCTTTTAATGCTGAACATTTTGAAAAGAAGTTTTCAAAAGGTAAGCAGTCTGCCTTTAACAAGAATAAGTCTCAGGTTGAAGGCAAACCTGCTGTGATTTCAAATAAGTTTTCAAATCATAGTGGTAAACTGGTTTTAAATGAGAATAAGTATTTAAAAACCAGAAATAATGATTATGTTGATAGGCAACATCAATCACATCTCAGGAAGGGCAAAGGCAAAGTCATTGCTCAGCCTGAGAGATCTGGGAATAAGTTTCTTAAACCTGTGGAGGTTAAAAATCCAATTAAGCTTCCTACCTTTGATATATGCCCTCCTAAAAAGAGGAAAGAAGAGACAGGCAAAGCTGTGGCTATTGAACTTTCCACTCAAGCTATTGATTCATCAAAAAGTGATAAGTTTGCTAAACCTGCTGATGGAATCAACAGAAATAACCCAGAATGTGTTTCTGAAAGGTCTTCTTCCAAAAATGCTAAAAGGAGAAAGTGTTATAAATGTGGAATGAAGACACATCTGGCCAAAGACTGTCCTGAAACTGTGAACATGAGTCCTGTTGACTCTGATGCTTCCCTCACTGCCAACATAAACAGTGTTGGAAACATCTCAGCCAATGAGAGTGGTATTCAAACTGATACCATTCAAATAGGGAATATTAGAGTTGACATTACAAGTCCATCAACAAATGTTGATGAAGTAGGAGAACTCATATCTGTGATGAGTTCCCCTAAAAGTATCTAATATTCTTCTTATCACTCTGCAGGAAAAACAACCATCCCAGGTTTGGTACTTGGACAGTGGCTGCTCAGGGCACATGACAGGTTTTAAGGACCTGCTAAGTGATCTCAGGCCTGAAAAAGGGCCAAAAGTCACATTTGGTGACAATGTACAGGGATCCACTGAGGGATATGGAACTCTTAAAGCTGGTGCTGCAGTGTTCAAAAGAGTAGCCTATGTGGTTGGGCTAAAACATAACCTTGTTAGCATAAGCCAACTGTGTGATGCTGGCTATAAGGTTAACTTTTATGAGCACCTGGGTTACATATTAGATCTCCAAGGCAAAGTTGTGCTGTGTGCTCAACGAAAGAAAGGTGTATATCTTGTGGACATGCAATCTGCTGATTCCACAACTGAAACCTGCTTCCTCACAAGAACAAATGCAGACTTAAACTGGTTATGGCACAAAAGGCTGTCACACCTGAACTTCAAGAACATCAACAAACTCTGTAAGAAAGAGTTGGTGACAGGTTTGCATTCTATGACCTTTGTTAAAGATAAACTCTGCACAGCTTGTGAGAAAGGCAAGCAGAGAAAATCATCTTTTAATTCCAAACATAACTTCTCTATTGATACTCCTCTCTTTTTAATCCATATGGACTTTTTTGGACCTGTTAATGTCCCAAGTCTAGGAGGAAGAAGATACACTCTAGTAATGGTTGATGAGTTCTCCAGGTACACATGGGTTATCTTCTTGAAGAGCAAAGGAGAGGCTGCTAGAGAAATTATTAGATTTGTGAAAAAGATGGAAATGGCGGGTTAGGCGAGAGTAGGCAACTAGCCCATCCTTGCTAGAACAATTGACTACCAGACTTGTATACAAGAATCAAAGGGGAGTTTTTGGGTCACGAGTCTAGTAAGGAGAGACTTATCAAACAAAACAAACACAACCAATATCTTTACTCTAATATAATAGTCGAACTCTACCCAAGTAAAGCAGCTTAGAAGTGATCATGGTACTGAATTCAGAAACAGTACTCTGGAAGACTTCTGTGAAGAGAAAGGAATTACTCAAAACTTTTCAGCTGTAAGAACTCCACAACAAAATGGAGTTGCTGAAAGGAGAAACATAACTCTCATTGAAGCTGCTAGAACCATGCTGTGTGCATCTGGTTTACCTTCATCATTCTGGGCTGAAGCTGTTAACACTGCCTGCTTCACCCAAAACAGATCCTTAGTGGTGAAAAGGTTCAACAAGACCCCCTATGAGCTGCTCAAAGGGAGGAAACCAAATGTCAGTTACTTCCATGTGTTTGGTTGTCCCTGCTTCATTTTGAATCAAAGGGACCAACTGGCAAAGTTTGAACCAAACGCTGATGAATGTGTGTTTGTTGGCTACTCTGCTATCTCTAAAGCCTACAGAGTGTACAACAACAAAAGAAAGGTGATAGATGAATCTATCAATGTCACCTTTGAAGAGTCCAAGAATGCTACCACCAAAGTTGTTTCTGAATCAGTTTCATGAGAATTAAACTTTGATGATCTGATGCATTCCAACAGTGAAGAGGACTCAAAAGCTTCCACAACACTCGGTGTGGAACCTGTTAATCATGATGAGCATGATGATGATTATGTCAATTCACCCTGTGTGAATAAGTGTACTGATCTAATTACAAATGCATGCCCTGAACCTATCAATGCTGATTTTCCTGGTTCCTCTGCTGATATGTTCAACGGTGGTCAGTCATGTTCAACAAATGAACAGGCTCAGGACAACAGTGTGTCTGAAAATCTTGAGAGCTGTTCAACAAGACCTACTGAAGCTGCTGAAAACTCAGGAGAATCATCATTGAAGAATGATCCTAAGTGGATCAGATGTCACCCAAATGATCAAATAATTTGTGACATCAACAAAGGGGTACAAACAAGATGGGACAGCTTAGGGAATTTCTGTATGTTCTCTAGTTTTGTTTCACTAATGAAGCCAAAGAAATTGGATGAAGCACTAAAAGATGCCAATTGGATCACTGCCATGCAAGAAGAACTCAATCAGTTTGAGAGAAACAAGGTGTGGAAGCTGGTCCCTACACCTAAAGGAAAAACTATAATTGGCACTAAATGGGTTTTCAGAAATAAGATGGATGAGCAAGGTCATGTCATAAGGAATAAGGCCAGACTGATTGCTCAAGGTTATAGACAGGAGGAAGGAATTGACTATGATGAGACATTTGCTCCTGTGGCCAGGCTAGACGCAATTCGTTTGTATCTAGCCTACGCTGCTCATAAGAGCATTAAGGTATTTCAAATGGATGTGAAGAGTGCATTCTTAAATGGGAAGCTGCAAGAAGAAGTTTATGTCAAGCAGCCTCCAGGTTTTGAAAATGAACATCATCCAGGTTTTGTCTATAAGTTGGACAAAGCTCTCTATGGTCTTAAACAAGCCCCTAGAGCCTGGTATGACACTCTTACTGAGTTCCTTATGAGCAATGGATATTCTAGAGGTAAAGTGGATACTACACTGTTCATAAAGAAGGTGAAATCTGATATTATGCTTGTTCAAATTTATGTGGATGATATAATATTTGGTTCTACCAATGAGCAGTTATGCAAGAATTTTTCATTACTCATGAAATCTAAATATGAAATGAGTATGATGGGTGAACTTACTTTCTTTTTAGGATTGCAGGTTAAACAAACCTCAACTGGAATTTTCATAAATCAAAGAAAGTATACCTTAGATCTCTTGAAAAAGTTTAAATTTGATCAAAGTTCTCCTATTAAAACCCCAATGGCAACCAATGTAAAATTGGATGCTGATACCAGTGGCAAAGCTGTTTCAGTAACATCTTACAGAGGTATGATTGGGAGCTTGTTATACTTAACTGCTAGTAGACCCGATATTATGTTTGCCACCTGTCTGTGTGCTAGATTCCAAGCTGATCCAAAGGAATCTCATCTAGCTGCTGTTAAGAGGATCTTCAGATACCTGAAGGGTACACCAGGTTTGGGTCTTTGGTATCCCAAAGACTCCATCCTTGAACTAACAGGTTATTCAGATTCTGATTTTGCAGGCTGCAGGCTAGATAGGAAAAGCACAACAGGTGGATGTCAACTCCTTGGTGGTAAGTTGATAAGTTGGTGCAGTAAGAAGCAGAACTCAGTATCTACTTCTACTGCTGAAGCTGAGTACATTGCTGCTGGAAGCTGCTGTGGGCAGATTCTGTGGATGCAGCATCAACTTGAAGATTATGGACTTGTGTATAGGAAAATTCCTATTCTGTGTGATAACACAAGTGCCATAGCCATTTCCAACAATCCAGTATTTCATTCAAGAACAAAGCATATTGAAGTCAGACATCACTTTATCAGGGATCACATTCAGAAAGGTAATGTGGAGGTAAGTTTTATTTCCACAAATGAACAGCTTGCAGACATTTTCACCAAACCTCTTGATGAGACAAGGTTTAATTACCTTGTCAGCAAGTTAGGCATGTTAAACAAATGTGACTAAGTGTCCTCAAAGGTCTAAAACTTTGTATGTGTCACACTGATCAAGTTTCTCAGAACAGCTTAGACAGAACAGGCTATGCATGTTTTGTACTTAGCCACTTTTCTGAAATCCTTGATCAGCTTGAACATACAACAGGCTGAACACAAACAGTTTACTCGTCCAGCCTGATATGATGGTCCATTCTTCACTCTGCTCATTTCCTCACACTGACTTACAAGACATTGTCTTGTAACCTGCTCAGCTATTGGACATAACCTGTTCAGTTGAACAGGCTGAGGAAACAGCTTGAAGAATGAACAGCTTGTGTTGACCCTACTCATCACAGGTTTGACCAACAGCATAGACGAACAGTTTTAATTACCTTTCTTCAAACTTAAGTTACTTAATTTATGTTTTTATTTAACTTAATTACTGCGGATAATGTGGGTTACGTGTGTTAGTGATTAAAAAGGGCTCAAGTGGTCTGACAAACGGTCTGACATGGACAACCGTTCCGTTTTCCGTTAACGACCTTTTTCAAATCAACCGCCCAAAATATTTCTCTCTCATACACACTTACATTCAAATCCTATAAATACCTAATACTGCTACATCTTCGTCTTCCTCACTACTATCATTTCCCTTCTAAGAACCCTAAATATTTGACTAAGTGTCTTGTGCTTCTACTACTTTCCCTACTCTCAAATGGCTCACAGAAACAACCCCTTCCTACTAGTGTTTGTTGGTGATGATGTGCAGAAACATCCATCAGTCACCACTATGCTAACCCTCAAACCCACAAACTACATTGCCAACCTCACAATCCCCAAAAACTATGTGGGGAAAGGTTATGATCAAATGGTGGAGTTTTTGACAGTTCATCCGTTGAACTATGCTATGACTGCATCTCCTGGTGTCCTGTACCAGGAGATGGTGTACGAGTTCTGGTACACTTGTGCCTACAACCCCAACACCAAGGTCATCAAGGGGACTATTCTCAATGGGACTCAGACCATTGAGATTACTGCTGTTCTTCTCAGGGAGGTTCTTCATCTGCCCGTTGCTGATTCATATGATATGCCCCAGCCTGAAAACGAGCAAATGGGAAATTTGCTACGCTTCTGTGGTGTAGCAGAACCCAAAATTGGAGCAACACTGTACAGGAAGGATTTGTCTCCTACCTACAGCTTTCTGTTTGCCTCAGTGATGATGAGCTTCAACAGCAAAGTTGGTTCATTTGACCAACTGAGACGTGATGAAGTCCCAATAGTTCTACAGCTGGTGGATGGGACTACAATTGATATGGCTAAGTGGATCTTTCTGAACTTGAGGAACCTGGTGCACCAAGAGCCAAGACCAGCTGCTGTTCGTTACCCCAGGTTTCTGAGCCTCATATTCAGACACATCTGTGGTGAGAACTTGTACAACTCTCAGCCTTTACTTCATACTGCTGCATTCCCTGTAATAGGGAATAGAGTTTTCTACACTGCTCTACTTCCAAATGAGCCTCCTCTTTCCACACCAATGAGGAGGTTGTTAGGATTGGTGGAAGGACCCTCTGCTGTGAGGGTGGATCCAGAAGCTGCTGCTCCCAAGAGAAAATCCAAAGCCAGGACCAAACTTGTTAAGAGGACCCTGGCAACTACCACTGAAGCTGGGCCTGTGCAAAAGAAGGCCAAAACAGCTCAGTCTGAGTCTGTACTCTTAGCCTCTGTGGCTGAGGGGGAGCAGGCTCCTCACCCTGGTTCATTCGTTGAACCTGAAGCCTCTGTGGCTGGTGCCTTTGTGGCACATGAGACTATGGAACAGGTCAACCCAACTGTTTCTGACCCAGTCTCAAAACCTGTCCTGTCTGAACCCCTCATCACCTCTCCACAATCACCCACTTCATCCATCCACTACCAAAGAAAATCAATCTCCAAAAAGAAACCAGCCCAAACGACCACCTCCTCTGTTCCCTCCCAACAGGGTTCAGTTGTAAGAGAAGCCACCCCTGCTGCCTCTCCTATATTGGGAGAAGGTTCAGCACCATTGGAGACTGCTTCACTCCAGCCTGAGTCAACCCAGAGTCAGCCTAGACCCTCTGGTTCCTCCCAACAGGAACCAGTTGTACAACAGGAGATAACAACCTCAACTATTCCAGCCTCCCAACAGGCTGAGGATATTGAAAGACAGGAGCCCTCTCCACTCCATACTGCGTCCACACTGTCTCCCACTCAAACTTCTTTTCACCCTGAGTCTGCACGAGGTGCCCACACTGCTGATATAGACCAATCAGCAGCTCAGCCTCAAACTTCTGCTCCCCATGATACAGCTGTTTTACACCAAACAGCTGCTGAGGGACCAACAACCCAAGCTGATGAACCTCAGGGATCGTACCATCCCTTTGGTGAGGCTGCTCCTTCTATGCACACTCCATCAGCAGGTTTCACCACTGCTGATGTTGAAATGCATATCCCATCTCCCCATGATGAGGTGCTTTTACACCAAGGCACTGCAGAGGAACCCACACTGGCCTTCATGAGGATGTTGCAACACAAGCAGCATCTGAAAGGCCCCCAACACCAACTCCTATTCCTGATGAAGCAGCTACAGCCGCTGCTGAGGGACCCTTTGACCCCTCCAAGCTGGGCCACATTACTTTTGCCCAGGTTTGGAGCTTCTATCAAATGTTCCTCTTCCCTCTTCCTCACATCCTCATTCACCAGCCTCATCATCATCTTCTCCATCCACCCACTCTAAACAGTCAACCCATACAACTCCATCTCCCAAAGACCTGCCTTTGAAGGATCAGCTTTCTCTGCTGACCAACAAAGTTGGTTCTTTGGAAACCACTCTGACCTCTCTACCCTCTATTATTTCAGACTCTGTGTCTGAACAGCTTAAGGGGTTCTTTGATTTGTTCAAAGATTCCTTTCCTGCAACTCCACAAACAGATAATTCTCAACAGTTGCTAGCACTCACTGCATAGCTGCAAAATGTGTCCACCTCCCTCTCCTCCATTCTTTCACTTCAACAGGACTCTGTGTCCTCAATGACCGCTATCTCTCAACAGCTTTCATCTCTCCTAACTTCTTGCAACACTACTCTACCTAATACTCTGGCCAGCTTGAACTCACTTATTGGCTCCCTATCAAATTCTGTGTCATCAAACCTTGCTGATGTGCAAGATTCTCTCGAATTACATCTTGCACAGCTTCAAAGTTTGTTGTTCACAGCTTCTGATAGGGAACATATTATTCACCTGACCTCACTTACTGATACCCAATCCTCTTCTCTTCAAACCTGTCTTTCCTAGCTTGCAGAGGTAAAGGACAACATGGCATTCTTAGTGAATAGTCTTGTTGGCCCCAGGCCTGCTGCCAAAACTGCTGGTAAACCTGCTGACTTTGTGTCTTCAGGCAGACCGGGTGTTGAAGGTGCTGGTCCATCTCCTTCAAAGGGGGAGAAGTCATCTGCCTCGAAGACTAAGTCTAAGGGGGAGAATACTTCTTCTCCTAAGGAGAAATCAATGGCTACAGCACTCACTGGTCAACCAACAGGAGCTTCAACAGGTACACTGGAGGGTGCCTCCCATGCTGCTCAGCCTACTCAGGCTGAATCTCTAATCCCTGCTCAATCTAAGGGGGAGGAATCTATTCCTGAGGGCAGGCCAAGCAGCAGAAGGAGGCATCTGATCTTCGAAGAAGAAGAGGAGGAGGAGGAAAGTCCTGAAGCTGCTGTAACTACAACAGCTAAAGGAAAAGAAATAGCAGCAACTGATCCTCAACAGCAGAAATCAGCAGAAATCAAATTTCACAAAGCCAGGGCCAAAGAAATGGGTCTTCCTATGCACGAATATTTTGAGTTTAGAGAAGAACAGCTTCAAGCCCTGGAAGCTTTAAGAAAAGAAGAATAATCTGCAAAAGCTGCTAAGTCTTTTGCACTTCAAGAGGCAAGGAAAGTTAAAATGTCCTCTCTTGTTGTGCAGAAGAAAATTTTGGAAGCTGCTAAGGATCGGCAGAGGAGAAGGAACCTGAGAAAGAAAAAGGTGCTCTGGTCTCAGTGGCCAAAACTTCAGTGCCTTCTGCAAGAGCTCAATTTCACTTTGACAACCTGGCAAGAAGAAAATTTCAAGATGTTGCTGATAGAAGGCTTGCTAAGGAGGCAATTGTCAAAGATGTGCCCATTTCAAGAAAAGGCAGTCAGTGGAAGTTAAAAATAACCAGAATGGGTGCAGCAGGCCTAGAACTAGAAACATATGACTTCACTGACGTTGCACAAATGGGGTACAGAGAATGGATTGAGCTTGCAGTTGCTCTGAGTGAGTCTAAATCTGAAACTGCCAAGACTATCAGAGCATATGTGAAGAAGCTGATGGAGAGAGTAAAGAATCTTGGCCTGATCTCCAAAGAGGTAAGTTAAGGTGTCTATGTGACACAACCAAAAATAAAGGCCAGGAGGACAAGGAAGGACACTGAGATGGAACAACTCCTCACCCTGATAGAACAAGGTGACTATGCTATTGAGATGAAAGGAGTTGATCACAGCCTGCCTAGTGGAATTGAGTTTCAAGATGGCAAGATCATTGAAGAGAAGAAATGCTTTCAGAGAGCATCAGATCTATACAAGGTGGATCTGAGACAGCTTGTAGCCTTCAGACTTGCAGTTTCATTCATGCAGTCAAGCAGGTGGAGAGCAGCTATCTGGGAACAGCTCAGAGGCTGTTATGAAAGTGGTGAGCTTGAGGATCCCAAGTTTATGATAATAAGAAGTGAGATTGAAGAGCTTGAGGATACCAGAGAGCAACTTGAGAAGATGTTTGAAGGTCCCCCTCCATTGTGATGAAGTCCATCTACCATCTGGGTAGATGAAGAATGGAAGTTGTCCATCAGTTGGACAGGCTTACCATTTTCTGTTCCCAACAAAAACAGTCCAATGTACATTAGTTGTACTTTATTTACATATGTTGTAATTTTCTTTTTACATTAGTTGTAATATACATCAGTACATCAGTTGTACTTTTGTAAGAACATGTGTTGTTCTAATGTAATCAAAAATCAGTATATATATAAACTGATCTTTTACTTTATGTTGATGTTGTAATTTTATTTCAACAAATGTACTGTAAAAATATATAGTGACTTTTGGTAAGGCCAGCTTAGACTGGTTATTGCAAATAGGGGGAGATTGATAGGCACAAAAAGGCCTCAGTCAAACCTGTTCTGCATCTGGGGGGGAGATTATTAATCAAACCTGTTGATGCCTTTGAAGGTTGTACTTAAGGCCTGTTATATGCCTTATTTAAAACCTGAAAATGATTTGCAATATCAGCCTAAAGCTGTTCTATGTGTTGCATGTGTTGCAACAAAGGCAGTTTTGCTCAAGCTGTTCAGTCTGCTGAACAGGCTGAACATAAACTGTCTACGCTGCTCTACACTGGTGAGCAGCTTGGGCAGTTTACAAGTGTTCTGTTCTTTGTGAACAGAACCTGTTCTTTGTGAACAGGCTAAACACTTTATGGAATGTGTTTCCAAGTCCTCATGTATTGTTTTTTACTACAAGATCAGTTTACAAAGTCGAAGACAAAGTGGAAATCAGAAGTGCTCAGCCTGCCCAAGCTGTTCTGCTACATGAAGACAAAAGGTTATTTGAAAAAGGGTGACAGACCTTTTTCTTATATCAAAATAGGCCTTTACAAGGAAGAAAAACACAAAGTTGACATTCCTTATTTGGTTAAAGGCAATGCAACAGTAGACAAAGTGAAAAGACAAAAGTTCTGCACATATGAAGACAAGTCTGCTTTTCAGAAAGGTGCAGAAAAGGTTATGTTGTCTTTTCAACAAGACTTTTCCTTTTTCATTCCGTCCAATGAAGAAGCTTCACTTAGATCCTCTGAGCGAATATAAAAGGAAACTTCCAAGGATTGAAAGATCAAGCCAAAAAGCTAAGTGCTGAAAACAAGAGTGAACGTGCATTCAAAGTGTGTCTTTCATGCATGCAAGTCTTCTTGAATAAAACAGTGCTCAGTGTCTAAGTTGTTCTTGTTCAAGCTGTTCCTCAGAGTCTTGTAAACACAGTGAGTGATTCTTAGTGAGTGTATTCATTGTAATTAGTTTAAGTCAGTCTTAGACTAGTTAAACATACTGTTGTATCTGTCATCTCAGCATGAACCTTTCCGCATTCAAGCTTGTTTGTAATTAATATTTGTTAATAATACATACAAACATTGAGAAAATTGTGTGTAGTTTTTAAACAGCTGTATTCACCCCCCCTCCCCCCCTCTACAGCTTAAAGCTATATACTTGGGATACCTTTTGGGACCTACAAATGGCTATTTCTAGAAGTGTAAGAGCTTTCACTTCATTCATTCTAGCCTTTCTTTCAAGTTCAGTTTTTGGTGGAGTTTTGACTGGTTTTCCCTCATCATCAAGTTCTGGATCAACTACAGGAGGAAATTCAACAGCTTCCCATATGGCATAATCAATGAATTGAATATGCTGTTGAATCCTGAGTTTCCACATCTCAAACTCAGTGGGCTTGAGCATAGGCACTTTGAGTCCTTGCCCAGATCCACTGCTGCTATTATCAAATTCCATTGCAAAGGATTAAAAATTTAAAAGAAAGATTTCGACTTTGAAAACCAAAGAACAACCTGGCTCTGATACCACTTGTCAGGATCTTAACTTCACTAACCAAGACTAACTGATTTGAATTTATCAGAGTATAAATCAATAATCTTGCTTTGAATCAAAGTTTAATTAAGAAGTTTGCGGAATAACACTCAATTATTTTAACAAAAGCTTTTAGAACTCATAACGCATAAATAAGTAAATAAAAACTGCTTGTATTGCTGACTTCAATGATTACAATCACCTCTAATCTGTTTGATTAGACGAAGAACACAAATTGTTCTTAGGGTTTTACAACCTTAGAGGCTTATGGAAACTTTAAACAAAAAGCAATTACAATTTTGAATATGCAGAAACTCCTATCGAATAGAAAAACCTATTCTATGTATTTATAATGCTTTTCTGACTTGTTTCCTTGAAGGACTCTGACTTCTTTGATAGTAGATATGCTGGAATCTTCATGTAGATATTTCTTGCTGAATATCAACACTTTCTGTTTATGAAACCGTTGAGCAGCTTGAAACACTTAGCAGCTTGAGAAGGGCAGCTTGAGTGAAATGCTCTGGCAGCATGAACTTTTGTACTAGCAGCTCGAGTTTCTTCAACTAACAGCATGAACTTTGTATTTACACAGAAATTCTACTAACAGTCTGAAAAGTCTAACTAACAGTTTGAACTACTTAGAATATTTCCCAACACCTTGTGATTGAACAACCTGAACCCTATTTAGAACATAACAAGCTGTATTGACTGCCTCTGCCCAAAAGGTCATTGGCAGTTTGGAATCAGCTAGCATGGTTCTAGCAGCCTCAATAAAGTTCTGTTCTTTCTTTTAGCTACACCATTTTGTTGTGGTGTTCTTGGTGAACTATAGTGCCTAGCAATACCTTTAGACTCACAGAAACTGTCTAGGATATGATTTTTAAACTCAGTTCCATTATCTGACCTGATCACCTTAAGTTTTAAGCTGGATTGGTTTTCTATCTTAAGAATAAATGATTTAACTAGCTCAGCAGTTACATCTTTAGTCCTAAGAAAGTATACCCATGTGAATCTGGTGAAATCATCAACAATGACTAAACAGTAAGCTCTTTTATTCAAACTCAAAACAGATGTTGGACCAAAGAGGTCCATATGAATAAGATGAAGAGCAGATGAGATTGAATTTACTTCTTTGGCCTTATGAGAAGTTTTGTGTTGCTTGCCTTTAAGACATGCTACACAATGATTATCACAGATGAACTCCTTTTGTGGTAAACATCTTACCAAATTCTTTTTGACTAAAACATTCATAGATTTGAAGTTCATGTGACAAATCCTTCCAAAGAGCAGACTCATTAGATGATGCTTTGGATATCAAACAGCTTAAAGTACTTGATTTGGATAAAAGATCTGTGTCCAAACAGTAGACATTGTCCTTTCTTAGGGTTCTAAGTAAAACAAGATTTTCAGGTATTTTAAAATCTTTTGAAAGAACAATGCACTCAGAATCTGTGAAGACAACAATATTTTATTTATCACAGATTTGAGACACACTTAGTAAATTGTACTTTAGCTGTTCAACATACAAAACATCATTGAAAAGCATATTGCCTGCTTTGACAGTACCTTTACCTGTGACCTTACCTCCCTTCGAATTTCCTCCAAATGCAACAAACCCTCCTTCAAAGCCTTTGAAATTTGACAAGCATTCAGAATTGCCTATCATGTGCCTAGAGCATCCACTGTCCAAATGTCATCTTGTTTTATGTTGTGACCTGTGGGTGCCCTGCACAAATAAAAGCTTAGTTAGTAGTGGAGTAAACCCAAACCAAGTTGGTTTTGGGTTGTCCTTGTGCATTGACATAACTAAACACTGTTTGTGACTTTTTATACTTAGTGAGATCCACTGGTGGATGCTGTGAAGAATATTTAGTTATGACATGAGGTATCTAGGTGTTCTTTCCAACCTTTGCATTAACAGTCTCAGATGATCCATTACCAGTTCCAGCTTTAGGCTTAGCAGTTTGAACTGGGTTTTTAGTGCTAACAGCTTCAGAGTTTGCACAACCAGTTTCAACTTTAGGCCTGCCAGTTTCAACATTTGTATTAACAGTTTGATCTGAGTTTTTGCCTTTAACACACCCATATCTGTTTAAAAACTGATTTGGGTTTTGCCAAAACTTTTTTTTGGTGTGAGGACTGTTTTTTATTGACTTTTAAGAATCTGTGATCAACTGTTTTCTTTGGAACTGGTGCAACAGGTGGTTTGGCCTTAAGATTTTTTGTGTTTTTAACAAATGCCTGTTTCTGAACCACAGTCTGTTTTGCAACAGATGGTTTGTACAAGTAATGTCTGGCAAAATGGTTTTTCCTGCCACAATGGAAACATCTTTTGACTGTTTTGATTGGAGAACCAGTTTTATTTGACCAAAACTGGTTCTTGTTCCTTTGATTTCCCTTTACCTGCTGTTGTGTAGGAAAGTTTTGGACACCATGCTTTTGGCATGTGTAGATTGGAATAGTCTTACCCCTTTTATTACCTTTTGAGGAAGATGCAGTGTTACAGTTGGAAGGTACAGAAACATGTGGAGCAGCATGGCATACACTCATCTTCTCTTTTCCTTTCTTACTAGGGGTAGAGGTTTCTCTAGGTGCAGTCATTGTTATGGGATCTCTCTCAATCTCTTTGCACTCACAGCCTTCATTTGAAATCAGTTTTTCTTTAGATTCATGACTGTTTTCAAGGATAGGATCTACAATAGTCATTGACTCATCTAATGGTTCATTAATAAGTCTATCAGCAACTTCACTCATGGGATGAATATATTTGTTGTTGTATGGGGGTGGAGTGGCTCTGTATCCTATACCTTCTTTGGGATTGAGTTGAGATTTTACCCTATCTTTAAATTGAACTTCCATTAGGTGTTCCAGCTTTTGATTTGCCAATTTGAATGTGATTTACAGTTTCTCTCTATCAATCAATTAACAATTCAATAATAAGAACAATAACAATGATTAAAACTGACCGAATGATTCTATTGCAAGAATGTCGATTACAAAATGATGAGATGATGATCCAAAATGTCAGTAACCGTTTTCTCCAAAAAGTGAAATGTCAGAACTATTACATTGAAAGTCAAACTTACTATATATATACATATTTTTCACAACTATGAATGAATTACAAAACAAACCCTATACTTTGACTTCCATCAATTACAATGTATTCTAACAATCTCCCCCTTTGATGGAATGTGAAAAGTCTTTAAATCGTCAATCCAAGCTTTTGTTCAAACCTTCTTATGCTTTTCCGATCAGAGAGCCTCCATTCAATCTTTGAAATGAATTCTACCATCAGTCTTCGGTCATTCACAGATAAGCCTCCTCTCTTTGTCTTTCTCTTCCTATCCGATGCAAGCTTTCCCTTTAAACCACTCAACACTTTGTTTAGTGTACCATCTGAAAATTTGTTGAGTTCGACACTTCTCATAGCCCTTAGCTTCTTATTTCTATCCTTTTACATAACAGCTAGATGCTTTACCATGACGACTTGAAATTCTTTCAATTCTCCAGCAAACTTAATATCTCTATGTGGAGCTGTCATGTTTATCTTCCTCATTCCTCGTTCCACACCTATCTGCAGATCTTGCACTGACATCAATACCAATTTGATATGCATGAAGTGAAAAAGTGTCTTCAGGGCAAATCTGCAGTGTTCATTTCTCTTATTTCTGCACAATTCATCAAATATTTCTTCAATGTCGACCAGGTGGATATTGAACATATCAGCTTCAGTGAACGTATAAGTATTTCCATCAGCTCTAGTAACAGTGAATGTCGGATAGAAAATCTTAACGAATCTGTCTTTTTCTATTTTAACAAGATCAACTATCCTGAACTCACTCTTAACTTTATCAACTTCTTGTGTCTTATTCCTCAGAAAACTGGCATAGTTGACCAGATGTGGCATGTTTGGTTCTAAAACCCTAAACAACTTAAGGAAAGAACATGGTGCTTGTCTTTTACAAAATATTCGTTTCTCCAGAATGTCTTCAATATACGGCATTTTGTTTCTTTTCCTTATAAACTCTGTTGATCTTTTAGCTGGAAGCTCAAATTTCTTTACTTTGTTCTTGCGAATCTCATCTTTGTTCAGCAAAGTAAGCATATCTTGAATTTCTCTTTGAACTACTTGTTGTGCTTCAAACCTGAGCCTATGTTGCTTTTGAGACTCATCTGCCAGCACATATTCATTAAAGAATCTTTCCATCACCTCAACCTCATTTAACACAACTCTTTCTAACCACATTTTCCACTGGAAACTCTTCAGCTTCTTCCTTAACTTGAATCACAACCTCAGGCTTTTCAACCGTTGGTGTCGATATAGTTTCTTTCAGAATCTCCTGAACTAACCCTTCTTCTTCTTCAATCCTTTCTCCTCAAAAATCAACATCAGTGAATGTAATTACATCATCATCTTCAGAAACTTCAATATATTCCTCTCTCTCTTCTTCTACACCTTGAATCCTTAACTCATGTTCCTTAATTTGAACATCATCTTCAGAATCATTATACTCTTCAAAGTTGTAAATATCAGACTGAATGTTCAAAGGAACTGGAACATCTTCATAAAGAATCAATCCCAGCTCACTTTGTTCACCAGCCGATTCTTTTGTGCTCCCTGCTTCTCTCTCTTTGACTTCTGCTTCTTTCTCCGGGTATGTTATCATTAAAACCCCAGGTGTAGGCTCATCAAGCTTTCTCCTCTTCTCTCCCTCATGAGGAGCATCATCAGAGTCCTCATCATGCTCATCATGTTTTCTTTTAGATGAGGAAGCTTGTGCCTTACACGTTTCTTCAACTGCCGCAACTCTCTCCGATAAATTTCCCAAAGCAGTTATCACCGTGCTTTCCAAACTTATCATTCGCTCCCTCATTTCATCAAATTGTTCAAAAACGAACTCCTTCAGCTCTTTCTTTAATTCATCGATAGCTTGATTTGACTCAGATTGTTTTATTGATTCTTCTGCAACTGACTTTCCTTTTAAAAACTTGTGAATGTTTGACATCTGTGCCATCACTTCAGACAACTGAGCAGATACATGTGTATTTACTCCGGCAACAGCTGCATTCAATGCTTGATTCAACGAGGATTCAGTAACAAATGGGGATAGAGTCACCACTGGGTCACTTAGACTTCCAGTTGTCACAACAGTCGAACTTGTGAAAAGCACGTCTGTGTGGCCAGTACTCAGAGATGGCAATGTGGTCGCGCTGACTGGACTTCCACCCTCTTCAAGCGACGGAGCAACAAATGCTTCCGAAGCTGAGGATGTTCCGGTGGGAACACGAAGTTCAGCCACACTTACTTCAACAGATGAAGTCGACTCTAGTGTCCTAAGCTGTGTAGGATCTATACCCTGTGAATGAATAGATGTCGTACACTCGGGAAGATGTGTACTTATTTCAATATCCATCAAGTCCAAATGACTCTCGGATAGAAGATGTGGTTCATCCCGGTGCTCAAATGAAACAATCTCCTGTTGAGAGGAGACTGAGTGGATGGTTGGGTGTGCACTTGTCAGTGGGATACTGACTTCTTCAATGCTAACTCTCATAGGAGAGCTAACAGCAGATGTGATTAAACCCCGATTTTCTAGGTTTAAGGTATCCCTCACACTCTCTTGTGCAATACTCACTATATCCATCATCACAATACCGCCCTCATGATGATCACCACCATCAGAACCATCATCATCATCATCATCACCTTCATCTTCTCCTTCTTGAATATCCGATAAAGTTCTCTCAGAATCAGATTTCTGAGCTGTAACATCCCAATTTTCAAATATATGTAATTTACGATTTTAAGACTCAATTATTGTACTTTTGGATGATTGTATTAATTTAAGTTACTTATAATCATATTATCAGTTAAATATGAAAATACGAAGTTGAGGGGTATAAAGTGCAAATGGGTCAAAATAGCAAATAAAAGATGGAAAAGCCTTTCACTTTTCAAAATCCTCTCTCTCTCTCTATACTCTCTCTCTCTCACCGGTTTCTCTCATCTCTCTCTCTAACTCTCGGCTTTAATCCAAGGAAACAAGAAATCATCAAATTTGAAGTGCAAAAGTTTGGATTCAAGTGCAAAAATAGGAACTATAACAACTGCAACAGACAATTTGAGGTAAGATTCGTTCAAAATTGAGATTTATAGAGTTTTTGGGTCGGTTTTTATGAAAACCGATTTCTAAGATTTAAGTAGCAAATGTTAATGCATGTTGGAATTTATTGTTGCAATGTTCAAATCGAGTGTTAGAGATGTTGTGTACAAAATTTCAGGTTCTAATTCCACTCCTAAGTATGAATTCTGTAATTGTGTGTGTGTTTTAGTGTGTGTTCTTCGAAGACATGAAGAAAAATGAACAAAAATGGGTTGTTTTGGTACATTACTGTTATATTATAAGTTGATTTAGTACATATAAGCTTATAGTTGCAATATTAGACTCAAAACATGCAAAAAATGGTCAAAAACATAATTCTGGAAAATATTGGAAAAATATGCTAAGTATGAACTCGGAATATGATGCATCCGAATTCGGATTCACCCCAATTCGGATCAAACAGTGATTTCGGATCCATCCGAGTTCGGACCAACAGTCAATTCGGATACCTTCCCAATTCGGACCATATACAATCCGAACCACCCCCATTTCGGAGTACACACATTTCGGACCACAGTCTATTTCGGACCAACACCTAATTCGGACCATCCGGACTTCGGACCATCCGAATTCGGATGTGGTCCGAATTCAGTAAGAAATTCATTTAAATTACAGAAATTTAGTTTTAAGCAATTACTGACATTACATCACTATTACACCTACTTTACAGATCATTGTGGTGTTATCAAAACACACATTGATTCAGGATCAAGTCACTATACCAATCACTGTGAGTAACAGATTGTCATTCGAACATTTATTGTTTTTGCATTCATGTTTATACATTCAATGGCATGTTCACTTTGTTCATATACATCATTTGGCACTCGTACATGATTTGTTGTTATGATGCACACTCGTACTTGACATGTAATACACATGTAGCCAGCGTTCAATTGAAAGTGCATCTATTTACATCATGCTTGCACTGCATGATCATTACTTCACAATCTGATGCGACCTGGACTGGGGCTGACAGCAGGCCACTGTCGGGGACTGATCATCCCACTCGTATCCCATCAGGTTCGGCACATCCCCGATCAGCATATTGAACTGCCAACCCATGCTTTCACTGCATGGTTTTCACATACATTGAGGCTTACACTGCCTGTACACACATACATGGGGCTTACACTGCCCATGGTTAAGCATTGCTTGTAAAGAAATATATGTTGTTTGCATAATCTGTTATCTCACTAAGCTTTAGCTTACAGTTGACTCACAATGTTTTCAGGCAAAGGCAAAAGTGTAGCTGGACCATCTACTTAAGCATATCAAATCAATATCCCGGAGACCTTAGTAGCTATTGGTACTTGAATGTAATAGCTTTGGGCTGGGATTTCTACTTCTAAAACAATTATGTTGATGTAATAGTTAGACTCTTATCACTGTAGACATGTATTCTATTGCTTTAGTGTGGATTTGCTTAATTCTAATTTAAGTATTCAATTTCAATTATCATGATTACTCATTGGGTTGTTAGTCGATCCTGGAGATTACAATTATATCATTAATTAACAAGGACGTCACAGTTTGGTATCAGAGCATTAGTTTGAGGTTTCAAGTGTCCGCGAGGACTTGGAATCAAACTTAGGTTATGATATTAGAATGAACTTCTAAGTAATGATCTGAACTAAGATAGGATTGACATGCACACGGGGAAACACAAAGGGTAACTGTACACTTAGGACTTACAAATAAATGTTCTAAATATAAGTTGTTATATTTCAGAACATGTCAGGAGACGATATGACTCCTCAGCAAATGTTCCAGATGATGCAAGCTCTCATGGAACAAAACAATGAGCTACAATCCAAACGAATGGCTGAGCAGGCTCAGTCATTTGCTGATCAGTTAAAGGCCAGAGATGAGGCCGAGGCAAAACGTAAGGCTGACAAACGAAAGAACAAGGAACAACAACAGGACGACCAAGAGGAAAGACAAGACACTGGGTCTTCTAACAGATCAAGGGGTTGTAGGTTTAAGGACTTCAAAAGTAACGGGGCTGTTACTTTTGATGGAACCGGTGATGCTGTGACTGCACTGGAATGGATCACCACCACGGAACGAACTTTCAGGATCAGCGACTGCGCTGATAAAGACATGGTCCGCTTTGCAACCGCTATGTTTGCAAGGGACGCTGTTATGTGGTGGGACGCAATGACACATGTGTTGACGATGGAGGTAGTGTCACACATGTCATGGAGCGAGTTTAAGGAAGTGTTTTCTCAACAGTACTGTCCAGCCGACGAGAAGCGACGTCTCGAGGCAAAGTTCCTGAATCTGACTCAAGGAACGAAAACGGTTACACAATATGCCGTTGAGTTCACTCGATTGAGTCTGTTCGCACCCCATCAGGTAGACACAGAAGAGAGGAAGATAGCCCGGTTTGAGGCCGGACTAGATTATGAGATTCGCCGAACCATGAGTGGGGTTCGGTATACAACTTTTGCCGGTTTACTTGAGGCTGCTCGGAATGTGGAGCAGATCGTCTTATTATCAGGTTATGTAATCGGGTCAGCCGCCGCACCACCGACTCAACCGTCGCCGCCAAAAAGGCAGCGGGAGTCTGGATCTTCCCGATTCTCTCCTCAATCCCATCAACAGTCATCATCACCCAAGAAGGGAAGAGCCTTTTCGGCCAGTTCAGAAATGAGAGACTGCAGACGATGCAGAAAAGCGCACTCTGGGGAGTGCAAGACTCGGGACATGTATTGTTTCTGCTGTGGGCAGAAAGGCCATCACTGGAAGCATTGTCCACGAAAAGATGATGCATGCTACAACTGCCACAGACTTGGCCATTTCTCAAGGGACTGCCCGAAACCCCCACGAGATCAGAATGCTCCACAATCAAAAGCAAGATCTTCTGTAGCTTCCACGGCTCGCAGGGATCAATCTCAAAGGGCTCCAACAAGGGCGTTCCAAATCACAGCTGAAGAAGCAAAGGATGACCCGGAGGTGGTCACTGGTACGTTCTATGTTAACTCAATTCCTGCATGTATACTGTTTGACTCTGGAGCAAATCGTTCGTTTGTCTCCACTACATTTGCTCGTCAATTTAACATGCCAACTTCCAAACTGCAATTTGTACTTGACATAGAGACTGCTAGCAATATGTTAGTAAAAGCAGACAAAGTGTATAGGAATTGTACATTATTGGTAGAAGACGTAGTATTCAATATAGATCTGATCCCTATGGAGTTCGGGGAATTCGATGTCATAGTAGGCATGGACTGGTTAGTTCATAACGAGGCCCAAATCGTTTGCAAGAAAAGAATGATCAAGATTACCACTCCCGAGGGCCGAGACATTTGCATATATGGTGATAGACACAAAGGCGACTTGTGCCTTATTTCAATTGCAAAAGCCCGAAAGCATGTTGCCAAGGGTTGTTCTGCATATTTAGCTTACGCTGTCGATGCTAAGGCTGAAATTCAATCTCCTTCCACCGTTCCCGTTGTTTCAGAATTTCTAGATGTCTTTCCAGAAGATATCTCGGGATTGCCACCTGATCGTCAAGTGGAATTCTGCATTGACCTCATTCCCGGAGCTGCTCCAATAGCAAAGCCTCCTTATCGTTTAGCCCCTGCTGAAATGCAGGAAATGATGAAACAATTACAGGAGTTGCTCGATAAGGGTTTCATACGCCCAAGTTCTTCTCCATGGGGCGCTCCTGTTCTGTTTGTCAAGAAGAAAGATGGCACACTGCGAATGTGCATCGACTATCGAGAACTCAATAAAGTCACAATCAAGAACAAGTATCTGTTGCCCCGGATTGATGATCTCTTCGACCAGTTACAAGGTCCAAGCTACTTCTCGAAGATTGATCTTCGTTCGGATTATCATCAACTCAAAGTACATCCAGACGATATTCCTAAGAAGGCTTTCAGAACTCGTTACGGACACTACGAGTTTTGGGTGATGCCATTTGGTCTCACAAATGCGCCGGCTGCTTTCATGGATCTCATAAACAGAGTCTGCCGGCCAATGCTCGACAAATCGGTCATCATGTTCATCGATGACATTCTCATATATTCAAAGACCAAAGAGGATCATGCTGCACATCTGCGAGAATTGCTAGAGTTGCTGCGCAAAGAGCAACTTTATGCCAAATTCTCGAAATGTGAATTCTGGTTTAGGCAGGTACGTCTCAACAATCGAAACAATTTCATGATCCTTATACTTAATCATAAACTCGTTGTTAGCTTGTACTTACTCAATATTCAATTCAGATCCAATTCTTGGGGCACGTGATATCTGGTGCTGGGATTGCTGTTGATCCTGCAAAGATCGAAGCTATCCAGAACTGGGAATCACCCCGCAACGCCTCAGAAATTCGTAGCTTTCTGGGATTGGCTGGTTATTACCACCGATTCATTAAAGACTTCTCCAAAATCGCCATTCCACTTACAAAGCTAACTCGCAAGAACGCAACCTTCTTTTGGAAAGAAAAACAGCAAGTGGCTTTTGACAAACTGAAGAATTTGCTAAGTGAAGCACCAGTGTTAGCCCTGCCTGAAGGGAACGAGGACTTCGTAGTCTATACAGATGCATCAGGCACGGGTTTAGGTGTTGTTCTAATGCAAAGAGGAAACGTCATAGCTTATGCTTCTAGACAACTCAAACCACATGAGAAAGACTACTCTACTCATGATCTAGAGCTAACTGCCGTGACTTTCGCTCTCAAGTTATGGAGACACTATTTGTACGGAACCAAGTGTCAGCTCTACACTGATCACAAGAGTTTAAAGTATATATTCAGTCAGAAGGACTTGAATATGAGGCAAAGAAGGTCAATGGAGCTAATAAAAGATTACGACTGTGAGATTCTCTATCATCCAGGGAAGGCCAACGTAGTGGCCGATGCTCTAAGTCGAAAAGCATACTGCAAGGCATATTGCTACGCCTTGACTTCTACAATTTTGACCTCAACTATTATAGATGGTGTTAGGGCTGCTCAGTTACAGGCCCTAAAAGAAGAGAATGTTAAAGACGAAGATATCAGAATTCAGTTGCCGTTAATGCAAGACGATGGAACTGGACTGAAAGGAGTTTACGGCAGAATTTGGGTTCCTAAGTTCGGGAACATGCGCGAAGTAATTCTTGCAGAAGCTCATCAATATAAATTCTCAATTCATCCTGGCAGCACAAAAATGTACAACGACTTGAAAGCCGACTTCTGGTGGCCAGGATTGAAAAGAGATGTCGGTCAGTATGTTGAAAGGTGCAGAACATGTCGTCTAGTCAAAGCCGAGCACCAGCAACCCTATGGTAGTATGCAACCTCTTCCTATCCCAGAATGGAAGTGGGACCATATTACTATGGATTTCGTAACAAAGCTGCCTAAGACACGTCGTCAACATGATGCCATTTGGGTCATCGTTGACCGATTAACCAAATCTGCTCATTTCATACCAATCCGAGAAACCTACTCACTGGACCGACTTGCCCAGATCTACGTAAACGAAATCGTTATTAGGCATGGTGTGCCTAAGTCTATTGTCTCTGACCGAGATAGTAGATTCACTTCCAATTTCTGGGCTGCTTTACAAAACGGTCTTGGTACTCGTATCGCAATGAGTACTGCCTATAGACCCCAATCTGATGGTCAAAGTGAAAGAAAAATTTTAACTCTCGAAGACATGCTCAGAGCCTGTGTCATGGATTTGGGTGGTAACTGAGACGATCACCTCCCATTGGTTGAATTCTCCTACAACAATAGTTACCATTCCACTATCAAGATGGCACCGTTCGAGTCTCTATACGGAAGAAAATGTAGGACTCCAACCTGTTGGAGGGAAACAGGAGAAACTCCAATAGCTGGTCCTGCTTTGCTACAAGAAACAAATGAAAAGATCCAACTCATTCGACAGTACATGAAAACGGCACAAGATCGGCAAAAGAATTACCACGATCGCCGTCATAAAGCGATAGAGTTTCAAAAGGACGATTGGGTATACTTAAAAGTTTCCCCAATGAAAGGTGTTACAAGATTCGTAAAGCGAGGAAAGCTATCGCCTCGATTCATAGGACCTTTCAAAATACTAGAAAGAGTTGGGAATCAGTCCTATCACTTGGACTTACCAGAAGAACTATCAGGAGTTCACCCGGTCTTCCACGTAGGATACTTAAGAAAGAGTCTGGTGCCCGAGAGGGAACCATGGACTGATCACTCGGACATTAAGGTTGACGAACGGCTAAGGTTCGTTGATGAACCGGAGTGCATTTTGGAGACAAAAGTCAAGAAACTACGAAATAAGGAAATCAGGATGGTGCTGGTCAAGTGGAAGCATCATCGGGGAGCTAATCATACTTGGGAATCAGAACAAGACATGAAGACTAAGTACCCAAGTTTGTTTAGCGCAGCATGACTTCGCGGACGAAGTATAGGCGTGGTGGAGCCCATGCTGTAACATCCCAATTTTCAAATATATGTAATTTACGATTTTAAGACTCAATTATTGTACTTTTGGATGATTGTATTAATTTAAGTTACTTATAATCATATTATCAGTTAAATATGAAAATACGAAGTTGAGGGGTATAAAGTGCAAATGGGTCAAAATAGCAAATAAAAGATGGAAAAGCCTTTCACTTTTCAAAATCCTCTCTCTCTCTACTCTCTCTCTCTCACCGGTTTCTCTCATCTCTCTCTCTAACTCTCGGCTTTAATCCAAGGAAACAAGAAATCATCAAATTTGAAGTGCAAAAGTTTGGATTCAAGTGCAAAAATAGGAACTATAACAACTGCAACAGACAATTTGAGGTAAGATTCGTTCAAAATTGAGATTTATAGAGTTTTTGGGTCGGTTTTTATGAAAACCGATTTCTAAGATTTAAGTAGCAAATGTTAATGCATGTTGGAATTTATTGTTGCAATGTTCAAATCGAGTGTTAGAGATGTTGTGTACAAAATTTCAGGTTCTAATTCCACTCCTAAGTATGAATTCTGTAATTGTGTGTGTGTTTTAGTGTGTGTTCTTCGAAGACATGAAGAAAAATGAACAAAAATGGGTTGTTTTGGTACATTACTGTTATATTATAAGTTGATTTAGTACATATAAGCTTATAGTTGCAATATTAGACTCAAAACATGCAAAAATGGTCAAAAACATAATTCTGGAAAATATTGGAAAAATATGCTAAGTATGAACTCGGAATATGATCCATCCGAATTCGGATTCACCCCAATTCGGATCAAACAGTGATTTCGGATCCATCCGAGTTCGGACCAACAGTCAATTCGGATACCTTCCCAATTCGGACCATATACAATCCGAACCACCCCCATTTCGGAGTACACACATTTCGGACCACAGTCTATTTCGGACCAACACCTAATTCGGACCATCCGGACTTCGGACCATCCGAATTCGGATGTGGTCCGAATTCAGTAAGAAATTCATTTAAATTACAGAAATTTAGTTTTAAGCAATTACTGACATTACATCACTATTACACCTACTTTACAGATCATTGTGGTGTTATCAAAACACACATTGATTCAGGATCAAGTCACTATACCAATCACTGTGAGTAACAGATTGTCATTCGAACATTTATTGTTTTTGCATTCATGTTTATACATTCAATGGCATGTTCACTTTGTTCATATACATCATTTGGCACTCGTACATGATTTGTTGTTATGATGCACACTCGTACTTGACATGTAATACACATGTAGCCAGCGTTCAATTGAAAGTGCATCTATTTACATCATGCTTGCACTGCATGATCATTACTTCACAATCTGATGCGACCTGGACTGGGGCTGACAGCAGACCACTGTCGGGGACTGATCATCCCACTCGTATCCCATCAGGTTCGGCACATCCCCGATCAGCATATTGAACTGCCAACCCATGCTTTCACTGCATGGTTTTCACATACATTGAGGCTTACACTGCCTGTACACACATACATGGGGCTTACACTGCCCATGGTTAAGCATTGCTTGTAAAGAAATATTTGTTGTTTGCATAATCTGTTATCTCACTAAGTTTTAGCTTACAGTTGACTCACAATGTTTTCAGGCAAAGGCAAAAGTGTAGCTGGACCATCTACTTAAGCATATCAAATCAATATCCCGGAGACCTTAGTAGCTATTGGTACTTGAATGTAATAGCTTTGGGCTGGGATTTCTACTTCTAAAACAATTATGTTGATGTAATAGTTAGACTCTTATCACTGTAGACATGTATTCTATTGCTTTAGTGTGGATTTGCTTAATTCTAATTTAAGTATTCAATTTCAATTATCATGATTATTCATTGGGTTGTTTGTCGATCCTGGTGATTGCTCCAATTATATCATTAATTAACAAGGGCGTCACATGAGCCTCTTCCTCACTACCCCTTACATCTTCAGCTCCCTCGCTCACTTGTTGGCTACCCTGAACTTCAGCCCCGTGCTGAGGTTCCTCTTGTCCTATTACTCCGTGGGTAAGAGAACCCGGTTCCTGGGTCTCTATTGGAGCATGATCTATCCTATACAACTTTACATGCTCACTCTCTTGATCTGCATACTTCAACAACGACTCCGGAATCAGCATGATATTTGCATTCGGAGAATCCGGCACTTCGTGTAAACTCATCATTACATAGTCGGGACATCGTTGTGAATTTGCTCGCTTCGGTATATTCTCATTGGCTCTTAGAATTCCTCGGATTAGGATTTGAATGAATCTTTGGAGCGGAACAAACTTCCTTGCTCTATTTGTTGTTTTGGCCAGTACAATCTCCTTTAAGTCCCAGATGCACTGAGCATAGTCATAATGCTTATTGAAAGCAATTCCATGAAAAATCCGTAGATAGTGAATGCTACATCTGTCGATGCCTGTATGCTTAGAAGTCATACACCTATTGATGATCCCAAATAGTGTGTACCATTCCCCATTTAATCCATTTCTATGAAATTTGGAGCTCTTTGGTAGTGGCTTTGAGTAACCCAAGCATATCAAATCATGAACTAGCTCCTCATCTGACACAAAATCTTCAAAATCAGCCAACTCAGGAAAGTTAACTGTGTCTATTCGTCTTGGAAGAAATAGGTTGTGACGAAGTCTGGCAAGAGTGATTTTGGATTTAAACTGGTCTATGGTGACTTTAAAGTGGTGATTGCCATCAGCAGGAACAAATTTGACTGTATGCCAAAATTGTTGTAGGTATACCTGTGGGATTGAAGGTTTATACTGAAGGAGATAACCTAACGGATGGCCTTTGAGAATATCTACGATTATAGGGTGATTGACTTTGATAACCTTGGTATCCAAACGATGGTTATTATCTCTGAAAGGTAGGCAATGTTTGGGTTTGATCAGTTGGTTATCGGGGATGATGGTTGAAGGTGAGGGTCGTGCAACGGAGGTTGAACGAACTGGTGTGGATACGAGTGTATGATTGGATGATGAATGAGAATCAGATGAATTGGAATTCTGAGACTGAACTGGAGATGCCATTTGAAAACCTGTAGATGTGACACCCTTGCCACAACAACCACCAATTACAAAACACCCAGGATTAAATCACCAACATACAAATACATAATGATCTGATAATCCTAAATTAAGTGCGGAAGCATTAAAAACATAAATAAAGTAGTGCAACAAGTGTTAAACACCCTACGGTGCTATAAGGTACCAAGTCTAAGTCTACACACCCATACAATTATTACAATCATCCAGAATATTACAACATTGTCTCATAACATAAATTACCGATGAAATAGTGACGAGTCTCCCAAATCTTCCAAACGACCTAACTAGAAGGTCCGGCCGTAGACTTTCCCTTTCCTGTAAAAATAAAGTCAACTGAGGGGTAAGCGAATGCTTAGTGAATACACAGATTTACGCATTTTATAAATCCTTATGATGCCTACAAGAGTAGCACCGACGACGCACGTCGTGCACTCTCCACGTACACAAAGTACGACCACACAAGAGCCGTCGCTCTACGAGCCCGCAACTCGTCTTTTAAAATACACTACTGAGACCAACATAACATCGGGGATGACATACTGCCTACGGACCTGGAGGGATCAGCTCCAGCGTCTTATAGAGCAGTAACATCAGAGTAACAGATGCGACCCGCAGGTCCATCATAGATGCACAACAAACGAACGGACATGCATCAAATAAGAATGTGCATCCAAATTTACGCAAGTTAGTAGAATTCCAAAAGAATAATGAAGCAACATGTCTCAGTAAGCAAAAGCAATCATAAAGCAAATATAAACATGCGAAATCATATGTACTCACAGTGGGTGCGTAATTAAACTTTTAACCAATTTTATTTCTCCTCGGGCTTTCAACCGGATTCCACCAAGTACCCCACTGTGGGTTAAACAACACCACAAGGGACCTGTTATATTAATTACAACAATACCTCGTATCAATAACCGTTTAAATCATAAAACCAAGTTTCGTAAGTTTTGCAATATTTTTCCCATTTCGGGTACATGTCCAAATTCATACCATAATTAAGTTTACATCTTGTCCTAAGTATAACTCATGACATTCTATGTGTTGTTTATGAATTTCATTCATAATACTTGAGTTTAGAGAGTAGCATTCTCAATTTTAGGCATTAAACTCGAATTTAATGGGTCTACCTTCGAATCTGATCACTAGATTCGAACCATATGCATAGATTCGAACCATATGCATAGATTCGAACCTCACTTCGAATCTAGGCATAGATTCGAAACCCCCCCTTAGAATCTAATGGTACACACTCGAATCTAGCACCAAACTCGAGTTTGTTCTTGCATTTCGACTCTGTTCTTGGCATATTCGAGTCTGTTCATCATTTCAGCTTAAATCCTTCATTCTAAGGCCTAAAATCACTGATATATCATGTATGATACCTAGATTCGATTCTATTATACATATACTATCATAATCTTGCAATATTTCAAGCAAAACAAGCTCCAATTTACATAAAATGACAGATTCGAATTCTAGTTTACTTCAAAACCGAAACTATAAACTTAAAAGGGTCGATTCTTACCTCAATTCGTACGAAATCAGAATTCCGTTTGTAGATTGTTGTTGTACTCCTCGATATCTTTCCGATGACGTATAATTCTCGAAAATCTGACGGTCGGTTTGTGAGATAACTTAGAGAGATGTAGAGAGGAAATTTCTAGAGAGAGAGTGTAGTGAGAGAGTGAAACCATGAAAATGAAGTCTTTTGCCTTATTTATTCCATTTTCATCATTTTTGCACATTTCACCCCTCGACCTAACTGGTTCCTTAAAATACTGATTTATTCATAAAATTATCATTAATAACTTTTAAATTCATAATACTCCATAAAAATGATTCCGTGTTCAACTTCTCTTAAAATAGCAACAAACTTCTAAATAACCCAAATACATAATAATTGCTCAAATTTTAACTTAAATATATATCTTCCACTTAATTAACCAAAATACATTAAAATAAATCCGAGGATGTTACAGCATGGGCTCCACCACGCTTAACTTCGTCCTCGAAGTTACTCGGACTCAAACAGTTGCGGATACTTTCTTAACATTTCTGATTTGACTTCCCATGTGTGATTTGCTCCCTTATGATGCTTCCAACGTATAAGCACCATTTCTATCTCTTTGCTCCTCAACTTTTTCATCTTAGTATCCAATACACATTCCGGCTCCTCCACATATCGAAGCCTTTCATCAACTTGCAGTTCTGTGTGATCTGCCCAATCCTCATTTCCAGTGTTAAATGATTTTTGGAGATTCCCAACGTGAAATACTGGATGTATGCCTGACATCCCTTTAGGCAATTCTAGCCGATAAGACTGATTTCCAACTTTTTCAACAATCTTAAAGGGTCCGACGAATCTCGGAGCCAACTTGCCCCTTTTTACAAAACGAGTAATACCCCTCATGGGTGATACTTTCAAATAAACTTAGTCATTCACTTCAAAATTGATCGGTTTGTGCCTCCGATCATAGTAACTTTTCTGACGATCCTGGGCCGCCTTCATGTTCTGCCTGATCAACTGTATTTTCTCATTTGTTTCTTGAAGTAACGCCGGCCCAGCAATCGGTGTTTCGCCCGTTTCTCTCCAACATGTAGGAGTCCTACATTTCCTTCCATACAGCGCCTCGAACGGTGCCTTCTTTATTGTCGCATGATAGCTATTATTGTACGAAAACTCTATCAGTGGCAAATGATCATCCCAATTGCCACCGAGATCCAGTATACATGATCTCATCATATCTTCCAACGTGAGAATTGTTCGTTCACTTTGGCCATCGGTTTGCGGATGATAGGCCGTACTCATTGCTATTCTCGTCCCTAACCCTTCTTGTAGTGCCGGCCAAAAGTTTGAAGTAAATCGGCTATCTCTATCCGACACTATGGACTTAGGCACTCCATGCCTAGCAACGATCTCGTCCATATAGATCTGAGCTAACTTCTCCAATGAATAACTTTCACGGATCGGAATAAAGTGAGCCGACTTAGTTAACCGATCCACGATTACCCAAATTGCATCATGCTGTCGCTTAGTCTTCGGCAGCTTTGTAACAAAATCCATAGTAATATGCTCCCACTTCCATTCCGGAATAGGAAGCGGTTGCATACTGCCGTACGGATGCTGATGCTCGGCCTTTACCAACCGACAAGTTCGGCATCTTTCTACACATTGCCCTATGTCCTTCTTCAGTCCCGGCCACCAAAAGTCTGCCTTTAAGTCGTTGTACATCTTTGTGCTCCCGGGATGTACAGAAAATTTAGATTGATGCGCTTCTTCAATGATAACATTTCTCATACCACCATACTTCGGCACCCAAATCCTTCCGTATACACCTTTTAATCCAGACTCGCTAGTTTCCATATTCTTAATCTGTACTCTAATATCCTCAGCACCGACATTTTCTTCTTTCAAAGCTTCTAGTTGGGCAGCTTTGACATCGCTAATAATCGTGGAACTTAGTATAGTGAACGTCATCATATAGCAGCAATCCTTAGCATAAGCTTTCCGGCTCAAGGCATCGGCTACTACATTAGCCTTTCCGGGGTGATAAAGGATTTCACACTCATAATCCTTTATTAGCTCCATTGATCGTCTCTGCCTCATATTGAGTTCCTTCTGGCTAAAAATATACTTTAAGCTCTTATGGTCCGTGTAAAGTTGACACTTAGTACCGTACAGGTAGTGCCTCCATAATTTCAATGCAAACGTTACCGCAGTCAACTCCAAGTCATGAGTTGAATAATTCTTTTCGTGTTGCTTAAGCTGTCTCTAGGCATACGCTATAACTTTCCCACGCTGCATCAATACAGCGCCTAATCCTAACCTCGAAGCATCAGTATAAACCACAAAATCATCATTGCCTTCAGGTAAGGCAAGTATCGGAGCCTCGCTTAACGCTTTCTTCAGAACCTCAAAGGCCTCCTGTTGCACAGTTTCCCATATAAACGGTGCATTCTTCTTGGTTAATGCAGTTAAAGGAACTGCAATCTTCGAAAAGTCCTTTATGAATCTCCGATAGTATCCTGCCAACCCCAGAAAACTTCTAACCTCAGTAGCTGAACATGGCGGCTCCCAGTTCTTTATTGCTTCAAATTTGGCTGGATCCACAGAAATCCCAGCCCCCAAAATCACATGCCCTAGAAACTGTATCTGTTGTTGCCAAAACTCGCACTTTGAGAATTTGGCGTACAACCTTTCTTTTCTCAACAACTCCAACAGTTCTCTTAGATGTTCAGCATGTTCGGCTTCAGACTTAGAGTATACTAAAATATCATCGATAAATACAATTACTGATTTATCCAACATCGGTCTACAAACCCTATTCATTAAATCCATAAACACTGCTGGGGCGTTAGTTAATCCAAAAGGCATGACCAGAAACTCGAAATGCCCATACCGAGTCCTGAATGCTGTCTTCGGTACATCTTCTTCTCTTACTTTCAAAATAAGGTTGCCTCATGTAACTGATCAAACAAGTCATCTATCCTCGGCAGAGGATACTTGTTCTTAATCGTCAACTTGTTCAGTTCCCGATAATCTATGCACATCCTCATCGTGCCATCTTTCTTCTTTACAAACAGTACCGGGGCTCCCCACGGCGATGAACTCGGCCGAATGAAGCCCTTGTCCAACAACTCCTGGAGTTGTGTCATCATCTCTTTCATCTCAGTTGGGGCGAGGCGATAAGGAGAACGAGCTACCGGTGCAGCTCCGGGGATCAGATCAATTCGAAACTCAACTTGTCTCTCAGGCGGCACGCCAGACAAGTCTTCCGGAAACACATCCGGAAACTGTGAAACAACAGGCACGTCGGCCAACGTTCTCTTTTCAGCCTTGGCATCAATAGCATATGCCAGGTAGGCGTCACACCCCTTTGCAATAAGCTTTCGAGCTTTTGCAATGGTCAGTAAGCACAGATCCCCACTTCTCCTATCCCCGTATATGCAAATCTCACGCCCCTCCGGAGTAGTTATCTTAATCATTCGGTTCTTACACACTATATGAGCTTCATTCTCTATCAACCAATCCATCCCGATTATCACATCGAATTCACTGAATTCTATAGGGATCAAGTCCAAATTGAAGACTACATCTTCAATTACTAACGTGCAGTTACGGTAGACATGATCTACTTTTACTAAAGTGTTACTAGCAGTTTCTATATCAAGAACAGCAGATAATCTAGATAGTGGCATGGCAAGTCTTTGTGCAAACATAGTAGAAACAAACGATCTATTGGCACCCGAATCAAATAAAACTCGTGCTGGCATAGAATTAACTATGAACGTACCCGTGACGACCTCCGGATTTTCCCTAGCCTCCTCTGCAGTTATCTAGAAAGCACGAGCAGGTGCCCTTTGAGACTGACCCCGGCCTCGGTTAACTGATCCACCGCTTGAACCTCCCGAAGACCGTGTTGTAGATGGAGCAGCAGCAGCTGGATCGTACTTTCTGCAATTCCTACTGTAGTGTCCCAATACACCACACTTATGGCAAGCATCTCCCCTCCTTGGGCAATCACTCTGATAATGGCCCAACTCACCACAACAAAAACAAGCACGTCCATTGGTGCATTTCCCGAAGTGTTCCAAGTGACACTTATTACAATATCGCGGCTCGGTGTTGATGGAGTAGGCGCGAGCACGACCACGATCGGAAGAACCAGACGATCGACGATACGACTGCTGAGGTGAGTACTGTGAAGACCGGGAAGAACCAGAATATCCTCCCTCGCGCTGACGCTTCGGCGGTGACGGCTGTGTTGGGTTGGTGGAAGCAGCAGTAGACCCAATCGAATAGCCCGACATGATCAGAATCTGCTCTACATTTCTGGCAGCCTCAAGTAAGCCAGCAAATGTAGGGTAGCGGACGTTGCTCATAACCCTCCTAATTTCAATATCCAGACCAGCCTCAAATCTGGTCACCTTCCTTTCCTCCGTATGCACCTGATGAGGCGCAAACAGGCTCAGCCTCGTGAATTCTACAGCATATTGGGACACCGTCTTAGTCCCCTGTACCAGTGCCATAAACTTTGCTTCCAACCTCCGGCGCTCATCAACCGGACTGTACTGCTGAGTGAATAGGTCCTTGAACTCAGCCCAAGTCATATCAGAAACCTTCTCCAATGTCAACGCATTCACCATTGCGTTCCACCACATGATTGCATCATTCGTGAACATAGCAGTTGCATAACGAACCATATCCTTCTCAGCACAATCGCTAATTCGGAATGTTCTTTCAGTAGCTGTTATCCATTCCAGTGCGGCAACAGCATCCCCTAAACCATTAAACTCTACAGCTCCGTTTCCTTTGAAATCCTTAAAACGACAACCTCGGGGTTTGTTAGATGACCCAGTGTTGTCATCTTGTTCCTCGTTATTTCCTCCTTCCTTCTCCTTGTTCTTTCTTTTATCCTCTCTTCTCTTAGCATCGGCCTCATCTCGAGCCCGAAACTGGTCTTGTATCATCTTATTCTGCTCAGCCATCATGGCTAGCATCATCTCTCTTGCTTCTTCAGGTGTCATTCCTCCAGACATGTTCTGAAAATATAAACATATAACTTTGTTTAATAACATGTCATTAGTTTAAAGACACCACTTATTTGTCCCGTATGATAGTCAATCTCTTATAATTACTAGATCATAACCTATCTTAGTTCAGATCATTACTTAGACCACTACATATCATTACCTAATGTTTGAGATCAAGACCTCACGGACACTTGAATCTCAAACAACTGCTCTGATACCATCTCGTGTGACACCCTTGCCACAACAACCACCAATTACAAAACACCCAGGATTAAATCACCAACATACAAATACATAATGATCTGATAATCCTAAATTAAGTGCGGAATCATTAAAAACATAAATAAAGTAGTGCAACAAGTGTTAAACACCCTACGGTGCTATAAGGTACCAAGTCTAAGTCTACACACCCATATAATTATTACAATCATCCAGAATATTACAACATTGTCTCATAACATAAATTACCGATGAAATAGTGACGAGTCTCCCAAATCTTCCAAACGACATAACTAGAAGGTCCGGCCGTAGACTTTCCCTTTCCTGTAAAAATAAAGTCAACTGAGGGGTAAGCGAATGCTTAGTGAATACACAGATTTACGCATTTTATAAGTCCTTATGATGCCTACAAGAGTAGCACCGACGACGCACGTCGTGCACTCTCCACGTACACAAAGTACGACCACACAAGAGCCGTCGCTCTACGAGCCCGCAACTCGTCTTTTAAAATACACTACTGAGACCAACATAACATCGGGGATGACATACTGCCTACGGACCTGGAGGGATCAGCTCCAGCGTCTTATAGAGCAGTAACATCAGAGTAACAGATGCGACCCGCAGGTCCATCATAGATGCACAACAAACGAACGGACATGCATCAAATAAGAATGTGCATCCAAATTTACGCAAGTTAGTAGAATTCCAAAAGAATAATGAAGCAACATGTCTCAGTAAGCAAAAGCAATCATAAAGCAAATATAAACATGCGAAATCATATGTACTCACAGTGGGTGCGTAATTAAACTTTTAACCAATTTTATTTCTCCTCGGGCTTTCAACCGGATTCCACCAAGTACCCCACTGTGGGTTAAACAACACCACAAGGGACCTGTTATATTAATTACAACAATACCTCGTATCAATAACCGTTTAAATCATAAAACCAAGTTTCGTAAGTTTTGCAATATTTTTCCCATTTCGGGTACATGTCCAAATTCATACCATAATTAAGTTTACATCTTGTCCTAAGTATAACTCATGACATTCTATGTGTTGTTTATGAATTTCATTCATAATACTTGAGTTTAGAGAGTAGCATTCTCAATTTTAGGCATTAAACTCGAATTTAATGGGTCTACCTTCGAATCTGATCACTAGATTCGAACCATATGCATAGATTCGAACCTCACTTCGAATCTAGGCATAGATTCGAAACCCCCCCTTAGAATCTAATGGTAAACACTCGAATCTAGCACCAAACTCGAGTTTGTTCTTGCATTTCGACTCTGTTCTTGGCATATTCGAGTCTGTTCATCATTTCAGCTTAAATCCTTCATTCTAAGGCCTAAAATCACTGATATATCATGTATGATACCTAGATTCGATTCTATTATACATATACTATCATAATCTTGTAATATTTCAAGCAAAACAAGCTCCAATTTACATAAAATGACAGATTCGAATTCTAGTTTACTTCAAAACCGAAACTATAAACTTAAAAGGGTCGATTCTTACCTCAATTCGTACGAAATCAGAATTCCGTTTGTAGATTGTTGTTGTACTCCTCGATATCTTTCCGATGACGTATAATTCTCGAAAATCTGACGGTCGGTTTGTGAGATAACTTAGAGAGATGTAGAGAGGAAATTTCTAGAGAGAGAGTGTAGTGAGAGAGTGAAACCATGAAAATGAAGTCTTTTGCCTTATTTATTCCATTTTCATCATTTTTGCACATTTCACCCCTCGAGCTAAGTGGTTCCTTAAAATACTGATTTATTCATAAAATTATCATTAATAACTTTTAAATTCATAATACTCCATAAAAATGATTCCGTGTTCAACTTCTCTTAAAATAGCAACAAACTTCTAAATAACCCAAATACATAATAATTGCTCAAATTTTAACTTAAATATATATCTTCCACTTAATTAACCAAAATACATTAAAATAAATCCGAGGATGTTACAGTAGACAAATAAAAATCATGTTAGTCAGAACAGGTAAACTAATGAAAATCCTTCAAATGTAGAAAAATATAACATTTCATCAGAAATTATAAAAACTTGTGATTTTCTGTTTAAGGCATCGTGATTCTAGACAATAATAAACTATTATTGACAGGATTTCAGAGTCAATCGTTCAGAGACCAATGTTAGAAAAACACAAATTTATAATAATTTCTTGAAAAAATGTGACATTTTTCTTAAAACATTAAACATTCAACACTTAGGAAAAGTTTTCTTCTAAACTCGAATGAAACTACATCTATCTCGATTAATTCTTTATTAGTCTCGGATAATACATGACCCAACTCGAGTAAGTCTATAAAGCAACTCGAATGAATGGTAGACTGTCTCGAATATAACTTGGAATAAACTCGAACAGAACATGAAATAACTCGAATATGTCTTTAAAACAACTCGAATGACACATGAAGTGAACTCGAATATAACATGAAGGTTCTTGAATGTCTTAATTGTTCTCTATTGTTCAATTAGTCCATCTCGAATGAATACGGAATTTCCTCGAATATAGCATATGACCAACTCGAATGAACCATAAGTCTATCAAGACTTGTTCTAAAATATTCTAAGTGTTGAACTCAAACAACTCGAATCATACTTGTATTTTCTCGAACAACACTTCTGTCAACTCGATTTATTCTTGATGATTCTCGATTAACATTGTACTCAACTCGAATGACTCTTGGTCTTTCTCGAGTATCATAGTACTCAACTCGAATAACTCTTGGAGTTTCTCGAGTATCATTTGATTCAACTCGATTGATACTAAGAAGTTTCTCGATTGAAGCCTTTAATCGAGAAAATCCTAATGTATTTATTTTCATGTCCTCTATACACTGAAGATTCAAAAATTAATGCCACGTGTATTTTCAGTGATTTAAAAACTTGTTCCTCATTCGAAAAATCATTTTAAACAACTTCATTTTACTGAACTTTGAGTAAAAACAACATTAAAGTTGTTAAAACTTCCAAATTCAGAAACATGAAGAACACGAAAGTTTTTGAGAGTAAAAACCCAATTTCTGTGTGTGTGGTTTGATTTGAACCATGAAATTTCAGATTCATGTTCACATTGATAAGCCGAAACATCCCACACAATTCATTTGAGTTTTGTGAACAAAAAATTATGAACACCATTAACATTCAAAATACACCAAAAAACGATGAACAGAAACACTAACAGTCACATAGATGCTAATATTGAAAAAAAAATGTAAAAATGAATTAAGCAAACTATTTTACTCACAATATACTGAAATACTTTCTTGAATCTTTCGAAGATATGTGGGTTTGAGGTTTCTTAATGTTGAAGAAACTTTTTGGAGAAGAAGATGAGTATTCGGTTTCCGAAAAAGTGTTTTTGAAATTTGAAATTCAAATTTATAGAAACCGTTGACCCGGCCCTTGTTTTGACCCGGCCCTTGTTTTGAGAGAAAAAAAATATTGACCGGCCCAATTTTCTTCATTATTTGATCCACATAATTTCCACAACCCAATATCTTTTCAAATAAAATTGAACAAAATAAAACAGTAACAAAACAAAACAAAAAATTTCTGATTAAAAATTTTAAAAACAGATTTAAACACACAACAAAAAATTGAAAATACACATAAACAAAAATTAACAAAAACAACAATCAAAAAACAGAAAAAAAAATAAACTCATCATAAAAAAAATTATAAACTAAACTAAAAAAAATTTAAAATTCTCCCCCTTTAATTTTTGAATGCTGCTCCCCCTCAAATGTGTATCATATTTCTCAGCTCAGCCCCCCCTACAAAATATCAGATAAATTGTATCAGATTTTCTCAAAAACAGATAAATTCATTTTCTGCTCCCCCTGCACATGACAATCCAGATCTTGTTAAATTCCAAATAATATTGAACTTTTAAGATTCAAGAATTTAACATCAGATTAAAATCAATAAAAAATGTAAATATAAAACTATAAATTGAAACTACTGAATTATTAAATCTTAACAATTCAACATACCTAATTTGTATACCAAAAAATTAAACCTTTTTTCATCTAACGCTTTTGTAAACAAATCAGCAAGTTGATATTCAGTAGGCACAAAATATAATTCAATATTTCCATTTTCTACATGATCCTTTATAAAATGGTACCGAATGTCAATGTGTTTTTTTTTTTTTGAATGTTGCATCGGATTTGATGCAATAGCTATTGCGCTCTGAGAATCACAGTAGATGGGTATTTTCTTTGGTGTAAACCCGTAATCGCGTAGTTGGCTCTTCATCCACAACACCTGAGAACAGCAAGAAGATACAGCAACGTATTCTGCTTCAGCTGTAGACAATGAGACGCAATGTTGTTTCTTGGATGACCAGCATACGAGTTTGTCACCTAAGAACTGTACTGCTCCAGACGTACTTTTTCTGTCCATCTTATCACCTGCGTGATCAGCGTCAGAAAAAGTAGTGAGATTAAATGAAGATTCTCTAGGATACCACAAACCAAGGTTTGGAGTTCCCTTGAGATATCTTAAAATTCTTTTCGCATCTGTTAAATGTGACTCTTTAGGATTTGCCTGATATCTTGCACACACACATGTAGCAAACATAATATCCGGTCTACTAGCTGTTAAATACATCAATGACCCAATTATACCTCGATAGTGAGTTACATCTACAGTTTTCCCCGAAATGTCCTCATCGAGTTTTGACATTGAATCCGGAGCCATGGGAGTTTTCATAGGAGTACTGTTAACCATGTTAAATTTCTTTAACATGTCTTGTATATATTTTGACTGATTGATAAAAATACCATCAGCTAGTTGTTTAACTTGTAATCCTAAGAAAAAAGTTAGTTCTCCCATCATGCTTATTTCGCATTTTTGGGACATTAAAAATGCGACTTTCTTACAAAATTCCGTATTTATAGACCCAAATATTATGTCATCTACATATATTTGTATAACTATGATATCCGGCCCCTAACGTTTTATAAACAGGGTTGTGTCAACTGCACCTTTGTTGAATCCACATTTCAACAGGTATGTTGAAAGTGCATCATACCAAGCACGCGGTGCTTGTTTAAGGCCATACAGTGACTTATCTAAAATATATACATGATCAGGTTTCGAAGGATCAGTAAATCCTTCAGGCTGATATGTATATACTTCATCTGTTAGTTCCCCGTTTAAAAATGCAGTTTTAACATCCATTTGATAAACTGTAAAGTTTTTGTGAGCGGCAAAAGCTAAAAACATTCTAATCGCTTCGATTCGTGCAACTGGTGCAAACGTTTCATCGTAGTCAATCCCTTCTTGTTGGCTGTATCCTTTGGCAATGAGACGAGCTTTATTCCGAATGATTACTCCATGTTCGTCCTTCTTGTTTTTAAAGATCCACTTCGTGCCTATGATGGATTTGTCTTTAGGGCGCTCAACAAGTCTCCAGACCTTTAACCGTTCGAACTGGTTCAGTTCTTCTTGCATCGCCACAATCCAATCAGCGTCCAGAAGTGCTTCTTTTACATTCTTGGGCTCTATTTTACTTAGAAAATTTGAAAATAGACACTCATTTATGGTGGCCCTTCTGGTTTGGACTGAAGCGGATGGATCACCAATAATGTTTTCTATTGGGTGATTTCTCGTCCACTTAAAAGTATGTGGAAACGGTTCTATTTGGTCTTGATTGGGATTACGATCTAGATATGTTGGTCGGGGGGTTACTTCAGATGTAGTAGGTAGGATATCTGAGTTAGGAGCTTCTGAATGTTCAGAAGTTAAGGGGGTTTCAGAAGAATTTGGAGGTTCAATAGGTTGTGCAATCTCAGTTGTCAATTGCACATTTGTTGTTGAGGCTTCTCCAGTTTCTTCTGAAACTTGTTGATGAGAAAGATCAGAGACTACAACAGGATCTTCAGTAATCCTGTCAAGCACCAAATTTAGAACATTAGTTTTGGGCTTCTCAAAATAGTCTTCATAAAAATTCTCAAACAACTTATGTAATTCAGAGTGTTCAGATGACTCTAATGAAGTCTGCGTTTTAGGTTCGGGTCCTGAACTGGTGTGTTCAGAAGCCATTACCACTCCTTCATCAAATTTGACGTTCACGCTCTCGTTGACTGTCTTGGTTCTCTTGTTATACACACGGAAAGCAACCGACTCCTTTGAATATCCGATGAATATTCCTTCATCTGCCTTTTGATTAAACTTTCCAAGATTATGTTTGTCGTCTAGAATAAAGCATCTGCAACCAAAGACATGGAAAAATTTAATATTACATATACCTTTATTAATCAATTCATAAGGAGTCTTTCCGAATCTCTTATTTATGATTGAACGATTCTGTGTGAAACAAGCTGTTGCAACTGCTTCTGCCCATAAGAATAACGGTAAATTTAAATACGCCAGCATCGTCCTGGCTGATTCCACTAGTGTCCGATTTCTTCTTTCAACGACACCGTTTTGTTGTGGAGTTCGAGCAGCTGAAAAATGATGTGTAATTCCTACAGAATTCAAAAATGAGTCAAGCGATTTGTTCTTGAATTATGTTCCGTTATCTGGCAGATTGATTGAATTGTGAGTTGCAACTTCACTTGCATTTTCCGGATGAAGTCTATGATAATTTCAGTTGCATCTGATTTGGACCTCAGGATGAAAACCCATGTGTATCGTGAATAGTCATCAACTATCACCAATACGTATCGTTTCTTATTAATGCTTTGTACTCTCATTGGTCCACACAAATCCATATGTAGTAATTCCAGTGCTCTCGTGGATGAGTGTTCGGTTTTGGATTTGTGTGAAGCTTTTGTCGTTTTTCCTTTTTCACATGCGGCACACAACTGCTCCTTTTGGAATTTGAGAGTTGGCAGCCCTTTAACTAACCCTCCTTTCGCTAGGTTGGTTAATTCATTGAAGTTCAGATGTGAAAGGCGACGATGCCATAGCCATGCTGTTTTAGATGTAGCTTTTGACAGTAAGCAGACATCTTTCTTCAGATTAATCGAGGCTAAGTCAATGGAGTACAAATTGGTTTTCCTGTTTCCTGCCAATATTTCCTTACCTTCTCCGGATCTGATGCTGCACCGATTGGCTTTGAAATTGACTTCTAATCCTTTATCACACAACTGTCCAATACTAAACAAATTATGTCCAAGACCATCAACATGAAAACCTTTTGAATGGTAATTTTGTCATATGTGAGACTCCCGTATCCTCTAATCGGACAAAACTGATCATTTCCAAATCTGACCGTCCCACAGAACTTTTCTACAAAGTTCGTGAGTATGTCTCTTTGTCCGGTCATATGCTTGGAACATCCGGAGTCAAGATACCAAACATGGTTTACCTATAAGAAGAAATAACACATGAGGTACCCACTTGTAGTTGGGTACATTTGTTTTAGGTAAATCATGCAAAGTATTATTTGATTTTTCAACAGATATGGATTTTTGCTTAACAGTTGATGTTGTTTTAGGTACCCACATTTGAACAGTTCGTTTAGGTATCCACTTTTGTACAATTCGTGGTGGAACTGTTTTTGAAATGATTTTCTGTGGAACCTTTTTCTGTTTAGAATATGGGTCCTTTTTCTTTGGTTGCCAGACGAGCTTATCAGATTTTACAATTAAAGGTTTACAAGCACTACAGTTCAAAGCAATTATGTCTGTTCTAGAGAATTTGATACAAGAATTATTAACAAATTCATTATTACAGACAGAGTTTTCAATGTTGCTATTTCTATCTGTAACAATATTGTTCTTCACGCGCCATTCTTGTTTTATAGTCTTGTTTTTCTGTTCTCTTTTCTTCTTTCTCCAAACTTGTTTTCTCGACCCATTCACAATGATATCTGACATAAAAGAAACATGAGAATTAGTAGACTTAGACACTTGTTTTTTTTGTAAATTTCTCTTACCTTTTGAAGATTGAACTCTGAGTGCAATGTAGTTCTTTGTTGAAGATGATTCACCTTTTTCAAAGCTAGGAGTGTTAAAACTAACTTTTGTTTTCTCCTTCTTTTGTTGTAAAATTGGTGAATTTTCAGATAATTTAATTTAGTCTGAAGAAATTCTTTGCAGAATTTTAACAGGTTCTTTATTATCATCTGATTGTTTGTTATGTAAAGGTTTGACAAATTCATCAATTTTAACAAACATTTGCTCTAAGGAATTAAAGTCAGAGTGCATAAACAGATCAAATTCCTTTTCTGAATTGATAGATACTAGAGAAGTTGAAGATGGTGGATCAGACAACTTTATGTTTTTAGGCTGATTTTGTATCTTTTGTTTCATAGTTTTTAGTTCAGCCTTGAGAGTTCTATTTTCTGTCTCAAAATTTTTAATTTTCAATTCTAGATCAGAATTTATCTTTTCTTGAATTGAAGATGGCAGATATAACTTTTGAGATTGAGTAGGTACTTCAGACAAATCCTTTTCAGAATATGTTTGAATGTACTCTTCTTTAATATCTGTATTATTACTTGTTTCATTTATTCTGTTGTAATCAACAAAATTTTGCATTTTGTCTGATCGTAATCTTTTTGTTTCTTCACTAGATTCTACTTCATCAGATGCTTTCATAAACGCCATTTTCAATCTTAAGTTCATGTATCTGACATCATATAACGTTGGTGAACTAGATATTGCTTTTGTCAGATACTTTGGATTTTCCTAACCAATTCCAGATTTTGAATTATAAAATTTTGTGTCTTTTGGTTGATTTAAATAAATGGTTTGATTTGTTTGCCCTCTTTTGATAAATTCATCTTCCATCTTCTTTATTTTCTCATAAAGTTTAGTTCGTTCTTCAAAAATAGCATTATATTTTACAGAAAAGTTTGAAGCTTCTAATTCTGCCATTCTCAATCTTTCTTGTAAGTCAGATATTTTTTGATTAAGATCTAGTATTTTGCTTTGTACTTCTCTTTCCTTATCTTGTAAATCTGAAACTACTCGTAAGGCTAATGCTTTATCTTTGGAAAAGTCTAAAACTAGGTTATGTTCATTACGAAGTTTGTTTTCCAAAGAATGAGCATTTTTCTTTTCAGCCTTTAATGATTTTTCAAACTTTTTAAGCATAAAGCCATATGAGTTAGTTTCTCTTCTAGCACACAAGATTCGTCAAAATCAGAGTCAGAGTTAGAATGTACCTCCGGTTTGTCTGAACCATCTGATCTGTCTGACTCGGAATCTTCATTTTCCTCTATATCAGTTTGTCCAGTTGCAATCAACGCCACTTCTTTTGTCTCTTCCTCCTCAGAATCTTGTCTTTCTTCATCCTCTTCATCAGTTAAACCAACCCATACTTCATCTTCAGCTATCATGGCTGATTCACTCAATTCTGACTGATTGAGAACCTCAGATTTTTGGCAAATATGAGCGTCCTCATCCAGAATATCTTCATCTTCAGATAACTGCAACCAGTGGTCATCCTCCGCCATAAGAGCTTTTCCAGACTCTTTTTCTTTGGCTAAGAGAGCCTTTCTCGTATAATAGTCTGAGTTTTTGACTACTGGGAATCTACATTCCCGGACATAATGACCTATTTTCCACAGTTGTAACATTTCTGTTCTGAATCTTTATTTGCTGACTTGTCTGGTTTTTCATATTTGTCAGTCTTTCTTCCACTGCTTTCTCCAGATTTTTCATATTTGTCCTTTTTCTCAATTTTCCTCGAGCCTGTCTTGTAGCGCATCTTATTGTTGGTTGGCTTTCTGTAGAACTTCTTTTGAAAAGCTTTTGTTAGCAATGCCATCTGCTTTTTCATTTCTTCGATCTCAGAATCTGCAGATGAATCGGAGGATTCTGATTCGGAAGATGTACTGCTGACTACTGCTCTTTTCTCCTTTTTCATTTTATATTTGTACTTCTTCTCTGCCAGTAGAGCCAATGGATCAGCAGGTTTCTTTCTCGGCTTTCTTCTATCCTGATAATTTCCTCAACACAACCTCTTGGTAGTTGTTGAGGTTCTCAAATATCATATGAAAATCCATTTCTTCAATATCCTTTGTTTGTTGGATAATCATATCATATTTCTCCCATTCAGGGTTCAGAACGTTTAGGAACTTGACATTTATGTCCAGATTGGACTTTGTCACTCCATTACGTTTCATTTCACTTACCAAACTCACAAACCTTAGGTAAGTGTTTTCCAGTAGTTCTCCTTCACGGGCTCTGAAATTTTCAAACGTCATTAGGCTGTTTCTAGCCCTGTTTGTGGCAGCTCTGTCAGATACCCTCATCAGTTTACACACTTCATCCCATATTGATTTGGCAGTTTTTGTGTTTGTGAGGCATGTGTAAATATCATTGGGGATGGATATCAGAATTAATTTCCTGGCTGTTTTATCCCCTAGTTTTCTTTTCTTTTGAGCCTCAGTCAGGTTGGTAACCTCGACTGTCCTTGGTGGAATCGGGGGATTACCGGTTGGTACTCCAGGGATTGTTTCCATGAATGTGGCTGGTCCTTCTGTTAAGGATTTCAGCATCTCTTCTGATAGATCATGAAAGCTGATGAATTCTAGAAACCTCTCCCTCCATTGAACGTATTCTCCCCTGTATAGAATTGGGGGTTTGGTTTCTGATCCCATTGCTAGAGCGTCCTTTGACATTCTGACTGATATTTTGGAAACTTTCCAAGATCTGATGAACTTTGATTGAGATTGAAAATGTTGATCAATAGTTGAAATTTGATCAAACTTTGAAACACAGATTAGTATCAATGATCAACTAAAATCTACAACATAGTAACTTGTTAGTAGCAATAATTAACTTGAATCAAACACTGAATAGACTTGATGTTTTGTAAAATGCAAAAACTCGAATAATGCTTGTGTGAAACTCGAATTACGCTTCTGTAAAACTCGAATGAGCTTTCTGTATAACTCGAATGATGTATAGTGAAACTCGAATTAGGCTAAGTAAATCTCGAATGAGTTTTGTATGAAACTCGAAATAGCCTTTGTGAAACTCGAATTATGTTTAGAAACTTGAGTTTTATAGTGAAACTCGATCAACTCTTATGTGAAACTCGAATTGGTCTTATGAGAAACTCGAATTGGTCCTTTGAGAAACTCGAATTTGTCTAATGTGAAACTCGAATTAAATTCAAATTTTAATAAACTAGAATGAAATTCAAATTTACTTATAAACTTGAATCAAATTCAATTTGACAGTAAACTCGATTGATTTATCACTTCAACTCGAATCAACAAAGTTGCAACTCGATTGATTAATTGTGTAACCTCGAATCACTTTAAATCCAACTCGATTGATGAATTAAGTAAACTCGAATCACTTTTAAATCCAACTCGATTGACACTGTTTGTCAACTCGATTGACACTGTTTGTCAACTCGAATTTCACAAGTATTCAACTCGAATGACACATAAGATATGTGTATTTCGAGTTTCTTAATTTTTCAGATTTTACAAGTCTGAAATTCAAATTAATTCGAAAAATTTTCCCATTTTCACTCAAATTGAAATCGAAGGTGAGGATTTTGATTACAAACACTTTTTGTGAAACGCTTTTGTCCAAAAATAGATCTAGAAATGACTTTTTCAATAGAACAGTAGTCAACTTCGGTTTTTTCAAAATTTGACAAAAATGCCTAGATCTTTTGCTGTGTTTTGTGAATCAAATCAAGTTTATAGTCAATTGAATCGACTATTGATCCTTTACCTTCGATCCAATTTTCACTATATTTGATCAAAAGATTAAAAACCCTTGGTGATTTTAGGGTTTTTCAAAAAAAATGCTCAAGAACAGTGAACAACTTCGTAAAAAATTTCAATCTCAGAATCAAAATTTCACCCCTAATGCTCTGATACCAATTGTGATTTACAGTTTCTCTCTATCAATCAATTAACAATTCAATAATAAGAACAATAACAATGATTAAAACTAACCGAATGATTCTATTGCAAGAATGTCGATTACAAAATGATGAGATGATGATCCAAAATGTCAGTAACCGTTTTCTCCAAAAAGTGAAATGTCAGAACTATTACATTGAAAGTCAAACTTACTATATATATACATATTTTTCACAACTATGAATGAATTACAAAACGAACCCTATACTTTGACTTCCATCTACAATGTATTCTAACATTGAAGTTTCCTAAATCTATATTGACAGATTCTATATCTTGTTAGCTTCTAACACCTTCTGTTCAGCCTCATCTAATTTCTTATTTAAAGACTCTATTTTCTTATTCAGCTCCTTTTTCTCCCACTCATGATATATTCTAGCATGTCCCATTTGAATCTCATTATCTTTATAGTCATTGATCTGTTTTTCAAGATCTTCTATAGCCTGCATGTACTCATATCTCCTTTCTTCCATCTTAGCTAGAGTTTTGCACACGCTCTCATTATGATCTCTATACTTTTTAACCATATTTTTGCATGTTTGAGAGTAGAGTTTAGCATTTACCTCAGATGGTAGTTCAGTGGAAGTGACATTAGATGTTTCTGCCATGAGAGCTTGATTTTGAAACTCTTCCTCTGTCTGATCACTCCAGTCAAACACATTGTCTTTTTGAGAAACAAGTGCCTGTGATGATAAAGCTTGATTAGTTTGCTGGGGTCTTGGTGGCTGTTGACCTTGGGATCTGCATTCTCTGGCAAAGTGTCCAAGCTTGTGGCATTTAAAGCATTCAACTTTTGATTTATCAAATGCTGGTTTGCCTTCTGGTCTGGCTTGGAAGTTGGATCTGTCAGTTCTTTTTAGAAACCTTTTAGCCCTCATAGTCAACATTGCATGCTGCCATTTCAAGTCCATCTCTTCTAGATCATCTGGATGAATTTGTTCTAAATCTTCAGCATTTAGAGCAAACAGTCCATCATTGGCAACAAAAGCTTCATAATGAACTTCAGTTGAATTACCATCAGCACCTGAAAAGGAATCACAATAGTTAGATTTATCAGTTAATGCTGATGACAGCAGAGCAGTGTTATGATTATAAGAAAATGATTTCTTTTTATTTTCAATCTCAGTTTCAAACACTCTCAGACTGTTGTAAAGGTCATCCAACTCTATTTCATCAAGAGTATCATTTGTTCTCCATTGGGCAACATAGACTGTCCACTCTTCACCAAGAGATCTAAGGAATTTTCTGTTTACTTCATCTTGATCCAAGCTGACTTTGGCACTCTCCAATTCACCTATCAGTTTATTAAATCTGTCAAAGATTTGAGTAAGGTTTTCATTCTTGCCACCAGAAAAGCTTTCATACTGCTGTTTCAGAAGATATTTTTGATTTCTTTTGGTGCTAGCATTGCCAGCAAATCTTTTCTCTAAGCAATCCAAAGAGAATGAGCAGTATAAAACTTTTTAAACTGATGTTGATAAGCATTAGGAATGGCTATCTGTAAAAGTGTAAGTGCTTTCACTTCATTCATTCTAGCCTTTCTTTCAAGTTTAGTTTTTGGAGGTGTTTTTATGGGTTTGCCCTCAGCATCAAGTTCAGGATCAACTATAGGAGGAAATTCAACAGCTTCCCATATGGCATAATCAATAAATTGAATGTGATGTTGAATCCTGAGTTTCCACATCTCGAACTCAGTAGGTTTGAGCATAGGCACTTTGAGTCCTTGCCCAGATCCACTATTGCTATTATCAAATTCCATTGCAGAAAATTAAAATTTTTAAAAGAAAGCTTCTGACTTTGAAAACAAAGAAAAACCTGTGGCTCTGATACCACTTGTCAGAATCAAAATCACTACCTAAGATTAATTGGTTTGAATCAATCAGAGTATAAAACCAATAACCTTGTATTGAATCAAAGTCCAATTAAGCAGTTCGCGGAATAACACTTAACTCTTTTAAGAAAAGCTTTCAGAACAAATAACACATAAATATAATATAAACCAAATCTTTTGTATTGTCAAACTCAATGATTACAATCACCTCTAATCTGTTTGATTAGACGAAGAACACAGACTGTTCTTAGGGTTTTACAACCTTAGAGGCTTATGAAAACTTAATCAGAAAAGCAATTACAACTGAAAACAAACTTGTACGTGCAGACTTACAATAGAAAAACATATTCTATGTATATATAATGCCTTCTGATTTGTTTCCTTGAGAAACTCTGATTTATCTGGTAGTAGATATGCTTGAATCTTCGAATATATATCTTTTCCTGAATTTCAGCACTTTCTGTTTATTGAGCTGTTGAGCAGCTTGAAAACTATCTGTTGAGCAGCTTGAATTTTTGAACTAGCAGCTCGAACTTTCTCAACTAACAGCTTAAACTTTGTAATTACACAGAAAATCTACTAACAGTTTGAGAAATCTATCTAACAGCTTGACATACTTAGAATATTTCCCAACACTTAAGTCTTCTACTGCTGCTAAACTCCTCAAAATTCTCTCTGAGTCCTCTGAATATGATTCTGATGATGCCGAAGATGATCCTGAGGCAACTGACCTTCAATGGAAAATCTCCTTACTCACTCATGCCTCTCATAAGAAATTTCCCAAATCATCCAACAAGCTTCGATGAGAAGCCCAGAGTAAAAAGCATGATAACAAGAGAGAAGTCGCTGCAAAGCCAAAGGAGGAGGACCATAAAGCTGATGACAAAGAGAAGGGATGTTTCAACTATGGTAAACCGGGCCACTTTGCTCGCGAATGTCGTATTTTGAAGCAAAAGAATGAGAACTACCACAAGAAGAAGTACAATCTCGCTAAGCAATGGAATGCTGGTCGAGCCTTGTTCGCTTAAGAGTAACACTGGTTAGAAGACACCGACAACGAAGAAGATGCTATAGATTTATGTGTTTCATTGCAGACACTCAGCCAAATGAAAATGCAATTTCAGAACCTGAAGTCTCACTAATGGCTCAAGATGCAAGTTCCAGCAACGCATCTCCCTCACCAGATAAAGAGATAAATTTTCTTCCCGAAGAATTCCTTGCTGAACTAAATGTTTTTCATAAAGAGGCCAAAAAGCTAAAGGTTTGTCAAACTGCCCTTCGGGATGCTCAAAATGAACAGTCTGATTTGAAAACAAACATTTTAGTGTTAGAAGATAAAGTGTCTAAGGCTAATAACGAGAAATAGGACATGTCTGCAAAATTGTCTCAGCTAGAATACGATCATCAAGTGCTTAAGTATGAAAAATCCCAAAGTGATTACAAATATCACAGTATCAAGGCTGAGAAAACAGAATTAAACGAAAAACTCAAAGACATGGAAGATAGGTTTTACAAACGCGGTCAAACTGATCAAACTATAAATATGTATAAACCTAGAAAATTGAAGTCAAAAGACGGTTTAGGATATATCAGTCATGGGGTCATGCACGAAATGGTCAACATACAACATGATCCTCTGTATGATGTTGAGACCATTGGTCACGGTTTTAAAATGCCTTATCACAAAACCCTGCCAGAAGTGTTAACCGAAGAAGAAGAAAAACGAGCCAGACCTAAAAGAAAAGAAATTAAATTTGTTTAAAACTGGTTAAATTACGATTCTCTTCAAGGAAAACTAGATAAAACATTTTGAGAAGATGAATTTGTTGAAACAAAAGAGATCCCACTTAATCCGAACTTGCCAAAACCTCGTGAATATGTACCATATTATGCTCTAGAGCATCAGGCTTCTAATCTAAAACAGAAATTGGAAAATATAGTACGAGATTTTGAGCAAGAACGGATAGATTTTACACAGAAAATATCAGATCTAGAAGCCGAAAATTACTCGACTTAATTCCTCTATGGCTGACACTTCACTAGCTGTTAGTAAATTCCATGACCTTGAGTTAACGTTAAAAGAAACCAAAGAGTCGTTTGATTCTGACAGAAACAATTTTTTAAGGAAAGAAAATGAGTTTAATGAGGCAGGACGCCAATTTTCTGTTCGAGAACAAAATTTCAAACTTGATGCCAACTCATTTGACAAAGAACGAGATCAACTTCTAGCCATAATTAAGGGACTAGAATCTCAACTCGTTTCAAATCAATATAATTTAGAAAAACCAGTTTCTGTCACTAACAACTCAAAGGCGATAATTTCAACTCCAGCCAGCGACACAAACTCAAATCTAAGAAAACAACATCTCTTAGAAATAAAGAAAGGCAAAGCCCCGATGATCGTACCTATCTCAGAACATGTTGGCAACACTTCCAAAACTGTTCCCGAAAATTCTGCTGCTTCTCGCAATAGAGGTAAAGAGAATTCTCGGAAACAAAAATCGCACACACAGTATAGTCACTCAAAATCTGTGAAAACTAACAAACATGTTGGTTTCATTTCAGAAAATCGAGTAACTCCAAAGGGCACACCTCAAAAGATGGCATCTAAAGTTAAGAGTCAAGGAGCAGTTTTTAATTCTTCAAAGTTTTTAATTTCCAATGTAATAAAAGACAAACGTGTGGTTGATTTACATTCTAGTACTATTTTGAATGATTGTAATGGTTTGAACGCTATTCTGATTAATGCATATTCAGTTGATCAGTTGTTTCATTTGTCCAAAATACCACAAAGTTTGTCTAGACCTACATTGTTAAATTATGCTCCTATTCTCAAACATAGACGCCGCCGCAAACCTAAACAAAAGGTTAAAAAGGGGAAACTAGCAGACCTATTTAAATATAAGTCTATCTGGGTCCCTAAAAATAGCATCTCTGCAAACAACGACATTAAGTGTACTATCTCTAAGACCGATGGTGGTTCTCCCATTAAGAACCCTACCACAAACGCTATTCAATCTGGACTCAAATTCCGTACAACTTGGGTACCAAAAGTCACTTAAATGTCTTGTAGAAATTTGTTTCTAATCACCTCGGATTAGGATACGCTCCTCATTTTTCAACAACTTTTGAACACCCAGTCCAAAACCCGCTCTTCAATCTTCACACACTGATCTGTCCTTTGCTTTCAGCCAAACATTGTGTGGATTTTAGACTCTGGATGCTGGCGGCATATGACTGGCCGACAAGATGTTCTGTCCAACTACACGCCACTAATGGTGGTTCGGTCAAATGCCTATTCGCTGCTTTCCTGAGCAAGATCCAACCGACAACCATAACCGTGGCTAAAGGGTATCGAAACAAAATGGATTTTCAAGAACAAAAGAGACGAGAACGGGATTGTCTTTCGAAAAAAAAGCCAGACTCGTGGCTAAAGGGTATCGACAACAAGAAGGAATCGACTACGATGAGACGTTCGCCCTAGTTACCAGACTTAAAGCTATTCGCATATTCCTGGTGTACGCGGCTCACAACGACTTCACAGTCTATCAAATGGACGTGAAGACGGCGTTTCTCAACGGGATTCTAAAGGAGGAAGTGTACGTTTCTTAACCTGAAGGTTTTGTCGATGAGTCTAGACCATCATATGTCTATACTCTTGACAAAGCTCTATATGGTTTGAAACAAGCACCTCGAGCATGGTATGATAGCCTAACTGAGTTCCTGCTTGATTCCGGATTCTCCAAAGGTACGGTCGATACAACCCTATTTATATGACATAAAGGTAATGACATTCTACTCGTTCAAATTTACGTAGATGACATTATTTTCGGGTCTACAAAACCTCCACTTTGTGAAGAATAGTTAAAATTAATGGAATCGAGGTTCGAGATAAGTATGATGGGGTAAATGAACTTTTTCCTTGGATTACAAGTCAAACAGCTTCGTGACGGGATTCTCATAAACCAGTCAAAGTACATCCATGATCTCCTAAAGAGATTTAAGATGGAAAACTGTACGTCCATGAAAACTCCCATGTCCATTTCCTCAAAGGCTGATGCCGATCCAATGGGTAAATCCACTGACATCAAGGCTTATCAAGGAATGACTGGTTCCTTATTGTATATAACCGCTAGTAGACCGGACATAATGTTTGCTACTTGTCTTTGTGCTCGATTTCAAGCTGACCCTAAAGAGTCACATTTGGCTGCCGTAAAACGAACTTTCATTATTTAAAAGGCACGCCTGACCTTGGTCTCTGGTATCCGAAAGGAACTAGTTTCGAACTAACTGCCTACTCAGATGCTGATCATGCAGGTTGCAAACATGACAGAAAGAGTACCTCGGGTCACATCCAGTTCCTCGGAGACAAACTGGTAAGTTGGGCATCGAAAAAACAATATAGTGTTTCTCTGTCCACCACTGACGCAGAATAGGTTGCTGCCGTAAGTTGCTGCTCACAACTGCTATGGATGCGCACTCAACTCCGAGACTATGGTTTCAGACTTAGTTGGATTCCCATCTACTGCGACTCTATGAGCGCAATAGCCATTACTGGTAACCTTGTACAACACTCTCGTGCTAAGCACATACATATCAGGTACCACTTTATAAAAGATCGCGTTGAAGAAGGTACCGTAAAATTACATTTGGTAAACACTGAAAATCAGATAGCAGACTTGTTCACAAAACCATTGGATAAAAACGCTTTAATTTTCTGGTGAAAAAGTTAGGTATGCTGAATTTGCTAACATAATTTAATATAAAATGCAACATTTTTGCCAAGTTTACCTAGCCTTCTCAAAAGACAGATTTTCGTTTCGCGAATGTTACATTTTCTAATAAATTATGTTCCGTGTTTATTTTATTTAATTCTAATCGTTGTGTTAATTTTAATTTCCTGTGACGCTTTATCGGGAGGCAACCAGGTAAGTATCCGTGTGTTTTAAATTGTCATTTATGCACACTCGGAGGGGGAGAAAATATGTTGTTACTTGGTGTGTTTATTTCTTGTGTGTTTAATTTCTTAAGTTCATTATTTAAGAAAATCCAAAAATATTTTATTTTCTATGTTTATTTTTTGTGTGTTTAATTTCTTAAGTTTATTATTTAAGAAAATCCAAAAATATTTTATTTTCTGTTTTTATTTTTTGTGAGTTTAATATCTTAAGTTTATTATTTAAGAAAATCAAAAAATATTTTATTTTCTGTGTTTATTTTTTTGTGTGTATTTAATTTCCTAAGTTTATTATTTATTAAGAAAATTCAAAAATATTTAATTTTCTATTTAATTTTAAGTTTGTTAGTAAAGGGATAATAGAAAATCCAAAAAGATTTTTATTTTTTTTATTTGTTTATATTTTTTCCGTGAAAATGAAAGGGAGATAAATAGATATTTTGTAGAGGGCATGGGTCGGGTTCCCCTATCGGGTTTGGGGAATCCGAGTTTTCAAAAGTTATAAAAGGCGCCCAAAACCATCTTTCTTCTTTTTTCGTCTCTCTCACCATCAAGAACACCCACAAAGAAAGCCAAAACAATCTCAACTGTTTCATCATCCTTCTCAGATTTTGAAGTGTTTTAAAGCGTCATCGTGCATAAAAGTACAATGGCATGTCGTTCCCAATCAGGAGAAAATGTACCACACCCGAGCCCCCAACACTCTAACCCTAACCAATTCTCTGATCATGAAATCACCTCCAGATCAGTAGCCCTTCCACCTAGACCCTCAGAACGCATATTCCCCAAACAAATGTGGCTACCCATCAAACCCAACAACTTCCTCCTTAACACAGCCTTTCTCCATAAATCCGAGGAAAACCCAAACATCCACCTACCAAACCGCGTGGTCGAAGAAATCCTTCTGGCCATCGAATCGCATAAGCCTTAACCAGTCGACCCAACCCCCGTCCACCCCAAGTTTATGTCCAGCAATTCTGGCATACCCTCACCTATCACCCTGATCCCGACAAATCCGCATTACTGGTGATATCGAGGACCACACAATCGATATCCCATCCCCCAAATTTCGTCGCATTCTCCGTCTCCCTCGCCGCCCAGAGGAACAAATATGCAGAGAAATCGTGCAGTTGGGCTATGATGGCCACTTTAGTAAAGCCTCAAAATTCTTTAGATGAAAGCTCCTAGGGTAATGGTACTACCTGTACTTAATCCTTGCTCGTTGCCTCACAGTCAAAGCCTCCGGAGCAGACAGGGCCAGTCTTCGGATTCTACGAATCTTTCACAGCGTCGCTTACAACCGACAACACAACTACGCTTGGACCTTATGGAACGAGTTGATAGAAGTTATCCAAGCAAAAGGGACTAAAAGAGCAAGAAAATTTGTCCCAGCCCAATGATTTATTCAGCTCATCATATATCACTGTATGTCACAGATCCCGGAAATCAGACGTAGAGACCATGAAGTCGGGGTGAGAGATTTCCAAATAAATTACTTTCACGATCTGATCTCTCCCCCCGAGATCCAAGTCATGCCACTCCCTGAAGAGCTACTCGCATACGCCGATCCAGAATCTCAGGCTGTTAGGCAATACTTACAGAGAGAGAGGCTCGTATGGCATTGCCAGAACCGGTTGCGTTTGCCCAAGGAGCCAACCCCGACAGGTTAGGTCTAGGGGGAGAGCAGAGGGAGTATGAAAATGAGAGGGGAAACGAGGGCCAAGAGCCTGAGGTTGAAGCAGCAAGAAATAGGGAGATAGTGATGATGATGATGATGATGATGATGTTACCCCCCGCCCAAGTTCCAATGCGATCTCTTGCAGCCTTGCGAGAAATTATAACACGTCGAGGGGGTGTTAGGAGAATAGCAAAGAGTACCGAGCCAGAAATAATCCGGGCCACCACATCTACTACTGGAGCTCATGTGTTGGGCGCCGATATTGAAATAGACACCACTAGCCTAGTGGTAAATGCACAAACATCACCCAGCCACTCACTGGTTTCTCAACAAGCCGGTGTTAAAAATTCGCACGGGTTACACCCGGATTCGATATCGAAAACCGAGTTTGTTGAGTTTAAGCGGCTCATGTCACAACAACTGAGTGACATGTTCACTTTCATGACTCAGCAGCCGGTCATTCGACAAGCTGCAACTCTTGATGAAGCCAAGCGCACCTTTCACTCCATACTTAAAGCTTCATCAAATCTGTCTTCTACAAACGCCTTGCTGTTAGAAATCTTGAATAACGAAGCCTCCGGCTCCACATCTTCTACATCAGCAAACCCCTTGGTCACTCATATGGGAGACCGTTTGAAAATAATTGTTGAATCTTGCAAAGGTGCTGCCTAAGGTACAAAACGAGAGCATGATGATCAGGAGGATCCTGATCACCATGAGGTGGAGAAAAGGGCCAGAGCCGCTGACAAAGCTCCAATGATCATAGAAGAATCAGCTCCTCCAAGTCCAAAACAATCTGCTCCGTCTCATCAAGCCGGGCCCCAACAATCTTAAACAAAAGTCCAGGATGAGTCTCTTCAGGAATCTATCTCAGGAGATCAGCTAACTCTATCTGTCTGGGAAGAGCCCGAGAATCTTACAGCGTTCGTTGAACAAGAAGAGATATTAACTGTCGTTCCTCTGAGGATATTAGACCCTTCAGAAGTTATCATTGTTGAATCCAATGAAGAGGAACAGGTAGCAAGAGAAGTTCAGCTGACAGAGTCGCTTCACTTTGAATATGCTGGTGAAGAAGGGGTAGAACCACAAGATTTTGAATTTGAACTCCCTTCTAATGATCCAGTATCATCATCTCCTTCTCCGTCTCCAGTCCAAGTGCCATCGCCAATTCCGTCTCCAGCTCCAACTCCATCAGTACAACAAGCCTCCGAAAGTCCATTGATTATTCAGGTTATTCCAGACTAATCTTTCGAACCGGCTGCCTCTACTAGGGAATATCCCATCTTCCTAAAGTGATTAGATGTTCAACCTCTTGCCTCTGCTGCTCCCAATGTTCTCAAAGAAATTACCAGGCTGCATGCGGGAATGTCTTGAGGTGCTAGTTCTTCTCGGAAATGAGAAGAACGACACACTGAAAGGCTAACTGCCAAAGCCATTGACTTGGTGAAGCAAAGGGTAAGAAGCCCATATAAGGAAGAGAAGTATAAGAAGATGGTGGTCCGAGAGTTGAAGACGGTCAGAGCCGACCTAATCTGGTTAGTGGAAGGAATGGAACAAAGAGATAGATCGGTATATGTTGCAATGATCGGATCTCTATGAAAGAGCAAAGAAACAGTTAGAAGTCGGTCTCCTATTGTTAAAGTTTTAAAGATTAAGTTCGATAAATTTTTGAGTATATTCTATTTCATCTTTGAAGTTGAAAGGGAAGACCGAACTATATCTACATTCACCGAGGCAGACTTTCCTAACTTATTTTTGCAGGATTTTGAGTTTTTATATCTACATCTGCTACACAATAATAGTAGAGGTCCAGTTCATATGAATGCTTAACGATGTATCATCAAGTTTCTTCGCCGTAATCTCACACTATCTATCATTTTTGATTTCAAAATGGCATTAGAGGCAAGACAAAGAAAAGTGAATATGCTTACACCAAACCAAGATACTCCAGGCCTTGAACGTTTCTCAGTTTCGAAAGTACTTACATCGCCAACGGTCGGAGTAGTCTATCTAAATTCACAAAGAAAGAAAGCGCTGATGAGAAGAGACGAATTGGAAAAGTACTGCGACGGGACTTTATATTTGGTCAGAAAGATGCTCATGATCAGGTTTTGACAATCTTAAGGAAGCATTAAAGCTCGACACAAGAATAAGGGAAATTAAAGTCGTACTTCAAATTGTCAGAGATTTCCAACAGGGTGTCCGAGACAAGCCGGAGTATAGGATGACTGTCAGACGTCTTGACCAAAGGAAGCTGATCACCAACTTGAAACCAAGATCTGAAAGCTAATCACAAAGGGGGAGAATATTAGATCTATAAGTTGTGATAATTTCAGGGTAAATGAAACTTAGTTTTGTGTTCATTTTGTAAGGTTTCAAAGTTCTATGTAAATGAGTTAAAAGACTAAAAGGTCAACCCATGGGTTTGGATAGTTTAGATCCATTTCCTTTCTTATAAATAGTTAAGTTTCAGGTATTCATTTGTAACTATTCAAGCTGATTGTACGTACGTGATTCAGAAAGCAATTAAGGTTTATCTAATCTTTGAATGTTCCTATTGTTCATAATATTATTCATATTGTTCTTCAGGTTATTCATGTGATTGATTATATTATGAATGTCTATTGAATGTTGATTGAATGCTTCTAATATGGGACCTACATATGAGTGTATTCAAAATTGAATTCCAAGTCTGGGTCTGTTGTTCTTAAAGGTTTTTAATCACTCTTTGAGTGTTTGAGAAATTTCACTGATGGAACTTGCACATTCTGACAATATTGATACTCGAAGCACTTTGAGTTCATATAACTCGTTGTACCTCGAGTCTGATATACTCAAAGAACTTTGAGTCATTGCATCTCGAAACCTCGGAGACTAAGTGTTGAGGACATAGTCAAATTATGTCAAACTAACAACTGGAAGCTTCACTAAACAAAGTTTGAACAACTCGAATCCTGAGTCCTTCAGACTCGAACTCGATTCTATTGGACTCGAACTGGAGTTCAGCCTCGAGTTGCAAATTTTGAACTCAAAGACATGTTGTACTTCAAAGAAAAACAATTTTTATTACTCTAAGAAATTTTTAGGATTAGTCGAACTTCGAGTCCGTTAGACTCAAACTTGAGTCTATTACACTCGAACTCGAGTCTATGATACACAAATTTTATTTGACTTTAATCATTCAAGGCGGAGTTAAGACATTTTCAGAAGTGATTTTTTCAAACTCGAAATCAAATTTATTAGACTCGAACTCGAATTGGCTATACTTGAACATTTTTTTAATACCATTAGAATTTTTTCTGAAATTTGAGCATTTTTAATACGCTGGAGCTCAAGTTTAACAGAACTCGAACTCGAGTTCTTTATACTCGAACTCAAGTCCATTAGACTCGAACTCTAGTTCAATAGACTCGAAGTCTATACTTAGTTAATTTTTCAGGAATACTAACATATTTCATATTTTCACAGATATCATGAAGAACCCTGAATCCTCTCACCAATCCTCCAGTTCCTTTGAACACTTTTATGATCAACCCTCTCACCACACTAACCCAGGCAAGTCTGATTCTAACTCATTCAACATACCATGCAATCCAACCCGAAAAAGCCAACATCTGAAACCATAAAACATAAATCCTTCCTGAGTCATCCCTACTTGATCACTCTGAAATTTTTCAACTTTGGGAGAATAATAATCATCTTAATCTAGATTCCACTGATTTCTTGCACCGTCTAGTCTTAGATGTTCTTCGGAACCATCCGTTAGGATACCTGTTGAAGTACAAACCAAAAGTTCCTACAATTTACCTTCAACAACTCTGGAATTCAGTGACATATGTACAAGAATGAATTTAACATTACTTGACTGCAGATTGATGAATTTGAACAAAAAATCAACTTCAAGAAGTTCAAGAAGGAAATTTTTGTACCAGAAGAGCATTGTCCATTTTTTCCAGAAAAGATCACTTATGACCAATTTCATGTTGACTCTGAAATATGTGTTAATCTAATGAAAGGTGGGTATACTAATGCCCTCCCCTCTGCCGTAGCCTTTCATCGAAAACATTTGAAGGGGGAGTGGTATACTGTTTGGAGCATACTGGTGAAATGCCAAACATCTAAACACTTGGGGTTTGATAAAGCAAGTTTGGGAAACCTGAGACTACTACATGGGTTCATTTTCAATAAGCATTTTGATTACATACTAATTTTTTGGAATGAATTGATTAGTTTAGTGAAAGCCAAGGCAACAAAGCTCGTAAGAAAGTTTGTACCTTTTTAGAGGTTACTTCAATTAGTAATCTAAGCAGTGGTCAACTAGTCAGAACAGATTCCTAAACGTTTTAATTTAGAGCCATGTACGAACTAGGTGATGACCCATATGCTAAATGAAGTTTACCATTCTGATGACATTCCACGTTTATTTCCATCACTCCTACAATACACTGATGCTGATGTGCCCAGGGTGTGAGAGTAGATTCTTAAATATGCTACTATGGTTATTGCAGCACCGTAAGATCCTACCCGAGGAGCCTCCCCCAGAGTGATGATCAGCAAGCAAGGGCTGCTGATCAGGGTGATGAGCAAAGAGAAAATTTTGAGAGGGGGATACAAGGGCCATCATTCGCACAATCTGATTGTTAGGCACAAAAAGGCTTCAGTCAAACCTGTTCTACATCTTAGGGGGAGATTATCAATCAAACCTGTTTGATGAACTTAAAGGTATAATTAAAGGCCTGCTAATGCCTTATTGAAACCTGATAAGTGATTCGCGATATTAGTCAAAGCTGTTTACCCTGTTGCATTTGTTGAAACAAAGGCAGATTCCACAAGCTGTTTTACTCTGATGAACAGGCTGGACATAAACTGTCTACGCTGCTCTATCCTGTTGAGCAGCTTGGACAAATTCTAAGTGTTCTGTTCTTTGTGAACAGGCTAAACACTTTATGGAATATGTTTCCATGTCCTCATGTATTGTTTTAGACTACAAGATCAATTTACAAAGTCGAAGACAAAGTGGAAAACAGAAGCTGCAATGACTGCCTACGCTGTTCTGTTACATGAAGACAAAGTGGATATTTGAAATGGGTGACAGACCATTTCTTATATCAAAATGTCCATAACAGAAGATGAAAGGTTCAAAGTTGACATTCATATTTTAGTTAAAGCCTTCTCTGTTACTACTATCACTCCTGCTGCTGAAGGTGTTGTTCCTGAATCAGAACCTTTGAAAAGGCAAAAGCTCAATGGTCTGATGAAGACAAAAGGCTGGTTGCTCTTGATGCAAAGGCCAAGAACAACCTGGTTATTTCTCTTCCTGATGGTGTGTTCAAACTGGTTGAGAAAATGAAGACTATAAAGGAGATGTGGGATACTTTGTGTACCTCTATGATGGTCCCACTATCACACTGGATAACAGGATCAACAATCTTGTTAGACAGTATGAACTCTTCTTTGCAAAGCCAAAGGAGTCTCTTACTGAAACCTATACCAAATTCACTGCTCTAATCAATGATCTCAAAGCTGTTGGGATCACCAAGGACAGCTTAACTCTGGTTAACAAGTTTTTAGACATTCTGCCTGAGGAATGGAATTATTTTTCTACTATCCTAAGAAACTCAGGCACCATCAAAGGTATAGATCTTGTAAATCTGTATGGGTCTTTACTAAATAATAAACAATCAAGGCAACAGAAAAGAAATTCCTTGGAGATGTCCACAACAGGTGCTGCCTTAGTGGCCAGCGTGAGACAACCTGGTAGTCAGGTGTGTGATGTGTTCACACAAGCTGATCAACAGGCTTATGATGAAATGGAAGAATTTTCTGAGGAATAAGACTTTGAAGATCTTACTGAATTTGTGATGAGCTAATGATTGCAATGCTTGTCAGAAAATTCAATAAGAAGAGGTTTGGTGGGAAAATGCTGCAAAAGAAGTCAGGTGCCATAAAAAAGAAAGCATTTGACAAAACTAATGCTGGGTGCTTCAAATGTGGCAAAACAAGCCATATAGTTGCTGACTGTGTGTCTAAAGCTGTTGGCTCAACATCCAAACCATACAAGACAAATAAGGACGATGGCTACAGGGTTAAGTACCTAATGGCCATGGCTAAGCTGAGAAAGTTAGAAGACTCAGTGGCTTCCAACACCAAAAGGGACTCATGGCTGAGACATGTGACTGGGAGGAATCTGATTCATCATAAGATGAAGAAGATAACAATTGTCTGATGGCCAACACTGATGTCCCATCAACAAGCAATTTCAAACAAGACCTAGTTGAAGCTGAGGCTCTCAGCAGCTTGGAGAAATGGACCCAACATTGATGTATAAGGTACAAAATTTTATGGATTACAGTTCTGATGAAAAAGTAAAAATGTTTGAATACTTACTTGTTGCTTTAAAAGCTGCCATTGAGAAGCATAATGCTTTGCTGTCTGAGATCTCCAAGATAAAAACTGATCTTGAAATAAAAACTAGTAAACTGGACAACTTCCATAAGTTGGAAACAAAACTTGATGAATTAAAACATATCAATTCCATTTTATTAGAAGAAAATAGAGAAACAGGCACAAAGCATGCCAAGCTTCAAAAGATTGTTGACTCTTGGTGCCAATCTGCACAAAAAGTCAATCATTGTATCAGTCAACAGATCCGTGCTCAAAGCCAAGCCTATCTTGGAGGGGATCTTGATACAGCAGCTTCAATTGTTGAGATAAATTATCTGGAAAAAGACTTATCCACTCTTGGTGAGCTTCCAAGTACTTTCATTCAGAAAGTAAATGGTAAGCTAGTCTCAACAAACAGGTTTTTCAGGCCTCAAAACACTGACAGCTTGTGTGAAAAATTTCTAAAAACTGATGATGGAATGTGTTCTTCATCAAATCAGTCTGCTAAGTGCTCAACTGGGTCACACAAGCAAAAGAATAGAAAACAACTTCAAACTGCAGCTTTGAACACTAAACCTGTCAACAAGACAGGTTCTGGATCTAAAGCTGATGGTAAGAAACCTGTTAATCCTTTTGATGCTGAGCATTTTGAGAAAATGTTTTCAAAAGGTAAGCAGCCTACTTTCAATAGGGGTAAGTCTCATGTTGAAAGTAAATCTACTATTATTTCAAATAAGTTTTTAAATCATAGTGGAAAACTGGTTATAAATGAAGGTAAGTCTTTCAAAACCAAAAGTAGTGATTATGTTGATAGGCAACATCCATCACATCTCAATAAGGGCAAAGGCAAAGCCATTGCTCAACCTGAGAAAGTTGGGAATAAGTTTCCCAAACTTGTGGAAGGTCAAAGGCCAATCAAACTTCCTATATTTGATCTCTGCCCTCCTAAAAAGAGGAAAGAGGATACAGGTAAAGCTGTTGCTGTTGTGCCTTCTACTCAAACTGTTGATTCTTCTAAAAATAGTAATAAGTTTACTAAGCCTGCTGAGGAGTTCAACAAAATGTTCCAGAATGTGTTTCTAGAAGTACTTCTTCCAAAAAGTCTAAAAAGAGAAAATGCTATAAATGTGGGAAGAAGACACATATGGCCAAAGACTATCCTGAAACTGAGGACATGAGGCCTGCTGACACTGCTAGTTCCAACATTGCAAAAACCAGCAGTGTTCTAAGTAACATGGTCAATGAGGATAGTATCCAAGCTGATACAATCCAAATAGGAAATATTATTGTTGATCTCACTGGTTCATCAACAAATGTTGATGAAGAAGCAGAACTCATCCCTATGATGAGTTCCCATCACACTCTGTAGGTTAAAGAACCATCCCAGATTTGGTACTTGGACAACGGCTGTTCAGGCCACATGACAGGTTGCAAGGACTTGTGATTCACCTCAGGCCTGAAAAAGGTCCAAAAGTCACCTTTGGTGATAATGTTCAGGGATCCACAGAGGGATATGGAACCCTTCAAGCTGGTGCTGCTATATTCAAAAGAGTAGCCTATGTGTCTGGGCTAAAACACAATCTTGTAAGCATAAGTCAACTGTGTGATGCTGGCTACAAGGTTAACTTTCATGAGCACCTTGGGTACATATTGGATCCCCAAGGCAACGTTGTGTTGTGTGCACAAAGGAAGAAAGGTGTATATGTTGTGGATATGAAATCGACTGATCCCACAACTGAAACCTGCTTTATCTCAAGAAGCAATGCAGACCTGAACAGGTTATGGAACAAAAGGCTATCACACTTGAACTACAAGAATTTCAAGAAACTCTGTAAGAAAGAGTTGGTAAAAGGTTTGCCTTCTATAACCTTTGTTAAGGATAAACTCTGCACAGCTAGTGAGAAAGGAAAGCAGAGAAAAATATCTTTTAAATCCAAGTAATTTCTCTATTGATATATCTCTCTTCTTAATCCACATTGACTTGTATGGACCTGTCAGTCTACCAAGTCTAGGAGGTAGAAGATACACTCTAGTAATGGTTGATTAGTTCTCCAGGTTTACATGGGTGATCTTTCTGAACACCAAAGGAGAGGCTGCTAGAGAAATTATTGGATTTATTAAAAAGATGGAGGTACTGAACTCTGCTCAAGTTAAGCAGCTTAGAAGTGATCATGGTACTGAATTCAGAAACACTACTCTTGAGGACTTCTGTGAAGAAAGAGGGATCTCACAACACTTTTCAGCTGTAAGAACTCTACAACAAAATGGAGTTGTTGAAAGGAGAAATAGAACTCTCATTGAAGCTGCTAGAACCATGCTGTGTGCATCTGGTTTAACTTCATCATTTTCGCTGAAGCCGTTAATACTGCATGTTTCACTCAAAACAGATCCTTAGTGGTGAAGAGGTTCAATAAGACTCCCTATGAGTTAATCAAACGGAGGAGGCCAAACATTAGTTACCTCCATGTGTTTGAATGCCTCTGCTTCATTCTGAATCAGATGGACCAACTGGAAAAATTTGAACCCAAAGCTGATGAAGTTGTGTTTGTTGGATATTCTGTTGTCTCTAAACCCTATAGAGTATACAAATACAAAAGAAAGGTGATAGATGAATCTATCAATGTCACCTTTGAGGAGTCTAGGAGTGCCCCCACCAAAGCTGTTCTTGAATCAGTTTCAGAAGAATTCAGTTTTGATGAACTTATGCATTCCATCAATGAAGAGAAGGACTCAAAAGTTTCCACCTCACCCAGAGTGGAACCTATTAACCACAATAGACATGATGATGATTATGTTGGTACTCCCTGTGTGAATAAGTGTACTGATATAGTTAACACACCATGTCCAGAACCAATCAATGTGGATTTCCCTGGATCCTCTGCTGATATGTTCAACAATAGAGATTCATGTTCAACAGGTGAACAGGCTCAAGATAACAGTGTGTCTGAAAATCTTGAAAGTTGTTCTACAGGACCTGTTACGAAAATGATGCAGAAGAATCTTCATTCAAACATGATCCTAAGTGGATCAGGTGTCACCCCAATGATCAAATAATTGGTGACATCAACAAAGGGGTACAAACAAGATGGGACAGCTTAGGAAACTTTTGTATGTTTTCTAGCTTTGTGTCCCTGATGGAGCCAAAGAAAGTGGATGATGCTTTAAAAGATGCCAATTGGATCACTGCCATGAAAGATGAGCTCAATCAGTTTGAGAGAAATAAAGTATGGAAGCTGGTCCCTGTTCCTAAAGGTAAAACCATAATTGGCACCAAATGGGTTTTCAGAAATAAGATGGATGAGCAAGGTCATGTCATTAGAAATAAAGCAAGACTGGTTGCTCAGGGCTATAGACAAGAAGAAGGAATAGACTATGATGAAACATTTGCTCTAATAGCCTATGCTACCCACAAGAGCATAAAGGTATTTCAAATGGATATGAAGAGTGCATTTTTGAATGGTAAACTGCAGGAAGAAGTGTATGTCAAGCAGCCTACAGGTTCTGAAAGTGAACAACATCCAGGTTTTGTCTATAAGTTGGACAAAGCTCTCTATGGTCTAAAACAACCCCCTAGAGCCTAGTATGACACTCTTATTGATTTCCTTATGAGCAATGGCTACTCCAGAGGTAAAGTGGATACCACATTGTTCAAAAATAAGGTGAAGTCTGATATTATGCTTGTTCAAATTTATGTGGATGACATAATATTTGGATCTACTAATGAGCAGCTATGCAAGAATTTTTCATTACTCAGAAATCAAAATATGAAATGAGTATGATGGGTGAACTTACTTTCTTTCTAGGATTACAGGTTAAGCAAACCTCAAATGGAATTTTTATAAATCAAAGAAAGTACACTTTAGATCTTTTGAAAAAGTTTAAATTTGATCAAAGTTCTCCCATCAAAACCCCAATGGCAACCAATGTAAAATTGGATGCTGATGCCAGTGGCAAAGCTGTTTCAGTGCAACTTACAGAGGCATGATTGGGAGCTTGCTTTATTTAACTGCTAGTAGACCGGATATTATGTTTGCCACCTGTTTATGTGCTAGGTTTCAAGCTGATCCTAAGGAATCACATCTAGATGCAGTAAAAAGAATCTTCAAATACCTAAAGGGTACACCAAGTTTGGGTCTTTGGTATCCCAAAGACTCCGACCTTGAACTAATTGGATATTCAGATTCTGATTTTGCAAGATGCATGCTAGACAGGAAAAGCAAAACAGGTGGATGTCAACTCCTTGGTGGAAAGTTGATAAGTTGGTGTAGCAAGAAGAAGAACTCAGTTTCTACCTCTACTGCTAAAGCTGAGTACATTGCTGCTGGAGGCTGCTGTGGGAAGATTCTATGGATGCAGCATCAGCTTGAGGATTATGGACTTGTATATAGGAAAACTCCTATTCTGTGTGATAATACAAGTGCCATAGCTATCTCCAATAATCCAGTCTTTCATTCAAGAACAAAGCATATAGAAGTCAGACATCACTTCATCAGAGATCACATCCAGAAAGGTAATGTGGAGGTAAGTTTTATTTCCACAGATGAACAGCTTGCAGACATTTTCACCAAGCCTCTTGATGAAAACAAGTTTGATTACCTTGTAAGCAAGTTAGGCAGGTTAAATAAAAGTGACTAAGTGTCATTGATGCTCTAAAAGATCGTATGTTCAAACTGTTCAGATTTCTCAAAATAGCTTGGACAGAACAGGCTTTACTTGTTCTGTACTTAGCCAATTTCTGAAAACTTGAACAGCTTGGACGTATAACAGGCTTGAAGAGATATGTTTTAATCTCAAACCTGTTCTGTTGTACAAACCTCTAACCTGCTCACTCTCTCAACATGTCATACAAGACATTGTCTTGTAACCTGATCAGTTATTGAACAGAAACCTGTTCTCATCTAGCTGCACAGGTTGAATGAACATCTTGGAGATGATCAGTTTATGATGAAACCTGCTCATCACAGGTTTGAGCAATAGCTTAGAACATCAGTTTTAATTACCTTTCTTCATAATTAAGTTACTTAATTTCTGTATTTATTTAACTTAATTACCTGCGGATAATGTTTTTTAACGTGTGTTAGTAGTTAAAAATGTTCAAGTTGTCTGACCACCGTTCTGACATGGCGACCATTCCATTTTCCGTTAAAGAACATTTCAAATCAACCACCCAAACTTTTCTCTCTACTACTCACTCACATTCAAATCCTATAAATACCTCCTTCACTGTTTCTTCTTCTTCTTCTTCTCTACTGCTTCCATAACTACCTGAAAAACCCTAAATTGACTAAGTGTCCAGCATCCTTCAATCCACTACTCTCAAATGGCTCACCAAAACAACCCCCTACTTCCAGTTTTCGTTGGTGATGATGTCGAAAAACATCCCTCAGTTTCCACGATGCTCACTTTGAAACCCACCAACAACACAGCCAACTTAACCATTCCCAAAAACTATATGGGAAAGGGATATCAAAGAATGGTGGAGTTTATGCAAGTTCACCCCCTGCATTATGCTATGACTGCCTCTCCTGGTGTCCTGTACCAAGAGATGGTGTACGAGTTTTGGTACACTTGTGCTTATGATCCATCAACCAAAACCATCAGGGGAACCATCCTCAATGGGTCTTAAGCCATTGAGATAACCACTGCTCTTCTGAAGGAAGTTCTTCATCTTCGTGATGCTGAAACGTATGATAAACCACAGCCTGAGGATGATCAGATGACAACCTGCTACGCTTCTGTGGAGTAGCAGATTCCAGAGTTAGAGCCACATTGTTCAAAAAGGATTTATCACATATTTACAGTTTCTTATTTGCCTCAGTGGTGATGTCTTTTGGCTACAAAGTTGGCTCTTTTGACCAGCTTAGCAGGGATGAAATTCCCATAGTCCCACAGTTTGTGGATGGGACTATACTGAACATGGGCAGATGGATTTTTGTGAATATGAGGGACTTGGTGCAGCAAGAACATCGCCCTGCTGCTGTAAGATACCCAAGTTTCTACGCCTCATATCTTCAAACATGTCTGTGGTGCGCATCTCTACAACTCTCAACCTTTGTTAACTACTGTTGCATTCCCTGTCATTGGGAATTGAGTCTTTTATACTCCAGTACTCGACAATGAGCCTCCTCTATCTACCCAATGAGGAGGTTACTTGGTTTGTGTGAAATTAAGTTTCTACCAATCAATCAACAATATGAAATTATCAAGAACAATAAATGGAATTAACACTGACCGAATGATTATATTGATGAACAAATCGATTACAAACGATGTTAGAGAATCTTCAAGCTCAGCTGCCCTTTTTCAGAGATTAATACGTACAAAATGTAACTTTTCAGATCTCTATTAAATAAGAAAGTCAAAGATACTATATATACATTTCTAACAACTATCAAGGAAATACAAAATAGCCCCTAGACTTTGTTTTCATCAACTAAAACATATTCTAACAGTTTGGTTAAATGACCTTCTTCTGTGAGGGTGAATCCAGTGGCTGCTCCAAGAGAAAATCAAAATCCAGGCCCAAGGTAGTGAAAAGGGGCCTGGAATCGACTAAAGCTGAGCCTATCCGCAAGAAGGCTAAAACAGTTAAGTCAAAGTCTGCCTGTCACACTCCGTTACCCCGGTTGGCAACGAAGCGTGACGTCGCGGAAGCGTAACCATAATCATAACGAACGACCACTATATGGACGTTTTTCAAAAATGCATTGATTTAACTTCAAATATAAATATTGTTTTACGTAACCAAAATACAGCGTAACTAGTTCTTAAAATACTAAAATTTAAATACATAATTTAGTTTATCCGAAAAGATGCAAATAAATCTCCAAATTTGAAAACGATGCGACTCCAAAATGAACGGAAGCCTTGGAATACTTCCGATAAATGTGCATGTCTCAAACACCTGCAAATACATGCTAAAATACGTCAACAAATTGTTGGTGAGCTCATAGGTTTACGCGAAAAGACCAGTTGTATGGACATTATCAGATGAGTTGAATTTATAAAATCATAAATTCCGTGTATGTATTACATAAACCATCATGCAACCGAAGCTTAATTAAAATGAGTTTGCCATGTGCAGTATCCCCGACTGTAATACCGTGTGTTGAATATATATGCACTCGCTATTAGCCGACCCGAACTAACCCGAGTGGGGGACATGACTCCCAATAGATCTATCCACAATATATTCGTGCTTGCAAATAAATGCAATTAACGGTTCATGATTTGAGGGCTGATGGATCCAAACATGTAATACATATAAGAAATAAACAGTTTTGATATCCATATGAAAACAGTGCATGTATTTCCACCCCAAAAGATAGTGAAAATAGGGGCTATGAAGACTCACCGAGCGTGTGATGGCAAAAACGAGCGAAAAATGCTTTTTTTCTCGTAAGTTGATGGATGGTGCACCGAGCGAAATTAATCGAGCCCTAAATGATAATAGGGACTTAATATATCTAATATATGATAATATATATATTTATAGATTTTTATGTCTTAAATCACCCAACATTACAAGTTTATAATTAAAACCCGCTTAAAACGTCAAGTTTACATATATATAATTTTCCAGCTTTTTCGGAGGTTTTTCGGCCTACTTTGAGGCTGTTTTTGACCAAGCTCCAAAACGTTTTAGGCTTTGGTTTTCTAGGACATTAAACTACTATATGCAAAGGATTTTTAGAATCAAGAACGGCCATTTTTCGAGATGTTTAGGTTGGTGAAAAAGCTTGTTAAAAACCCTATGTTGGCCATTTTTGAGCTGTCAAACTTTCGGTTTCCCAAATAATTTCTGGAGGTCTTAAACTCCAAAATAAATTATGAAAACTTCAAAATCTATAGTTAAGACATACATCTAACTTTTGAGACAAGAATCAACTCATTTCGATAAGTTATGAATTAGTTATGAGTTTTCAAAGTCGATATAAACTTTCTGCCGAAAATCCGCAGTTTATAAACTTGAAATAACTTATGATTCTTGTTGTTTATTCAAAGACTACTTGTATAAAAGTTATAAAAGTTATAAAACACATATATATCACATGTTTTCATAATATTAACATTTTTCTAATGTGTTCATATATTCATAAACACATTTAAAGAAACAACTTAAAAACAAAAACTAGAAATTTATAAACTTGAGTTTTTATGAAAATTGTTGTTGTTGGTGATTATATATATTATGCAAGACTTATATAAACATAAATTTAAGATGAAATAAGTTAGTATTTACTTACTTTGAAGTGTTTAGAGTATGATTTTGAGTAGAAGTTGAAATCCTTGCAAGATATGCACCAAAACACTTGAATTTCTTGAAGAACACTTGAATGAAAAGGTTTTTGATGTGTGTGTGTATAGATCCGGTTTTTAGAGAGAAAAAAGAGGGATTTTGGTGTGAAAATAATGAAAGGGAAGCTCTCTATTTATAGGAAAAGTCTTGGTCTTCCAAATGGAGGTTGAGTGCACACTTGGTTGAATTGAAAGAGAATGGTGAAATGAAACGGAATGGAGAAAGCAGATTTGATGTAGATGGTGCATGGTCTTCTTAATATAAAATTGAAAATCAAGTGTGTGTGTGTGTGTGTGTGTGTGTACTATGAGGGCTGGCCATGTGAAGGTATTTTCCATGTATTTTACAATTTGTTTTTGTATAAAAGTATTTAGAAATGTATTCTTGTATTTCCCTTTTCTTGTAATTTCATAAATACTTTTAGATGCATTGTTTTAATGAATTGTTTTAGTCTTGCATAATTCATGTTAAGTAATTGTATTAGTGTATGATTAGTGTTACTAATCATAATTTAATTATGTACTTAGTTGAATTATTTCCTCATATCGTAAATTGATCGGATTAATTGATTTCCCGATTCATCGCACCGATGAATTTGATTCTAATTGAGTTGAATTTTCTAATAAACCTTGTTAATCACTTGATTAAATTCTAATGACCACTGATTAGGTTATAATTGGCTATTAAACATAGATTAGGTCATTGTTGCTAACCTGGTTTAGTGCCGGATGTTACAGTCTCCCCCTGTTAAGGGAATTTCGTCCCGAAATTTTATCTTGTTTCCTCAAGGGTATTGTTATTTAAGAGTATATGAGAGTATCTTTGCTTTAACTGGCCTTTGCATGCCCTAGAAAATTCGTGTTCATGCCTAGAATTCCATCTGACCTTGAGGATGGGTATACAACTGTGCTTCCATCCTTTGACCTTACGGTCCATGATTTCAACCGGCTCTTTGATGAAGCGAAGTTTATCAGTTAGTTGGATCTCTCCCAAGGGTTAACAAGTGTCTCCTCTAACAACCACTTCTTCTTATTCGATACATGGAAGGTATTGTGCATGCTGCTAAGCTCTGGTGGTAACTCTAAACGATAAGCTACGAGTCCAATCCCCTTTAAGACTTTGTATTGCCAATGTATCGAGGGTTTAATTATCCTTGTTTCCCAAATCGTAACACGCCCTTCCATGGCAAGAATTTCATCAGTACTTGTTCTCCTAATTAGAACTCAAGGGATTTTCTATTTTCATCTGCATAACTTTCTTACCATCGCAGGCAACTTTTAGTCAGTTCTGTATCTGTACTATCCTTTTGGGTACTTTTGTGAATGGTCTTAGGGCCAGTGATTTGGCTATTTCCTACTTCTACCCGACAAATCGGCGATCGACACTTTCGCCCATAGAGGGCCTCAAACGGAGCAGCTTTAATACTTGAGTGATAGCTATTGTAGTTAATAATTCCACTAAGGCAATTGAGTATCCATTACACAGGCTCTTAATGTGTGTTCTAGGGTTTGGATCGTTCTATTATTCTTACCATTGGTCTGAGGGTGATAAGTGGTACTCATGTCCAAGTTTGTATCCAAAGCTTGTAGTAATAATTGCCAAAAGTCTAGATGTAAATCTGCTATTCGTATCTGAAATGATTTAAATAGGCACTCCGTGTCCGAAGATGACTTCCTTGAGGTACGTGTGGACTAGCTTATTCATTATGTTGTTCTTCTTGATTGGTAGGAATGTGCAGATTTTGTTAGGCGGTCGAATAATACTCAAATGCTTTCTTATGTTTGTCTTAACTTTGGAGCATGTTAGGAATTTGTTGACATATGTGGCAATGTCACCCTTCATGTTAGGCCACCCGTACAGCTTCTTAAGGTCATGATACATTTTATCGGATCCGAGGTGAACGAAATATCTTAATTTATGTCCTTCATCCATAGCCAGCTTTCTTATTCCACCAAACAGAGTAATCAGATTCTATTCATGAAATATCGATTTTTATTAGCTCTTATCCTAAACTATTTATCCACTTGTACTCTTAACGGCTTGGCTCATTAGTTTTCCTCAGGTGATAACGAATTTTCACGATTACAATTACTTATTAGTTCCATCCAACGGTACTACTTCGTATTCGACTCTTTCTGGTTCAAGATGTGTTAGAGGCTCTTATGGTCTGTGAATACAATACACTTCATACCGTACAACTAATGTCTCCAAGGATAAAGACTACTGCTTCAAGATCCAGATCATGCGTTGTGTAAATCACCTAGTGAATCTTAAGTTTTCATTAAGCATAAGCTATGACCCTATCTTTCTATATCAACCCATTGTGTGAAACGTCACAGTAATCTACAAATTTCTTGCTTCTCTTGGATAAAATAAGTGCATTGCGCTGTTTGTGCTTTAATAACAGATACGATGTCTCCTGATTCTCGCCCCAATCATACTTAATGTCCTTTCGGGTAAGTTCTGTTAGAGCTCCGGTGATCTTTGAGAAATTTTTGATAATTGCCTATGATAAGTGGCAAGTCTTAAGGACTGTCGTATCTCTATGGGGGTTCTAAGAGTTGACCAATTACTGATAGCCTCGATCTTTGCGGGGTCGACTTGGATCCCTTTACTATTGATCACGTGACGGAGAAATATTACCTATCTTAGCCAAAAGTCAAACTTAGAAAGCTTGGCATGTGGTTGTCCTTTCTTTAACAACTCTAGAATCAGCCTTAAATGTTTGCTCGTGCTCCTCCTTGCTTTGCGAGTAGATTAAGATGAATACAATCACGAATAAGGTTTTCACACCCGATTTATGAGGTCCATAAATAACGTCGCGGCACTGGTTAATCCAAACGGTATTAATAGGAATTTATGATGACCGAAACAGAATCTGAAGGCTGTCTTTGGAATATCTTTCTTGCGAACTCTAACCTAATGATAACCAGACCTTAGGTCGATCTTCGAATAGAAGCTTAATTCTTTGGTCAAACAAGTCATTGATCCTTCTGAGCGGGTATCGGTTCCTTTAGTTTATTTAGCTCTTGGTAATTGATGCACATTCTGATGGTTCTATCCTTCTTCTTTATGAACAAAACTGGAGCTCATCCAAAGCGAGGAACTCAGTTTGATAAACCCTTTATCTAAGAACTCCTACAGTTGGTTGGACGATTGTTACACTATTGATGGGGCTAATCGACATGGTGCTCGAGCCACTGGTACCGCACCTGATACTAGGCTGATTTTTGAATTTGACTTGTCTCGATGTTGGGTGTTCAGGTAAGTGTTCTGGAAAAACTTTGGGGTAACCATAAATAATAAGAATATTTTCGAGTCGCTTTTCCTTTGGCTCCCTCTCTATCAACACTTCAGGGTCCTAATGCTAGAGATGATGCTTACTTTGGTATTTCTTGCTTTGCGTTGGACAGTAAGGACCTTCTTATTGGCTAAAGGTATATGAACCGTCTTCTTGTTGCACACTATTTCTGCACGATTCTTCGAAAGTCAATCCATGCCTATGACCACGTCAAAACATCCCAGTTTGACGGGCATCAAGTCTATTTCAAAGAGTTGGCCTACTAATTCTAAGGAGCATCCTCGACTTATATTATTCGTCTTAAGTGTCTTACTGTCATCAACTTCAATAGCATAACTGGCACTTAATGGTGTAAGAATAGAATTTATCTGCTTACTGAACTTAGTAGATATAAAGCTCCTATCAGCACCGGTATCAAATAGTAGAAATGCATAAGTGGTATTTAATGGGGTAAGAGGATAAGTCTACGGGTTTGAAATTTCTTAGGCAGATTGTCGTATTACATATCCTCATGCTCCTAGTTATAGATAAAACTTAGTTTTTTCATTAAAATGTTGGATACCTAATCTTTGTACATGATATGGTCGGAATTTTCGGATAAATTCTTAAGCCTTACACACCCTAAGATGTATCAGATAGTAAATCCTAGAGAAATACTATAAAAGGGTACTAAGTATGAGATGCCTCCGGGGTTTCCTCGTACTCCAGAGCGTTAAGTCGTTGGGTTAGTTCTGCACTGCGGGCTTTAGGCGCTGTCACAATTCCTTGATTCCGTCTTGTTGAATCGCCTGAGTATTCTGGTTGGCCCAAGGTTTATTGGTGGTTTGTATTGCCTCCTGCTTAATCCTTGCAAAGATCTCACCGACCTCTTGGTGGATTTTGTTGAAATTGGAGGTCGTTTCTGGCGGCCCTTGCCACTAACAGGGGCATCGTTTGTTACATAGGTTTCTGGGTAAGTGTCGGCACTTGAGAGGAAGATGGTGTTCCGCCTTCAAACTGGTTTTGGATCCCTTCCTCGTTTCTCCGCTCTTGGAGAGCGTGAGGCATCCATCCCCACTGTCTTACGTTCACTTATCGTTAGAGTTGCGGGCTTGGCTGATGAGTAGGTACCGGGATAGACTCCCGTTGTGCTAGTCACACCCTTTACCTAGGGTGTAGGGTGGCATATGTGGTGGTGATGGTGGAGCAATTTGTGTTGCAGGGCCACAATTGCCCTCCTTGTGCTTTGACGAGTCCATTACATCGTCATTGATTTAGTCTGGGTGGGTTCCTGATCCAAAGTACACCTCAGTGTCACCTTGGCTTCCTTGTCCCATGGGTGAGAATTCATCCTCTGAATCAAAGAGGATAATAACCGTATTGTTCGACATGTTATTGTCATCAGGGTCCATATATGTGTTCACAGTTCTTGAAAAACTTTAGTTTTTGTAACAGTTATAGTCTAGGTACTAATGCAACCTAGTTCACTATAACTATGGCTCTGATACCAATCTGTCACACCCCGTTACCCCGGTTGGCAACGAAGCGTGACGTCGCGGAAGCGTAACCATAATCATAACGAACGACCACTATATGGACGTTTTTCAAAAATGCATTGATTTAACTTCAAATATAAATATTGTTTTACATAACCAAAATACAGCGTAAGTAGTTCTTAAAATACTAAAATTTAAATACACAATTTAGTTTATCCGAAAAGATGCAAATAAATCTCCGAATTTGAAAACGATGCGACTCCAAAATGAACGGAAGCCTTGGAATACTTCCGATAAATGTGCATGTCTCAAACACCTGAAAATACATGCTAAAATACGTCAACAAATTGTTGGTGAGCTCATAGGTTTACGCGAAAAGACCAGTTGTATGGACATTATCAGATGAGTTGAATTTATAAAATCATAAATTCCGTGTGTATTACATAAATCATCATGCAACCGAAGCTTAATTAAAATGAGTTTGCCCTGTGCAGTATCCCCGACTGTAATACCGTGTGTTGAATATATATGCACTCGCTGTTAGCCGACCCGAACTAACCCGAGTGGGGGACATGACTCCCAATAGATCTATCCACAATATATTCGCGCTTGCAAATAAATGCAATTAACGGTTCATGATTTGAGGGCTGATGGATCCAAACATGTAATACATATAAGAAATAAACAGTTTTCATGTCCATATGAAAACAGTGCATGTATTTCCACCCCAAAAGATAGTGAAAATAGGGGCTATGAAGACTCACCGAGCGTGTGATGGCAAAAACGAGCGAAAAATGCTTTTTTTCGTAAGTTGATGGATGGTGCACCGAGCGAAATTAATCGAGCCCTAAATGATAATAGGGACTTAATATCTCTAATATATGATAATATATATATTTATAGATTTTTATGTCTTAAATCACCCAACATTACAAGTTTATAATTAAAACCCGCTTAAAACGTCAAGTTTATATATATATAATTTTCCAGCTTTTTTGGAGGTTTTTCGGCCTACTTTGAGGCTGTTTTTGACCAAGCTCCAAAACGTTTTAGGCTTTGGTTTTCTAGGACATTAAACTTCTATATACAAAGGATTTTTAGAATCAAGAACGGCCATTTTTCGAGATGTTTAGGTTGGTGAAAAAGCTTGTTAAAAACCCTATGTTGGCCATTTTTGAGCTGTCAAACTTTCGGTTTCCCAAATAATTTCTGGAGGTCTTAAACTCCAAAATAAATTATGAAAACTTCCAAATCTATAGTTAAGACATAGATCTAACTTTTGAGATAAGAATCAACTCATTTCGATAAGTTATGAATTAGTTATGAGTTTTTTCAAAGTCGATATAAACTTTCTGCCGAAAATCCGCAGTTTATAAACTTGAAATAACTTATGATTCTTGTTGTTTATTCAAAGACTACTTGTATAAAAGTTATAAAAGTCATAAAACACATATATATCACATGTTTTCATATTATTAACATTTTTATAATGTGTTCATATATTCATAAACACATTTAAAGAAACAACTTAAAAACAAAAACTAGAAATTTATAAACTTGAGTTTTTATGAAACTTGTTGTTGTTGGTGATTATATATATTATGAAAGACTTCTATAAACATAAATGTAAGATGAATTGAAAGAGAATGGTGAAATGAAAGGGAATGGAGAAAGGAGATTTGATGTAGATGGTGCATGGTCTTCTTAATATAAAATTGAAAATCAAGTGTTTGTGTGTACTATGAGGGCTGGCCATGTGAATGTATTTTCCATGTATTTTAAAATTTGTTTTTGTATAAAAGTATTTAGAAATGTATTCTTGTATTTCCCTTTTATTGTAATTTCATAAATACTTTTAGATGCATTGTTTTAATGAATTGTTTTAGTCTTGCATAATTAATGTTAAGTAATTGTATTAGTGTATGATTAGTGTTACTAATCATAATTTAATTATGTACTTAGTTGAATTATTCCCTCATATCGTAAATTGATCGGATTAATTGATTTCCCGATTCATCGCACCGATGAATTTGATTCTAATTGAGTTGAATTTTATAATAAACCTTGTTAATCACTTGATTAATTTCTAATGACCACTGATTAGGTTATAATTAGCTATTAAATACATATTAGGTCATTGTTGCTAACCTGGTTTAGTGCCGGATGTTACACTGCCCCATCAGCCTCAGTGGCTGAGGGGGAGCAGACTTCTCACCCTGGTTTTTTCGTTGAACCTGAAGCCTTTGTGGTTGGTGCCTCTGTTGCACCTGAGACCATGGAACAGGTTAACCCTCCTCCTTCTGACCCAGTCTCACCTCCAGTCCTAACAAAACCCCTTATCACTTCTCCACAACATCCATCCTCCACTTCAAATCATACAACAGACGTAAATCCTTAGCCAAAAAGAAACCATCATCCTACACTAGCCCCTCTGACCCCTCCCAACAGGAGTCAATTGAAAAAGAAGTAACCCCTGCTGCTTCTCTAATTTTGTGAGAAAGTTCAGCACATTTGGAGCAGGCTTCACTCCAACAAGAGTCAACCCAGAGTCAGCCTAGACCCTCTAGTTCCTCCCAACATGAACTAGTTGTACAAAAGGAGACTACCACATCCACTATCCCAGCCTCCCAACAGGCTGAGGGTATTGAAAGACAGGATTCCACTCCACTCCACACTGAGTCCACACAGTCTTCACTTCATACTTCTCCTACACCATCAGAGTCTGCACGAGGTGCCAACGCTGCTGGAATAGACCATCCAGCAGATCAGCCTCAAACTTCTACTCCTGGTGATGCAACTATTGTACACCCAACAGCTGTTGAAGGACCCTCATCCCAAGCTGATGAACCTGAGGGAATGGACCATCCCTCTGGTGAGGCTGCTCCCCAAATGCACATTTCATCATCAGGTTTCACCACTGATGATGTGGAAATGCACATCCCTTCTCCCCATGAAGAGGTACCTGCAAAACAAGGGGCTACTGAGGGAACCACCCCAGGTCTTAATGATGGTGCTTCAACACAAGCAGAATTTGAAAGGCCACCAACTCCTACCACTTCACCTGGTGATGCAGATATAGCCACTGCTGAAGGTTCCCTTGACCCTTCCAAGTTGGGCCATCTCACATATGCCCAGGCTATGGAACTACTCTCCAAAGTCTCCCTGCCTTCCCCCTCAAATCCACAAACCCCTGCCTCTTCCCCATCACATTCACATTCTTCACCATCTACCAAATTCAAAGAATCCACACATACTCCTCCATCTCCCAAAGATCTTCCTTTAAAGGATCAGCTATCTTTGCTGACCAACAAAGTTGGATCTTTAGAAACTTCAATGACCTCCCTCCCTTCGATAATATCAGACTCTATGTCTGCTCAGCTTAAGGGGTTCCTTGATTCGTTCAGGACTTCTTTTCCAACCTCTGCTCCCCAAGCTGACCATTCCTGTCAGCTGCTTGCACTTACTGTACAGCTGCAAACACTCTCCTCTACCCTCTCAACAATTCTTTCTACCCAACAGGACTCTGGTCCTCCCTGGCAACTGTTTCCCAATAGATGTCAGCTCTCCTTGACACCTGTACAAACACTCTCCCTTCTACTTTGGTCAGCTTGAACACCTTAGTGGTCTCTCTGTCTAATTCTGTGTCATCAAACCTTGATGACATGTAAGATTCTCTTGAACTAAATCTTGCACAGCTTCAAAGTTTGCTGTTCACAGCTTCTGACAGGGAAGCCATTGCTCAACTGTCATCTCTTGCTACTTCCCACTCTACCTCTCTTCAAACCTGTGTTACACAACTTGCAGAAGTGAAGGACAACTTGGCTTTCTTAGTGCATAGTCTTGTTGGTTCCAAACCTGCTGCCAAAACTGCTGCCCAGCCTGCTTAATTCATTTCTTCAGGCAGACCCATTGTTGAAGGCTCTGTGCCATCTCCTTCAAAGGGGGAGAAGATATCTACCTCAAAGACCAAGTCTAAGGGGGAGAAATCTTCATCTCCCTCTAAGGACAAATCAACATCAGTGGGACAAGCAGCAGGTATTTCCCAAACAGGTCCTACTGCAGATATCTCCAAAACAATTGAAGCTACTCAGCCTACTCAAGCTGGATTTCCAATCCCTGCACCATCTAAGGGGTAGGAATCTATTCCTGGGGACAGGCCAAGCAGAATGAGACATCTAATCTTGGAGCAAATTGATGAAGAAGATGAAGAGGAACCTGAAGCTGTCATAACCACAACAGCTAAAGGAAAGAGGAAAGCCTCAGTGGACCCTGACTACCTAAAAGCTGCTCAACTAAAATTTGATAATGCTTGGGCCAAAGAAATGGGTGTTCCTATGGAGACCTATTATGAATTCAAAGAAGAACAACTTCGATCCATTGAAAGGCTAAAGAGAGAAGAAGCCTCTGCTAAAGCTGCAAACGCCTTTGCATACAAGGAGGTAATAAAAGCTAAAATGCCTTCCTTGGATGTCCAAAGGAAACTGCTAGAGGCTGCCAATGAGTCAGTGGCTGAGAAAGAAGGAGAGAAAGAAAAGGGTGCTCAGGTTTCTGTGATCAAGTCTAAGCCAGCATCTTCTTCTGAAAGAGCCCAAATACACTTTAACAACTTGGCAAGGAAGCAATTCTTTGATGTTGCGAACAGAACGCTTGCCAAGGAAACAATTGTCAAAGTTGTTCCCATTTCAAAGAAAGGCAAACAGTGGAAGTTTCAAATAACCAGGCTAGGTGCTGAAGGTCCAGAATTGGAAGCATATGAAAACACTGATGTTGCTCAAATGGGGTAAAGAGAATGGGTGGAATTGGCAGTTGCCCTGAGTCAGTCTAAGTCTGAAACTGCTAAGACTATGAGGGCATATGTCAAAACATTAATGGAAAGAGTTAAGAATCTTGGCCTGATTACAAAAGAACAAATCAAGGGTACCTCAATGGTTGAATCCAAGATTAAGGCCAGGAGAAAGAGGAAGGATACTGAGCTGGAAGAACTCCTAATAATGATTAATCAAGGAGATCTAGCTGTTGAGATCAAGGGAGTAGATCACAGCCTGCCCAGAGAAGTGGAACCTGAGGAAGACAAGCTAATAAAGGAACCTAAGCTTGGGTTTTTGTAGATCCCCTATCAAATAAAAAGTGTTTCCAGAGAGCATCATATTTTCATAAGGTTGGTCTTAAGCAGCTCATAGCTTTTAGACTTGCAAACTCCTTCAAACAATCTGCAAGATGGAGAGTAGCTATCTGGGAACAGCTCAAAGGGTTTCATGAGAGAGGAGAGCTTCAACATCCTAACTACATGTTCCTCAGAAATGAAATGGAGGAAACTGAAGAATCCAAGGAGCATTGTGAACAAATGTTCGAAGAAGAACCACAACAGCTTGGAGGTCCTCTAGTGCTGAGTAGATGAAGAATGGAAGTTGTCCATAAGTTGGACAGACATTCCATTATTTGCTCCCACTATCAACAGTAAAAAATTTGTTGAAACTGTTCCTTGTACATATGTTATACTCTGTTACATTAGTTGTAATTTTCTTATTACATTAGTTGTAATCTTCTTTAGTACAGTAGTTGTACTCTTGTAAGAACATGTGTTGTTGTAATCAAAATCAGTATATATAAACTGATCCTTTACTTTACCTCAATGTTGTAATTTCATTTCAGCAAAGTGTATTGTAAAAATATATAGTGATTATTGATAGAATCAGCTTAGACTGTTTATTGTAAATAGGGGGAGATTGTTAGGCACAAAAAGGCCTCAGTCAAACCTGTTCTACATTTTAGGTGGAGATTATGAATCAAACCAGTTTGATGCACTTGAAGGTATAATTTAAGGTCTGTTAATGCCTTATTGAAACCTGATAAGTGATTTGCAATATTAGTCAAAGTTGTTTACCCTGTTGCATTTGTTGCAACCAAGGCAGATTGCCCAAGCTATTCTACTCTGATGAACAGGCTGGACATAAACTATCTACGCTGCTCTATCCTATTGAGCAGCTTGGACAAATTCTAAGTGTTCTGTTCTTTGTGAACAGAACCTGTTCTTTGTGAACAGGCTAAACACTTTATGGAATATGTTTCCATGTCCTCATGTATTGTTTTAGACTACAAGATCAGTTTACAAAGTCGAAGACAAAGTGGAAAACAGAAGCTGCAAAGACTGCCTACACTGTTATGTTACATGAAGACAAAGTGGATATTTGAAATGGGTGACAGACCATTTCTTATATCAAAATGGCCATAACAGAAGATGAAAGGTTCAAGTTTGACATTTTTTTTAGTTAAAGCCTTCTACAACAGAGACAAAAAGGAAAAGACAAAGATTTTGCAATGTAAAGACAATTCTGCTTTGTCAGAAAGAAAAGTTGTTTGTCTTTTTGGAATCACTGATTTCAGTGATTGAACTGATGGCAACTAGCGAGCAATCTTACTCAATAGGGGCTTTCCATCTTAAAAGCCTTCCTTCTTGCTTGCGAGAAGGCTTTCTTAACCTGATCGGGACCTCTACCACTCTTGTAGATCACTGAACTATGCGCCTATCTTCGCTTTTCGATCAGCCGTTGCTCCCCGTTCACTTAGCCTACGAACTCCGGCTCACTTCCAGCTTGGATCACTTCTGGCTCGCTTAGCCCTAGCTCGAAACAGCCAACTCTCTTCGTTAGAGGAAGCTTCACTGAGATTCTCAGTGAGATTATAAAATGAAGCTTCTAAGGAATGTGAGAGAACCAAGAGTGTGATATTCAGATTGTGCAAAGAAGTGTGTTTTCATGCATGCAAGTCTGCTTGAATAAAACAGTAATGTGTGTCCAAGTTGTTCTTATTCAACCTGCTATCTGTCTGTCTTGTAAATACTGAGTTCATCTTAGTGAGTGTATTCATTGTAGCTAGTTTGAGTGTGTCTTAGAATAGTTAAGCATCTGTTGTTTCTGTCATCTCAGCTTGAACCATTCTGCAGTTCAGGCTTGTTTGTAATTAACATTTGTTGATAATATACACAAACATTGTGAAAGGTGTGTTGAGTTTTTAAATAGTTGTATATTCAACCCCCCCCCCCCCTCTCTACAACTTAGAGCAACATACTAGGGAAACCTTTTTGGGACCTACACTGATTATGAACAAAAAGGTGATAGGGAGAAAATTATCTCAGCTGAGCACTTCAATACTCAGTTTGATGATGATGAATTTTTATATGCTGAAGCTTTAGATAGTATTGTAGATAGAGTAGCTGATAGTGCATAAAAAGAATAAGAAAGTGCAGCCCAACCATTTTTTAGTCGGGCGACCACATCTGCTGTTGAGGCTCACATTGTGAGTCTCGACATTAAAATAGTCGGCTGCCCATTGACGACTTCACACTTCCCTAGCCAGTCGGTTCCCTCTCAATAGGGAACTGTTTCAATTTTGAACGGGGACATAGCACACAATCTATCTCCGGCTCATTCGGAGCCGATAGATATTGAAATAAGAAGTCAGTCACCCCCCGACTTTGAGGTTTTTGACCACGTCAATAGAGCCAATAGATACAAATACACTATTTACTGATGGACTTTGTGTTCCGTTCAGAATACCTATAGTAACACCTATTGGTGTTTCACAATGATCAGGTGGAAGTCTTGTCATGACTATCACCGAGCCAATGATGAGCATAGGCCACCCTACTAGTACGTCCACAGAGTTGCAAACGTGTAATCTAAGTGATCCCGATTCTAGTTTATTCTTTACCCAAGTTTGTTACATAAGCATTTTTTGTGGATGTCACTAACCACATTGGTTTGGCATTCAGAGAAAATTTTTCATTGTTAAATGATCCCATGGAGGGAATGATGAGGATGATGAAAGGCATGGGAGCTGAATTGGTTGCAGTGCAATAGTCGATGCCGAGGTAGTGAGAACCTGAATATAACATGTCAGTTGATTATTTACAAAGTCTCCTACTAGGAAATATGATTTCACTGTCCAAAACACTGACTCAAGATGATATTAACTTTATTGAAAACTGAAAAGAAGAACAGAGTAAGAAGCTGTGGATAAGGTTATGTTTAACGAGAGAATGAATAGTGTGTAAGGAAAGTTAGATACGTGTTAATCCCAAATATTAAAGCAACAATGATAATCACAACAATTATCAAGATGAATAATAAGAACAATATGAATAGATTAACCCTTGAATGAAGAACACGAAGAACATGAATGTTATTCTCTCTAAGCTTGACGACCAAATGTTCTTTCACCTTGATATGCCTTAGGTTCACCTTAAGTTCCACACACTAAACACCTAAACAACCCTATTTATAGGAGAACTAGAAAAACCCTAACAGGCTAGAGCCCGTGGACTCAACTATTAAAGCCCGTGCAAAATAACATATTAACTATTACATAATTAGAAACCAACCCCCAAACATGATTACAGTAAATAAAATCTAACAATCTCCCCTTTGTGATCAAGTCTGAAAACTTCACGATAAGCTTTACCTTCAGATGAACAATATCAACTTTTAATGATCTTTGCTTTAAACAGCTTCCAAGGATTTCTCAATAGTGAATGCATTCACCTGAAATGTAATTGATCTTCAGTTAATTTGATGAGAATCTTCAGTTGACTTGGCAATGAACTTTGTCACTTTGAGAATCATGAAGATAAACTTAAACTTGATTATGCTTCAGATTGATAAACTTCAACTTGAATCTTTTTTAAGCTTTGAACTTGAACTCTGAAACCCTTTCAAATTTTGAACTCTTAAGCCATCATTAAATTTCGTCAACTTTCTTTGAACTCTAAAAGCTCTATCTCTTCGAGCTCATGAGTCGTCTAAGAATCTCTTCCACTTTCTCATATCTCTCCCCTTTAATTCTTCAATTGCACATGGAATTATTCGGATTAGATTTTCTCCCCCTTATTATCTTCTTTCATCTCTTTAAACGTTCAAACTTTTAGAAATCTCCCCCTCATGATGATTATGAGACTCTTGATTATCATGTAAACTTTCAAACTTTTGAAAGTTTGAAACTTTTAAACTTTCAAACTCCTCTGGTTTCCTTGGCTAGTAGCTTACTCCCCCTCAGAATGTGAATACCTGCTCTTTATCATCACAAATTATCTTTAGGCTTTGCAACCTGTGACATTGATACAAAATTAAAGGGAAAAATAAAAACTAAGACCACTTAGGTTTCCTGTTAACACAATAGTTAGAGAACTATGTGACCTACGTTCAGCGTTGGCTTAATGTTATCACTGGTAAGATCTCCAACTAATCATCGTGAAATACTTATATTAAGCACCACTGTATTTGTTTTGGCTTTGTCACAATAGACAAGCAATGTAATGTCACACAGACATGACTCAATAAGTGTCCTAGAAAGTGTATAATCAAATAGGCTCTAGACACAATGTGCAATCAAATGAAGTTCGGAGACCGGAGAAGATGTCTTCCTGTTTCAATATCAATTAACTCCAAATGAGAAATCGGTATATGATATATCTCTGTGAGAAATGAAACAGTAGCTTTTGAGAAGCAACTGAGTAGCTGGAAGGGTTAAATGCTTGCGTCATTGGGTCCATGTCGTCTTCTTCAGTACCAAATCTTAACAAATAAGATTCGATGGCATATGTAGGAAACCCATCTATTTGTAGGTTTGGTTGGGATTTTCTTTTATTTTAATCCTTTCTATCCCCTCAAGCTCTCAATATATATTTTTCAACTAAAGCTCAATCTGACTCACTTTCATCAACAAAACATAATTTGATTCACCCTCATCTCCTTTAATATATACCCCTCTCATTTCCATTTTAACTCTACTCAGCCCGATAAACACACCATTATGGTTGATCCTCCTCAACTAGATCTAGAAGACCCTTACCTCTCATCTATTTAAAGGATTACTCCATGGGTAGGTCATTCGGTTCTAGGTAGACCATAGGAGTGATATATATATATATATATATATATATATATATATATATATATATATATATATATATATATATATATATATATATATATATATGCATATACGCTCATGTGTTGCACTAGAGTCAGCATATGTTATCAAACATGAATACCTTTGAGTTCTAGAAATAGTAGATTGCGTAGAATACACAGAATATTACTTTAACTATATGAGAATGAACTACTAAAATATGCGTATGGAGATAAGTGAATGATTCTGAAAAAAATCAAAATGAGATAATTCTGAATGAATGAATGAATGATTATGATTTGAATGATATTCTAAATTCAAAAAATGAAATATCAGAGAATGGAGAGAATGATATGAATGAATGAAATGCGATTCAGATATGGTAGAATTCAACAGTGAATAATTTATATGGAATCGAGAGAATCTCAGAGAATTGAGATCATGAGAACTGATCAGTCAGACTCCCTAAAATAAGAGAGTTAGAATGTTTGAACGTATTCTGATAAGCATGAAGAATAGGTAAGACTGGGCTCTTCAAAATGAAATTTGCACATATTTTACTCCCCGGTAAATGATGAACGCATAAAATCCAAAACAGTTTTGCATCATTAAGGGTTAACAAAACAAAAAACTTGAAAAAAAAAAAAAAACTTTTTCTAAAAACACTACCCCTACAAGTATGCACCAAATGTGTTTCCTTTAAAAATTTTGCATACTAGAAGAGTGAAAGATAAATAAAGATATCCTTGTTAACGCATCTATGCAAACTTCCCTTGTTAATAAGAAACAAATATCGGTCAACTGAAAGTAGAAGCACAAGATAAGTAAGAAATCTATGCTCCCTGTTGTTATTCACCCTTGGTGTTAAACTGACAATTAGATGTGCACGTCACAGTGGAAGATATAAAAACTAATGAGGAACAAGTCCTAATTCAATGTGATTAGAAGTCATCCCTATGAAGTACGAGTGCTGTGCTGAGATGCACAAAAACCATTCCTATGAAGACTGAGTGCTACTCAGAAGTAAGTAGAAGTCATATCATTGAAGCTCGGGTCCTGAACTGAAATGTACATGAGCCATATATTTGAAGATCGATTTCCACTCATAAGTAAGTAGAAGTCATTTAACTGAAAATAAATCACGTAACTTTTGGTACGCATTGGAATTTGGGCCGTTCAGGTTAGATTTGGATACCCATTTCTGAGTAATTAGTTGTTTCTCTGCCTTAAGCAACCATTCCCAGTTTGGTTCCTTTAAGTCATGTTTAGGTACCCAACGGAGAGTGAACATCGGCCCCTTTTGTTCACACTTATGAACATAATGTTTCACAGAGGTATGCCTAGCCTTGGAGATACGACCATTTATTACAGAAGTAGAATGGAAAGGTTTAATAGTACGTAAATCAAATAACTGCTTGAAAGAGTTTCATAACAAGTTTATGTGTATAGAAACATCATATGAAGCAGTCTTTTGATTAGCATCTACTACAACATTGCCATTCTTTATAACATAAGAAACAGAATTGAATGGTTGTGGAACTATTTGATTCTCAAAAATGACTTTTCACTTGAGTATGTGAATTTGAGAAGCCTGAATCATTGCGACTACAAAACCAGTTATGCCTGTTGTTAATGTATTTGATCTTTTGTGGCTTCGGGAATTCCATGTATATGAATTTAGGAGTATATTGAATTGCTTACAGCTCTTTTGAAAGTAGATTTAGAAGATTCACCGTTGTAAATCTTGATCGAAACTTCCAACTTTTCTTTGCCTTCTGTTAAGTTTTGATCAGGTTGATTAATTTTTGGTTGATCAATTTTCCCGTTAGGAATAGCTTTAGAACCAAGATTGTTTTTGATAGAAACATTTGAAGAAAGTTGTTTCATTAGAGAGGAAATTTGAGACGCTAAGCTTTTGATTGTGGCCAAGAGTTGATCTCGTTCCTTATCAAACGAATTTAAGTCAAATTTAAAACTTTGTTCCCGAATTGAAAACAATCTTCTTGCTTCATTAAACTCATTTTCTTTACGTGAAAATTTGTTTCTGCCAAAATTAAACAGTTTTTTTGCTTCTTTATCAATATTAGTTTTTGATCCAGATGGAATGTGGACAGGAGGAGCAGCTGTAAAATCTTTTAATTTGGGTTGCTTTGAAAACTATGATAAATATCATGGAGCAACCCCTTGTAAAGAATAGCTTGAGCTGCATATTCATTCACTTCTCTCTCATATTTCTCCGCACCCTCAAAAAGAGCATCCTGGAAATCTGAAGCTTCTTTTTGAGAGTCAGCAGCTTCCTTTTGAAAACTTTCCAGTGTGTTTTCCAAAACAGATTTTTGATATTCAAGAACTAGTTGAGGAACATATGGATGGATTTTAGGTAAGGTTTGCGTTGAATTCAATTCTTATTTATTTTTTTTTTATTTTTTTTGCATTGAATTCACTTTTTTCTAATCAAACCAACAAATCAATCAAAAATAATCTTATAGCTCTGATACCAATTGTTAATCCCAGATTTCAAGCAACAATGATAATGACAATAATAATCATGATGAACAATAAGAACAATATGAATAGATTAAACCTTGAATGAAGAACACGAAGAACATGAATGTTATTCTCTCTAAGCTTGACGGCCAAATGTTCTTTCAGCTTGATATGCCTTTGGTTCACCTTAAGTTCCACACACTAAAAACCTAAACAATCCTATTTATAGGAAAACTAGAAAAACCCTAACATGCTAGAGCCCGTGGACTCAACTATTAAAGCCCGTACAAAATAACATATTAACTATTACATAATTATAAACCAACCCCCAGACTTGATAAAATGGAAACTAAAGTTTTAGCTGAACTTGATAGATTGAATGAGAGAGTTGTAGTTCTTGAAGAAACTTACAAGCTCAGTCTTTCAAATGTAAACATCATGATCATGATGATTCAGATGATCATCATGATGGGGAGACAAGGAAACAGAGGACTGAGCCATCTACTATTGTAGGTGATATGGTTGTTGTAGAAGAGACAAGAGCTGATGAGAATCTTGATAAAGCTGCTGGTGGGAATGCTGAGCTTGGAACTGAAACTGAACAACTACAATTGGTTATAACATCCTCGTCATTATGTGTCACACCACTGGCAGTTGAATTTTCTTATAAAGAAGTGGAGAATACTGAAGTAGTATAATAAGAGTCAAGGGTTGAAAAACATAAGGCTGAGGGTGCTAAAATGACAAATATTGTGGTAATTGAAAAGGAGGAAGAAGAGGAGGAGTAGTGGACTACAGGATTGAAACTGAAGTGTATGCAGAAACTTTTGTCAGTGATTCGTCTGAATCATCCGAAGTCCCAAAAAGTCCAAGTCTTGTTGGTGTTCATCAAACAATGTGTGATACCTCTTTTGAACCTAGAATCTTTTTGAATCACCTGAACATCCAATAGGATTACCTTTACTAACAATCCCTAGCCTTAGAATCCCTTCAAAGACCACAGATATTCAAGAATCTTCTGTTGATCCATTTTCTCAATATCTTGAAGTTAAAGAAGAACAACTTGAAGACTATGAGATCCTTGCTCTTGAAGAAGAAAAGAAAAAAGTAGAAGCTAAAGAAAAGGCCAAGGGTTTGGTTCTTTCTGAGAACTTGACGAAGATGTTTTTAGAAATTATGTTTTGGTTGGGTATGATAGGAAAGATGAATCAATGAGAAAAGCTATGCGGGGTCGGATTAGAGAGGAACTCGATGATATGTGTAAATTGAGTGATAGGAGAGAAAGGAAAGAACAGAGATTGAGAATACTTGATGAACAGATTGATTGGAAAAAGTTACATCGGAGAGATGTTTTTCTTGAAGATAAGCTTCCCAGGAAAATCTACTCTGATGAAGTGATGAAGATAGATGATAGATTGGTATATGAGATAAGAAATGCTCACAGAATGCGGATTGGTTCTTATATAATTTTTATGAAAACAAAGAAACAACCTACGACCTACAAAATTTGTCTACTCAAGGTTCAAAATCGGTTCACTGGAGAACATGTACACAGAAAGACTTGGAGAGCATTTCTACTATCTAGACTTTACTGTTCATAGCTATGACTGAAAACTCTACACATTTAGTGAAGCCGAATATTTCAATTTAAGACTTGAGGATGTAGAACATCTGTATGATGAGCGGAAAAAATAGAGGCATAAATCAAAAGTTGTGAGGACAACTATGTCCTTAGTGTTTGATTTCATGCATCCTAAATTTTTACTTACAATTGTTGAAGACTTTCAATTTGGTTTGAAGACACATTAGCATCGAACTTACTCTAACAAATAGAAGTCATCCTGAAATTAGATGATTCAAGAATTATTGTATCATCATGAAGCCTGAGTTGGGAGTAATATATGAAAAATCATCTTGAGCAAAAATTGTTCTTGATGGCATCTGAAACGAGTAAATACTCGTCAACGACCTTAAGACATCTTTCTTGAGAGATGATAAAAATATTAGAGGATCATGAAAGAGTGAAGGTTAAAAAACCTATGAGCCAGAAAAAACAAAGTTATTTCATAATTGTTCTTAATGTTATTGAAGACACACTCAGAGATCGAGAGGTAATAAGGAGATTTGATTTGAAGAATGGCTGGTCATAAGCTTAACCAAATTGAACTTTACACTAAGGGGGAGATTGTTGGGATAGGTTTTATTTTTGTAAAGT